>JBAMAX010000967.1:0-23349 GCA_037043745.1 Chymomyza amoena | reverse complement strand
ATTTTATACTTACATTTATTTAATCCGCGATTCCTGCTCCATACATTGGGCCTTCCTCTACTTCAAAAAATGCATTTTCTCTGGTTTCTTTCTTCTAAAGGAGCAGTTCTTGGCTTCTTTTGAGGCGTTAGATGTTCGAATTTCTGAGCGATTAATCCGGACATTATCTCGTCTGATGGCGAATTCGTAAGCTTCTGGACCAATGCTCATTCCCATAAGAGATACCATTTTTAGCAGAGGAATGAAACCTTCATTAAATATGCAAAACTGCAATAAAAGTTGCAATTTCTATTACGTGTACGCCAGCATGTATATGTTTCGGCGCAAAAGTCCAAATTAAGGAATTCAAGGACTCATTATTATTTTGGGTCTCAGAACCTAAGCATCTAACAAGTAAATCTTCAGATGATAAACTCTCGTAGATCGGCTTTATAATTTTTAATACGTCATCACACAGAGGGGGGTTTTCGTGGTCGAATTCTTCAGACGAACCTTCATGTACAGCTTTCTGCCATTTACACCAGCTTTCTGGACCAGGTGGGCAATGCATGTGTTGCGGATGTTCATTCGTGGAACTATTATGATAAAAAGTAGCCCAAATTGCATTTCTCATGTGTTCAATAGAATTCTGATGCCGACGAATCGCTAATCCATAATATAAAGACAGTTTATTTATCACTTTATCAGTCAATTTCCCTGTCCCTTTTCCGCCAATTCCTTTTCCTTTATTTTCGTTTCTAGCTTTCCCTAATCTCGAACCCATTCTTTTTTGTATATGTCCCACGCACTCTTTTTTTTCAACAACTGGGTCACCATCATAGGGATCTATGTCAAGTATGCCCTTGAAAGTCTTCGTATCGCCATCACCAATATATTTGACATATTTTACTTGGTGTTTTTGAGCTGATCTACTAAACATTTCAATAATACCATCGACTTCCATTTTTCCAGCACTTCCTTTATGATTGATCGTACAAGATTCTTCATGGTCTGCATACCATTCATTATACGCTTCAATATCAGAATTTTTTTTAGCTTTCCAGATATTACAGCCTTGACAAAAGCTAGAATTGACTACTGTATCTACAACTTTTTTGGAGTTTTTAGCTATGAGTGTGGTAACCTCCAAATAGAGAACTAAAACCTCTTTTTTTCCAGGTCCCATCTCCAGAAACCGTGAAATAAGTCGGATTAGCATTCGGATCAGAAGCTAAAATTAAATCTTTCTCTTCATTGGCAGCTTTTGAAATAATCAAGTCATAAACTGCAGATGCAGCTGCATGCACGTTTTCAAGGCAACTGTAGAATGTGCCGATGGATA
Source organism: Chymomyza amoena (assembly GCA_037043745.1). Lineage (NCBI taxonomy): Eukaryota > Metazoa > Arthropoda > Insecta > Diptera > Drosophilidae > Chymomyza > Chymomyza amoena. Next base: position 22,028 of record JBAMAX010000967.1, on the reverse strand, counting down.
TTCCTTGACAAATATCCATAAGACTGCAGAAGATATTGATTCCTTCTCTTCCAACTCCTAAAAGCCGCATAGCAAAAACAATTTTTCTATTTATTTCAAATGATTTGTTTACGAATGGAGAAGATGCTATATATTGTGCACTTTCACAACTACATTGTAATGCAATTTTAAATCCCAGTCCACGATGAGCTGTCCGAGAAAATTTAATTTCTTTTTTGCACGTAGCACACAAAACTAACGATGAAATAGCTGTAAAAACCGTGAAAAACTCCAAAATACAATAACCGTAATTGTTAGAAATGATCACTTCTTCATCACTAGATTTGCTTAATTTAGCTGCTGATGTACTTGTATAAATTGTATCTTCTTCTACAGTAAATCTATTGCCGTGGAATCGCCTTTTCTTTGATCGATTAGCACGAGGAGTACTTCCTTTTGCATGTTTTCGATCCATTTCAACGAAAGTTTAATAAAATAATTAAAATGATCACTATAATATTTCGCTTGACTCAGAGCACTTGTATCTGCGTTGCTTGAATGTTAGAATTTAACTATGCGTTGAATATTTTCAAAGCTCGTAAAAAACTCTCAACAAAAGACCGCGTTGCAAAAAGTGTCGTACAAAAGTGTTGGTCTGCAGCTGCAACACTATCAGAACTACAAGAATCGAACCAATCACCATCAACTTTGTGTTTGTTGCTTAGCAACGTCAACCAAAATCAGCGTCGCGACGTGCGACGCGTCGCACAGGTGTCCCGCACAAGCACACATACATACATACACACAAGACACTTATTCTGAAAGTCTCGCGAAAAAGTGTCATAGAAAAACCAAACCAAAAAGTTTAAAAGTCGCGTCACTAAAATAGCTATATCTCTGGAAATAATTAAAATTTTAACAAATCCTTTTAAGGACATATTCTTGAAAGGTTAAGCTTTGAGAATATTAAAAAAAAAAAAATCGATTTTTTCAAATTTCTACACTAGAATACCCCCTTAAGTAACAAACCCGACGTAACTTTCAAGTATTTAAAATTGGCATATTAAAAAAAAATGTGTGCGTCACGGGACGCTCGACAGAAGTGATAACTTCAACTAATCTCTAAGTTGAACTATTTAATATTGAAATTCTTGAACTTGAGAAAAGCTTAGGTTATACTTAAATTTTATGTATATAAATATGATAATCCAAGGAAAGGATATTTATTAATAAAATCTTTTATTGATTATAAAATATATTTTACTCTTAGTTACAATTCTTCAATATGTACATTAGACCTATCTGTATTTACGTTATTAGTATCATTATTTAATCCTACAAAAGTAACAATTGGTTTATGGTAGCTATAATAAGCAACGAAATTTTGACATTGTATGTCATCTAAAAATCTTGCAAAGACTGCATCAATTACAGTTGATGTAGCTTCTTCCGGCTTACTAATCATTTTTAATTGTAATTTAGATTGTAGAAACGATATTAAATCGTTAGCTCGATCAGCAGCAAAGTTAACATTAAAATCGCCGGTTAAAATTAACGGAATTTTATGATAATTTTCATTAAGTAAAGCAGAACCTTCTTGTGTATAAATTAAAAGCTGTTTATGAATGAATTGAATAATTTTTGAAATACTTTGGTTTGGAGAAATATATATATTGACAATGATAATTTGTTGCTTAGCTTCATTGAGACATTCCACAATACACATTTCACCAAGATCGTTTTGTTTCGCCACATTAAAGCTTGTAGCATTATTAATTTGTACTCCCATATTTGAAGTGACAATATTAATGCAGTCATTAACATTCTGATAAATTGCTACGCCTCCTGCTCTTATATTTTCACGCTTTAGTTGCACAATACGTTTAAAAGATGGAATAATTTTAGTATCATCATTTTCAAGCCACGTTTCACATAATAAAAGAATATTACAGCATTGAGAGACCGAATCAATAAGATCGAGGCTATGGGCATTAAGGCTTTGACAATTAATTGTAAAAAGTGAAATTCCTTTTTTATTTGAAATGAAGTCAATGATACTTTGATCAATAGTTTTTAATGCGTTTAGAGATAATCTTCGAAATTCTTCTCGTAATGCTGTTAATGACGTATCGTTTCTTTTTCCATGATATAAAGTGAAGTCATTATTCGGTGTGATAATAAAGAGACCCTCTATTGTAGATACTCGAGATAAAGCAACGTAAAGTAATTGTTGTGGGTGTGATTTTTCATATTCATAAACAATTTCACTAAAAGTTCCTCCTTGAGATTAGTCATTGCGCACGCTGAAACTAGAGGAAAATGATTTCTTTTAGCAATAATCGTTTTGTTATTATTTAAATAAATAGTAGAAGTTCTCCGTTCGATCGGTACAGCTTGAGGATGAATATTAAACTTTGTGATGTGTGCAGCAGCTTTTTTCCTTATTTTCTGACCAGTTTTTGGTGAATCTCCAAAGAGCAGCCAAATGCGTGTAATTTCATCTTTATCATTTTTTTCTATGTATACTAACTTCCCAACTGCACCGTTAGCCAGTCGATGTTAGTTGTGATGATGTAGAATTTGTTCAAAACGAATACAATTTCATATGGTAAACCACCAGTGTTCCCGCAATTCGTAAGGTAAGGCCGGAACAGAAATCTCGGCAAAAAACACAACTGTCTTCATGCCTTACAGAATCGGAAAGAAAAGATTTATTATGTTGCCGGCAGTCGGCTTAATTCAAAAGTTGACAATGATAAGCTATCAATGACAATAGTGTTTAAGCTACACATCGATAAAGGTAATTAAAATAGTACTAAATGAGTTTAATACTAAAATTTAGTTAGTATCAGTTCTAACTTTACAATAATTATAGCATTCAGCTATTTTATGCTTGTATCTTAACGTTAAATTATAAAATTCAATTTAATTTCTTTTCTGTCTAAATGTTTTACTTTAAATTTATAAATTGGCTGCATTAGGCGCCAACATACTCCCCGCCTTGGAATCTCTTCCAACAAACTACTTTATTTTAAGTTTATGGCAAAGGCAGAGGACAAATCCTATGAACGTTTCGCTTAAACATGCCAGATTTTGTTTTAATTGTAACGACACGGACCACACTGTCAGATCCAGGATGAAGTTCGTGTACTCGACCTAGCACCCATTGTCCTGGCGGATGTTGTCTTCAGCTATGAGCACCATGGTTCCTGGTTGAAGGTTGTTGCATATTGACTTCCATTTGGTGCGTTCCTGTAAAAGAGTCAAATATTCGTGGGACCATCGCTGCCAAAAGGCATGATGGATAGCCAGTATTCTTTTCCAACGATTAGTATTTGATAGCTTTAGTGTCGCATCGTCGCAGTACTCGGACAGGGCATTGAGTGGCCGACCAACTAGGAAATGGCCTGGCGACAAGGCTTCATAATCGTTCGGATCTGACGATATCGGATGAAGTGGCCGCGAATTCATTACAGCTTCTGCTTGTGTGATGGCCGTTGAAAGTTCCTCATAGTTGAGCGCCACTCCATTAAGGCACCGAACAAGCAGTTGTTTGGCAATTTTTACAGCACTCTCCCACAACCCTCCGAAATGAGGCGAGCGAGGAGGTATAAAATGAAAATTTACACCCTTTTGGCTACAGAGATCCAAGATCTGTAGTTTGCTGCTTTCTTCTATAAAAACATCTGCTGTCTGTTGCAACTGACGTGCTGCGCCCACAAAGTTAGTGGCATTATCGCAGAAAAGGTCAGTGCTTAGTCCACGTCTGGCAAAGAAGCGTTTTAAAGCGGCAATAAATGCATTTGTGCTTAAGTCGGATACGAGCTCCAAATGGCATGCCTTTGTTAGAAAGCATACAAATACGCAAAGGTAGACCTTGACTGGTTTGCGTCCTCGAAGGTTGAAATGCATCCAAAACGGTCCAGCGAAGTCTCTCAAATGGAAAAACACCTTGTTGAACTCTGGTTTCTGGCAGTGTTCCCATTATTTGCGTTGCTAATTTGGGACGAACCGTCTTGCGAGCCAATTTTCTGCAATTAATAACCCAGTATTTCTGACGCACAAAAGCGCACAATGATTGCGCTCCGGCATGCATATTAATTCGATGCGTGTATTCAAATAACGCACTTACAACCGAATGATCATTTGGCATCAAAATCGGATGTCTTACCTCAAATGGTACATTTGCTTTAGACAATCTTCCACCTACGCGGATAATTGGAACACTATGCTCCTGATCTATAAATGGATTCAATATTTGATTTTTTGCAGTTTTAATTTGTAACCCAGCATTAAGTTTAATAATTTCTTGCGGGAATTTTAAATTTTGCAAATTAAAAATAATATAACGTAAACCACCTTTGAGTTCAGCTACCGTTAAAGCATTTGTGGATTTTAAATTAATTTTTGATAAAGAGCTACGCCAACGATATATATAGCTAAATACTCTTTGAAGTTTTAAAAAATCATTCGAGAATTTACATTGGCCAATTATATCCGTAAATTGAGATTCTTTATTTGCAATTAAGCTAAATTTTGAATTACGTTGCTCTGGCAAATTCTCAGAGCCTTGCCAGCTCATTGTTGGCCATTGGCAAAAAGGAGTTTGTAAAAAGTTAGGACCATTCCACCAAAGGCATGAATTTTTTAATTCCGTTGTACAAAAACCTCTGGATACAATGTCTGCTGGGTTAAGTTTAGATTCAACTTTGAACCAATTGTCTATATTGCTTGGTTCTTGGATATGAGCGACTCTATTACCTACAAAGGTGCACCATCGGCTTGCATGAGAGGATATCCAATTGAGAACGATTGTTGAATCAGTAAAATATCGTGTCTGTGAGACTTTTATATGGATGCATGAAATAACTTTTGCCATAAGTCGTGCTAACAGACATGCTCCTTGCAACTCTAAACGTGGCAGTGAGGTAACTCTTACTGGAGCTACTTTAGACTTAGCAGTCACAAGACGTACGGTAATAGTACCTTCATTACAAATCACTCGAGCGTATATTACGGCTCCATAAGCCCTACAAGATGCGTCTGAGAACCCACAAAGCTCAAGTGTATTGACTGAATTTTCCATAGGGACTACCGACCGAGGCAGAGAACATTCTTTTACTAGAGTTAATTCCTTTCTATATTTTTCCCACTGAGCAGCATAGCTTAAAGGTAACTCTGCATCCCATTCTTGGTTCAATAACCACAGCTCTTGCATAAATATTTTTCCTAAAATTACAAGGGGGCTTAAAAACCCTAACGGACCAAATAATTGTGCCAATTCGGATAGAACAATGCGCTTAGTAATTAGTGGTGATTCTTTTTCCGCGTATGAAAACTGAAAAACATCTGAATCTGCCATCCAATAAATACCAAGGGTTTTAACAGTTTCAGAAGTTTTAAGAGCTAACGGCTCTATAACGTTTAAATCATTTAAGATGTTAGCGCAATTGCTACGCCATTTATGTAGTTCAAATTTTCCCAAGCTTAGTAATTCAGTAACTTCTCGTTTTAATTGAACTAAATGTTGAATGGAATCTGCTCCACAGAGCATGTCATCCATGTAAAAATTATTTTGAACAGCCTCTGCTGCTAGAGGATATTGATCTGAATGGTTTTCGGCTAAATAGCACAAACAGCGAACCGCCAAATACGGAGCTGAGCTTGTACCATACGTAACAGTTTTAAGACGTAGGACTTTAATTGACTCAGAATTATTTTGTCGCCATAAAGTACATTGGTAATTGCAGTCGGCATCGCTAACTAGAATTTGCCGATACATTTTTGAAATATCTGCAGTTAATGCATATTTATAAAAACGAAATCTAATCAGCGTATCAAAAAGGTCTGGCTGTAAAGTTGGGCCAACAAGCATGGTATCATTGAGCGATTCCCCATTACTCGATTTACACGAGGCGTCGAAAACTACACGAAGTTTCGTTGTTAGACTCTCCGGCCGTATTACCGGATGATGCGGCATAAAGTATTTAACTTCAGATCTCTGAGTAGCATTCAATTCTTCTAAATGTCCTAGATTTTGATATTCGTCTATAAATTGCGTATAACTGTCTTTAAGCGATGGACAGCGATTTAATTTTCGCTCTAAATTTAAAAATCTTTTAAGAGCTATATCATAAGTTGCTCCCAATTCTATTTTAGGAGTCTTAAAGGGAAGGCTGACTACGAAACGATTGCAAGGCGTTCGCTTTAAAGTTGCGATAAACATTTCCTCGCATTGTCGTTCAGCCGCTGTGTACTTGCACAATGGCTGTGAAATCTCCTCACATGCCCAAAACTTTTGCACTAAGGTATGTAACTATTTATCATTATCCGTATTGGGATGCCTTTGCTCAAATTGATTGGCCATTAATGATACTCTTTCTGTCGGCAAACATTCACCAACTACTATCCAGCCCAGTAGAGTTTTCTGAAGCAATGGACGTTTAAAGCCTAACCTAATTTGACCAGCTACTATTAGATTGAAGAATAAAGTAACTCCAAGTAACATATCAATCGGGTCAGCGGAGTCATACGATGGGTCCGCAAGCTTTATTTTTCTTGGTGTATGAAAATCGGTTACAACTGCAGTAGTTGAAGGATTATAGGCAGTAATTTCTGGCAATATACCAAATTTGTCAGTAGTCATAAAGCTTGTTACTCTTGATTTAAATGTAGCTTCGACCTCACCTACCATTTCCGATTTGAAATTACCTATTCCACTAAGAGGGCATCTTTCATTTCTTATCTGTAACCCCAATTGGGACGCTAATCTTGCTGTCACGAAATTAAGTTGACTGCCTGAGTCAAGAACACATCTATATTGATAGAAGTTTCCATCCGAGCCCTTAACAAGCACTTCTGCTGTGGCTAAAAGACTTGACGACTGGTTTGCTAAAAGTGTACTATGTAGCGTACCTTGAGCAACTTCGATAGATTTAGTGGACTTATTACATGACCCTGTATCAACGACTTCTCTGTGCAACATTTCATGATGACGTTTATTACAAGTGCAGCAATGTATAGCATTACAATCCTTTGTTGAATGACGCTTGCTAAAGCATAGCACACATAAGCCATGTCTTTTTACCTCATGGTATCTTTGTATTGGAGAAAACGCTTTAAATTTCGGACACACATTTAATTGATGTGCACCAGAGCAGCTCAAACATGAATTGCCGCCAGTATTTGCCACTGCCGCTGACAAAACAGATCTTTTTAAATTGTTTTTAGTAATATGACGGTTTGCAGTCTCTTTTCTAACCTCTCTGTTAGCTAGGTTGATTCCTCTGATAATAAGAAATTGAGACAGTAAATCCCAAGAAGGCAGTTTAGAACAATCATAAACATTTTCCCACTTGTCTAATGTGTCGCTATCTAGCTTACTACGGATCAGGTGCAAAACAAAATCATCTAAAATATCTTTGTCACTACCCAAGGACTTAAGTGCCTCAAGTTGAGAGTTTACTGTATCTACTAAAACCCTTAATGAGTCGGTCTCTGAGGAGTTTAGTTTTCGAAGACTAAACAATTCAGTTATATGAGACTGAAGAATAATTGCTTTATTTTCAAAACGATCTTTAAGCAGTTGTAAAGCTTTTCTATAATTTACTGCTGACAATTCTAAGCACTTAATCGTACTCAGAGGATTTGGCCCTAGACACGACTTTAAATGAATGAATTTTGATAGTTCATCCACTTCACTATCAGAATCTATTAATGTGACGAATGTATTATACCAGCTAGTCCATTCGGTAAGTTTACCTGAAAACTCTGGTAATTTTAGATTTGGTAATTTTGAAGCACGTGCAAAGTTCGACGTATTAAGCATTGAAGCATTTGCCGCAGTTTCATGCATACTTGAAGCTCTACGACCTCTATGTGCCAAGCAACTTAAGATTTTGGCTTTAATTTCACAGTACATATCTTCAATGGTTGCACGGGTTTGAAACTCAGTACTATCGTCACTTTGCAATTCAATTTCATTTTGAACACTACATAATTGTATAAAGTTAGCTTCCACTAAGCTTAAACGGGCCTGTAACTCTTCAGCCATCATTGAATTATGATTATCAGTTATATAGGTTTTATTTCGTCTTAAAGAATTTATTAAACTTTCACGCGAAGTATAAAACTCCATATCTTTTGTACACTTTTTCGGAGCCATACTTTTGATTGTTTTTTGTATAATGCGCTGATTATAATCTTAAGCAAATCAATTAAAATTTGATATCTAAGCAACTTTAATAACACAAGATATTATATGATCAGCTGTTTTATTTATTTTAATGCTGTATTTAATGCAGCTTTATGTTTGTTCGTTGTAGTTATTTTCGTAAACAATATCTATTTTTAGCACAACGTTTAATAATGCAACGCAGCTTATCAGCAATAGTAACATACAACAACAATTTGCAGCTACTAAGTCAAAAGAGAATAAAAGATAACCACAAAAAATTGTCTGCTGTAATTTGCATATAGGTTGCAATTTGTATGTACATACAGTACCCTGCAAAAGTTTGGGGTCAGCTGAAAAATTTCATGTTTTTTGTATTTGTCGCCTTATTTGTCGGTCTTGGACCGTTTTATTTTAAATGATACATTGAAAAAACATTATATATAAATGAACTACAAATAATATTCGCCAAAAATTGCGATTTTTCTTCGAAAAAAAAAGAAGAATGAAAAACATCAAATCAGGTGGTTTTCATCAATATGGTTTCCTTTAGATTTGATGATGGCTGCACAGACTCTCGGCATTCGTTCGGCTAATTTTTGAAGCGTTTGAACTTGTATTTGTTCCCAAGCCCTCTTCAGACACTCCCACAGGTGATTCGCGATAGTTGGACGTAGTTTTCGCACCTCTCTATCCAGTTCATCCCACAACAGCTCAATGGGATTCGCGTCCGGCGAATGGGGTGGCCATTCCATGATTTTGAGTGCCCCAGCTGTTTCTTTGGATTTTAAGTAGTTAGCACACAACAAATATCGAAAGAAAACCGTGCTCAAATCGTTATTTTACATAAAACTGGCCATTCCCAGCGACAAATAGCTAAAATAGTGGGCGTTTCACAGAATGGAGTCTTCACAACCTTGAAAAGACACGCTGAAACTGGATGTTATGCAAACAAAAATCGAACGGGTCGACCCAAAAAGACCACAGAAAGTGATGATCGGCTGATACAAATGATAAGCAAGCGTTCTCGATTTAAAACAGTGCCAGATATCAGAGCTGATATCAATGAATCGTTGCCGAACCCAATCTCCGACACAACAGTGACACGTCGATTGCATAAAATCGGATTGTATGGTCGAGTTGCTGCCAAAAAACCATTACTGCGGCTACAAAATATTCGCAAAAGACTTAATTGGGCCAAAATACACGTTAAATGGTCGATTGACGAATGGAAAAAAGTGCTCTGGACGGATGAGTCCAAATTTGAAATTTTCGGGAGTAAACGGCGAGCGTACTGCCGCAGACAGCATGGTGAACGGCACAAACCTGAATGTGTGAAGCCCACAGTGAAGTTCGGATGTGGTTCAGTGATGGTGTGGGGTTGTTTTTGCTACGACAGAGTTGGCGATTTGGTGAAAATCGACGGTATTATGCGAAAAGAACAGTATCACAAAATACTTCAGTACAACGCTATTCCGTCGGGTACCAGATTGATAGGAGAAGGATTTGTATATCAGCAAGACAACGATCCTAAACACACGTCAAAATTGTGTGCTAACTACTTAAAATCCAAAGAAACAGCTGGGGCACTCAAAATCATGGAATGGCCACCCCAGTCGCCGGACGCGAATCCCATTGAGCTGTTGTGGGATGAACTGGATAGAGAGGTGCGAAAACTACGTCCAACTATCGCGAATCACCTGTGGGAGTGTCTGAAGAGGGCTTGGGAACAAATACAAGTTCAAACGCTTCAAAAATTAGTCGAACGAATGCCGAGAGTCTGTGCAGCCATCATCAAATCTAAAGGAAACCATATTGATGAAAACCACCTGATTTGATGTTTATCATTCTTCTTTTTTTTTCGAAGAAAAATCGCAATTTTTGGCGAATATTATTTGTAGTTCATTTATATATAATGTTTTTTCAATGTATCATTTAAAATAAAACGGTCCAAGACCGACAAATAAGGCGAAAATACAAAAAACATGAGATTTTTCAACTGACCCCAAACTTTTGCAGGGTAGTGTATGTGTGTATGTTACACCTTACACGACAATAAGTACGGCTGTATAGGCAAAGTGCGCTAAATAATTAGCACACGTGCTAGCATAACTTGCATATAGACGAGGGTATGCACGGTTGTATAGGAAAAAAGTGAGCTAACCTCAACCAGCATACACTTTTGTACTAATGCGCCTACAACCAATGTACCATTATATAAATTGGAATTCAGTCACAGTCATACTCTCATTGAGACCGGTCGTGCCTTTTCATCCTCTGTCTTTAATTGTAAGACAATCAAGCTCATTTGTAAACAATCAAGTGCAAAGAGCAATTCGTAAACGCTACAAAAACAATTATAATTTAAATAACAGTTATATCACCAACAACAATGGAAGAGCCCCCTGATAAGAAAAAAAAGAAACAGTTATTCTTTACCACAGACAAAAATAAACAACTTAAATTCACTTCAAACGGCCCTAAATTTCTTATAATCACAAGGAAGGACAGTAATGAAACTCTATCAAACATTTCACCATTCCTAATTGAAAAAGTGATAGATAACGTGTGCTCAGGCAAAGTTAAAAATGTCGACCTTATTCGCCATAATGGCACGCTTTTGGTAAAAACTGCCAGTCTAGCCCAAGCGACCAAGCTCATTACACCCACATCATTCAACAACTCCATAACGGTGGAAGTCACTGAACACAACACGCGCAACTGTTCCAAAGGCGTTAACTATTGTAACAATCTCCGGGGCATACCAGAAGAAGAAATCACCTTCGAGCTGGCTAGCCAAAATGTCATTGAGTGCAAAAAAATTCTTAAAAAAGACAATAACACAAATACATTAATAGAATCTGGTTTGATCATTCTCACATTTAATACCCCTAACCTGCCAAACGACCTATCAGTTGGATACCAAAAAATTAACGTTCGTCCGTACATCCATCAACCATTGAGATGCAAAAACTGCGGCAGATTCGGCCACCCCACAAAAGTTTGTAAAAGCAATCAACTCTGCCTTCACTGCGGTAACCCAGTTCACATTAACCCAGAAAATTCCGTACCTTGCAACAACCTTCACTGCTGCATCAATTGCAAAGAAAGCGGCATAGCTAATTATCAGCATAATTTATTTGATCGCAGCTGCCCATCCTTCATCAAAAACAAAGAAATCTTAGCCATCAAAACACTCGAGAAGACGACCGTGAAAAATGCCATTGCCATCTATAACGAACGCCACCAACTCTCAACATCCTACGCCTCTGCTCTTCACTCAAACCAACATAACATTAAAACCAGCGACAGCATGATAAACCACCGTCCACTCCGCGACTACACTGACCTAGAGCCCTCACCATCCATCACCCCACATGTCTCCACAACTAAATCAAATCAACTTAACAACATCACCACACCTAACGGAAATCACTTCGAAGCTCAAACCATCGGCACCGACTCAGTTACCGCCACAAGGTTGCCAGGTGTCAATCTTGAGTCTATTCTATTAAATGATACCAAAATGAAAATTTATCCAAAAAACAACAAGACAACAAACTCACGACTCAAATTAAATATAGCCAAAAAAAACAATAGAAAACATCACTAAATTAAACATATCTCTAAACTCAATCTACTGTAACAAAAACTAATTAATATTTACATCTACACACATCTTCACATTCTCTTTTTTGTTACAAAATGACGTTAAAAATTTTACAATGGAACATAAAAGGTTACATTAACAACTACAGCGAACTCCTAATAATCATAAAACAACAATCACCTCATATCATAGCACTCCAAGAAACACACCTACACAACACAGTAAATTGCATTACCCCAATACCAATTAACTACACATTAATCAAAAATAAACCATTCAATAGATTTGGCGGCGTTTCCATCCTCATCCATAAGTCCATCCAATATAATGAAATTACCACCCCCAACAACATCGAATCACTAGCTATTGAAATCCAATCTGAACAAAAAATATCTATATTTACAGTTTATATTCCTCGCAACCAACCACTATCTCTTGGTAGCCTTAATAATACATTCAAAACTTCAAACCCTAACACCTCAATGATTGTCCTGGGCGACTTCAACAGCTGGCACTCCAGCTGGGGCTCACCACAAAACAACAAAAGAGGCAAAATAATAGCAGAATACATCCAACGGTCTAATTTAACCCTACTTAATGATAAGTCACCAACACACTTTTCTACTCACAATACGTTTACACACATAGACTTATCACTTTGTTCCCCCCAATTAGTTCCCTACACGAATTGGAAAATATTCGACGATCTTTGTGGCAGCGATCACTTCCCTATACTAATTTCACTCTTTCCAAACACTAATTCAAACAACTTTACCCGACCCTATTTCAAAACTAAGGAAGCTAATTGGCCCGAATTTGGAAATCAGACCAATGTAATAAATAACAAAATACCATGGTGTTCGAACATCAATAAAGAATCTGCCATCCAGTACAAGATCATTCTACAAAGCGCACATAAGTCCATACCGCAAACAACACCTCATAATGTTACCCACAAAGTCCCATGGTGGAACAAAAAGCTAGAGGAACTCCGACGTAATAAAATTACAACCTGGAGAACTCTCAAACGTAATATTACTCTTGAAAATATTATTAAATTCAAACGAGCTAATGCCCTGTTCCGCAGAGAACTTAAACTGTCCAAACAACAGGCCACTACCATATTTACTTCATCAATTCAACCAAGCACTCCCACCGCTACAATTTGGTCAAACATACGTCGCTTTTGCGGCCTTAGCCCCATTAAAACTATTCACTGCATCAAGGTTGCCCCCAACAATCAAGGCACCACACAAAAAAGATCGATAGCAGACCTATTTGCACAACATTGGTCTAACTTATCATTAGATCAAAACTTTGACATAGATTTCATAAATAGCAAGTACACACCTTCACAACCTCAATACACCCCACCCCTACAGCTCAATTAATAGAAACAGAAATTACCTCTGTTCCCTGCTTTCGCCAAGAGAGTATGTTCGGGCACATAGATATTATTTCCAATATTTAAATTAAAGTTTTAGTTTAAAGTTCAATGTACGTTTTCAGTGTATTTGCTTGCAGTGGCCGTATGATTTTAAGTGCAATTAGAAAGAGAGCTTAATGCGGGCTTGCATTGAGCTTTTATAAGCTTTATGTTATAGACATTTTGTGGTACTTTTGTTGAAATGTTAATATGTTATGTTATAATTTTAAGAGTATTTCTATGTTAAGTTACATATTGAGTACTTATGTGTAGATAGATGTTTAACTTATGGTAGGTTTACATTGGTAATCATATATTATAGGATGATTAGTTGTTAGGCTCCAACATTCTCCCCCCGTTGAAAGTACCAACTTTCAAGTTAATTAAGAGGAAGAGGTGCTATTTTGTGGATTGGGCGCCGAAATGTGCCCTTGCTGGTTTTCAAATCGACGACTCTAACCTTTCCGTCGTCTCCGGAAATAGTTCGTACAACGCGAGCTAAATGCCACTGCTGTGGTGGCGCGCTGTCTTCATGGATGATGACGAGTTGACCATCCTTTATGTTGGGCTGATCACAGGTCCATTTTTGCCTTCGTTGGAGTGTGTGTATGTAGTCTCGATGCCACATTCTCCAGAATTGTTGTTTGAGATACGATACCGTCTGCCAACGGGATAGGTATCGATGGTTAGGATTGCCGTCTTGGTCTGCGATAAGTTGCTCAGGTGCTGATGTCAGCGACGACCCTATCAGTAAGTGCGCTGGAGTAAGTTCACAATCATCATTTGGGTCGTCGGACATTGGAGCAATAGGTCGAGAGTTGAGGATAGCTTCAATGTCGATGAATAGTGTTTGCAACTCCTCAAACGTCAAGTTGGCTTCTGAGATGTTTTTAACCGCGAGTGTCTTGGCTGATTTTACGGCCGCTTCCCAGAGACCTCCGAAGTGTGGCGCTCGCGGTGGTATGAAATTGAATTCAACCCTTTTTGTGAGCTGTATGTGTAAATGGCGCTAACAGCAGCTTGATTGAATGTCTGTTGCTGGAATTCGGCTAGTTTCGCAGCTGCGTCGACGAAGTTTGTCGCGTTGTCGCAGTAGAGGCGTTGAGGCAACCCTCTGCGTGCAATGAACCTTCGAAGACATAAAAGAAAAGCGTTAGTTGTAAGTTCGGACACAAGTTCTATGTGGATGGCTTTTGATGCGAAGCACACGAAAATGGCAGCGTATGTTTTGTAGGGACCTTTTCCTCTTAGCCTATAGGTCGTTTGAAAGGGTCCACAAAAGTCGACTCCTGTAACAAGGAATGGACGTTCACCATGTAGACGATCTTCTGGGAGGTTTCCCATTATTTGCTGCATTAAGCGAGGCTTGTAATGGAAGCAATGTGTGCAGGAGCGCACGACTTTTCTGACGAGTTCTCTAGCGTTGACTACCCAAAGTTTTTCTCTGAGAAGTGATATTAGAACCTTAGGCCCGTCGTGTAAATTCTGCTTGTGCAAATGTTCGATGTATAGACGAGTGAAGCGATGATCCTTTGGCATAATGGCTTGAAACTTCGAGTCGAATGGAATATCAGCCTTTGCTAGTCTTCCGCCTACTCTCACAATACTCACTACTGCATTATCTCAGGTCATTTCATGTAAGAATGGTGCGAAGCATTGCATGCTCGGCTTGAGTTTCTTGTTTTTTGCTAATAAACTAATATCCTTTGCGAATGCTGTCTGTTGTATGGTTGCGACTATTCGCCAAAACGTTGCGTGTAATTCTTTGGCTGGGATGTGTGTGATACTACTGACTTTAATAGAACGGTTGATAGGAACTTTATTAAAAACTCGATAGATATATGAGACTATTGTAACGATTCGATGGAATGAGGATGAGTTTTGTATGATTTTGTCTATTAATGATACGGTGTCCTTTGTTGATTCAGTACACACAAGTACTGCCCTTTTTCGAGTTTCGATTGGTGCTGGTAGTGACTCTTGTAGACGTGGCCAATCTTCTGGCGGGCTTTGAAGAAATTTACGACCTGAGAACCACATGTTTGTAAGAAGCTCGTTAGTGTTACATCCTCTAGTAATAAGATCGGCGGGGTTTTTTGCTGATGGCACATGTCGCCATTCAACATCGTTTGAATGCTCTTGTAGTTCTGCAACTCGATTCGCCACGAAGCAATTAAGTTGCGAGGCGTGCATGCCTAACCATTGAAGAACTGTCTTTGAATCAGTCCAAAATACTGTACGATGTGCGTAAGCGGAGAGTTTTTCTTGGAATTTTTGGAAGGTTTTGTTAAGAAGTACTGCTGCACAAAGTTCTAGTTTTGGAAGCGACTGAACCTTAATAGGTGCTACTTTAGATTTAGCGATGAGAAGATTAACGTGTATCTTTTCACCAATGTGTGTACGTAAGTAGATGCAGCATCCGTAAGCGCGTTCTGATGCGTCTGCGAAGCCGTGAACTTCGCTATCGTGCTGTGATGATGTGTTGACGAAACGTGGAATTCGTATGGTGGAGGTACTTTCAATTTCTGATTTCAATATGCTCCATGTGTTTACAAGATGTTCGGTTAGTGGCTCATACCACTGAAGTTTCTTTAATGTTAAATCTTGCATGAACATTTTTAGTTTGATTATGATTGGACTGAGTAATCCAAGAACATTGAATACCCTGGCAGTTGTAGATAGTACTGTCCTCTTCGTTATAACTGAGTTTGCTTCAAATTTGTGTGTAAAGGCAAAGCAATCGAGTTTTGGGTGCCATGTTAGTCCTAGTGTTTTGGCAGTGACGTCCTCATCTGTCTGGATCGGAACTTCATTTTCTGTAGAGTTAGCTAATTCGACTGCGTTGCTGTTGAATTTTGTCATAGCTAGACCAGTATTCTTCAGTATATGAATAATCTGTGACTTTCGATCAAGTAACTCGCTTATTGAATCTGCTCCGGTAAGTAGATCGTCAACATACATGTCCGTACGCAAAGTTGTAGCACCAATTGGAAATTCAGATTCGTATTGATCAGCTATATGGGTCAAGGAACGAATAGCAAGAAAGGGAGCCGCTGATAGACCGTACGTGACAGTGTTCAATTCGAATATTTGTAATGGATCAGTTGACTTTTCTCTCCAAAGTATAAGCTGAAAAGATCGGTCTCGAGGGTCAACTAAAAATTGGCGGTACATCTTCGTAATGTCGCCTGATAAAGCATATTTTTTTAAACGGAAAGTAAGCAAAGTTGTAATGAGATCTTGCTGAATGGTTGGACCAGTCATTAACAGATCATTTAATGAGTGGCCAGAAGTTGTGCGTGCAGATCCGTCAAATACAACGCGAAGTTTCGTAGTGGCACTTTCGGGTTTAATCACACAGTGATGTGGTATGAAAAAATGCGGTTGTTGTCTATTCAGTGCTGTTAAGGGTGACATATGTCCTAGATCGATGTATTTTTGCATAAATTGTATGTATGCTCTTTTAATTTCAGTGTTTCTTTCTAGTTTACGCTCTAGCATAATGAACCGTTTTTATGATGAGTCGTAGGACTGTCCTAATTGCTCACTTGTTTGTTTGAATGGAAGGCGCACCTGTATGCGTCCATCTTTGCAAGTTGTTACATGAGTTTTAAAATGAGTTTCACATTCTTGCTCTTCTTTCGTGAATTTTGGAGGCGATGTCTTATATTCTTCTATTTCCCAGAAGCGTTTGACTATGCAATCAAGTGGCGAAGGTTCTTGTAATATGTGACATTGGTAGTTAGACGTGGTTGCACTGTGACTGGAATTTCCACCAACTATCCAACCGAATGCAGTATTAAGTAAGTTTGGGAAACCTACTCCTAGTGACAGCTTTCCATCTTGAATTGCGTCAAAAAAGCCAGCGGTGTTTATGAGAACATCGATTCTGTTTGATTTATTAAAATGGGGATCGGCTAGCACTATGCCTTTCGGAAACTTCCATTGCGATGTGTTATAACTTTCTTGAGGTTGATTTGTACAAATTCGTTTTATTACAGAGAAAGTAGAAGACCATTTGAATGGCGAGATTCTCGATTTAACTGTTGTTGCAACATTGAACCGAATTGGCTGTTGTATGTTTGATATTCCACTGACAGCGTTTGAGACGCGGCATTTATCTAGTTTTAAACGTTTGACTGTTTCTTCGGTGAAAAGGTTCACCTCAGAGCACGAATCCAATAAAGCGCGAATTGGATAATATTCGCCACACTTGCTTTGAATGAGTATGATAGCTGTTGGTAAAACACCTCTTTTTGCGGCGCAAACAACGAGTGATAAATTTGGTTGTGATTGTGGAGCTGGTGTGTATGAAGTGTTAGGATTGAATATTGAGTGATGGCTGGTGTGTGTTGGCGGTTGAGTTGCTTGAGGGTAATTATGAAGTAGTGAATGATGTGATGCATGGCAGACTTTGCAGCGCGATTGAGATTGACATTGGGTGACACTGTGACTGCTGCGTAAACAGTTGAAGCAGAGTCCAATGTTTTTGACCCAATCATTTCTTTGGTTGACATTAAGCGATAAGAAAGCTTGGCATGACCATATGCTATGTCTGTCAGTATTACAATACGGACAATTTATTTTGGTAGCAACGAATGACCTGGCAGTGAGATTAGGCCTTGGTTTGGGTTTGGAAACGTTGGAGTCTGATAGTGCTGCGTTTTTTGAACGGCTTTCTAAAAACTGACATCGATGTATAATTATCTTGCAGAAGTCGTCCCAGCAAGGAAGTTTTTCATATGTTTGCCTTTGATCATAATCAAGTTTCGTATCTGCATCTACCTTTGACAGCAGAATGTGAATTATAATAGCGTTCATAACATCTTCTACCGTTCCCAGCGACAGAAGAGATCCGCGGATTGCTGACACGGAGGCGAGTAGTTTTTGCAATTGAATTGCATCTGGCTTATGCATTATTGGTTGGTTAAATAAATTTGAAATATAGTCCAGAAAAATGAACACGTCATTGTCGTATCGCAATCGCAATTGCGAGAGTGGCTTTGAATAATTTTCTTCAGTGACTTGAAATGATTGAATAACTTCTAATGCAGGACCTGTAAGACAGTTCAGCAAATAGTTGAATTTGTCAATTGTTGAAAGAGATTGGTCACTGTCAACTAGGTTTACGTATGCACTCATGAAACGTTTATAATCTGCGTATGTACCATCAAAGCTTGGAAGTGTCAATCTAGGTAATCTATTGATTGAGGCACTAGTCGAGTTCATAAAACTTGCTTCTGGTACACTGGCATGATTTTTTTGGTTGATGAATGTAAGTAGAATTGATTTAATTTCGATAAATAGCTCTTCTATTTTTGCTCGGCAATTGTCGCTTGGATCTAGTTCTTCAATTTGCGATTGAGTTTTGGAAATTATTTTGAAGTGTGACTCCAGTAATTCAAGATTGCATTCGAGCACCGGTAGATTGGCAGTATTATCAGAACTATTAACTCTTGCTTTCAGATTGATTAAGTGCTTTTCAATTGTTGAACGTATAGCTCTGAGTTTACTTAAATTTTCCATAATTGGTTTAGGGTTACTCATTGTGGTAATTGAAGAAACGTCAACGCTATTTAAAGTCAGTTGTATGTCACTGTGTATTTGTATCACAAAAATCAGTTTTGTACCACTGTACTAATTGGGAAGAGGCACTACAAATTGGGAAGAAGCAACGCGACAACAAGAATATCAGCAGTTTAAACGACAAGATGGCGCGTAAAACCGTAAATAGGTAAACCGTAATATGTTTTTACTGTAAATAGCCGTGAAATGTAATAACGGATCAGATGATTTTATTTTTACAGTTTCGAACTGTGGTTTGCCGTATTAGTGTTGTGTATGTGTTAGATGAGCGATTATGATGTGTTATATTCGTATGTGATTGCTGTAAATTTGTTCATGCAAAAATATTGATGTATGTATGTTCATGCAAATGTATGTGCTTGTGTAGGTATATATATATATGTATATGTATAAATTTGTAGTTTTATTTTATTTATAAATTTTATAAAAAATAAATAAATTTAGTTTTTTTTTTTTTAAATTGTATGTGTGTGCGCAATAAAAATTTTTAAATGTGCAGCAAATGTTGAAAATAAATGTAAAAATTTGTTTGCAATTATTTCTTTTTTTTTATTTCAGCCAATTTTAACTCTCGTGAGTGACCCTAATGTAAAAGCTTTTCTTTATTTTAAGTGTGAGCTTTGAATTTGAATATGTAAGCTTTAAGCTTGAACATATGCGCATGCGTTTTTAGCTTTTTAATATGTATGAATGTGTGTGTATGTATGTTTGAATTTATGCACTTTTGGTTGCAGTTTGTGTTTTTGTTGTTTTACTCACTCAGAATTTTAACCTTTGCAGTGTAGTATGTGGAGTTTAATGTTGTTTCGATGATAGTTGGGTAGTACTCAACATGTAAATTAACATAGAAATTCTCTTAACATTATAACATGTAATAGGCTTTTTACACTGGGGCGCATTTGACATTTCGCATCTGCCGCCTCAGATGCTACGTATGAATCTGCCGTTCCCAAAGTTTCAACATCATTTCTGCATCTTGTGCAAATGTTCCTATCTTATTGCGTCCCGATGAGAAATTATTCGATTATTTTTCTGTGCAACTCTTTTTTTGTCATTCACTGCGACAAAATGTAAAAATTGTCCACGTAAAAGACTGGCAATTTTGAAATGTCAAAACAAAATGGAACCGCCAAGCACTTGTAAGTAAAAATTCATAAATTTCTTATTTTAATTTAAATTGTAATAAAACATTATTTAATTGCAGCTGAAACTAGGAAAAAAGCTTCTTCATAAAAATTAAGTGGGAGGTAAATGCAGAGCGGCACCTCTTAGATTTATGGTTTGACCATATAACTTATCTAAGAGGTGTGCGCAAAAACATGCATATTTATAGTGAAATGGCAGAAAAATTGAAAGGCAACAACTTCCACTGCACGTGGAATGAAGTTAAGTCGAAAATAGATAATATGACTAGAAAATACAGAGAGGAAAAACAAAAAATAAACTCTAGTTTTTGTTTATAATCCATATTTTATATTTGTTTATATGCTATTTATATTTTAATAATTTTTGTAGATGTATATTTTAAAGATGTGTTGTAAGTTGTATGTCCCACGTAGTTTGTGAGGTTATGTTTGCTTGGTGTATGTATGTATAGTTGTCCGCCAAATTGTTTGACCTTTGATTTTGTGTGTGTGTAAAATTTCCACCGGCGCGCCGTGGCCTTGTGTTGTGTTTGTAGAATTTCCAACGGCGTGTCGTGGCCTTTTTCTTTGTGTGTTTTCCACTGCATCTCTTTCTTTACGAAGATCTTTAAACTAAATACCAATGCATGAAAAATATGCTTTGGATTTTTAAATATTGGAATAAAACTTATCTTTTGTGTCCTGCCGTGGTCGCCAAAATGTTCGCTGCTTTCGCCAAGAGAGTATGTTCGTGCACATAGATATTATTTCCAATATTTAAATTAAAGTTTTAGTTTAAAGTTCAATGTACGTTTTTAGTGTATTTGCTTGCAGTGGCCGTATGATTTTAAGTGCAATTAGAAAGAGAGCTTAATGCGGGCTTGCATTGAGCTTTTATAAGCTTTATGTTATAGACATTTTGTGGTACTTATGTTGAAATGTTAATATGTTATGTTATAATTTTAAGAGTATTTCTATGTTAAGTTACATATTGAGTACTTATGTGTAGATAGATGTTTAACTTATGGTAGGCTTACATTGGTAATCATATATTATAGGATGATTAGTTGTTAGGCTCCAACAACCTCTATAGAACTCAGCTCAGCATTACACTCACCAAAAAGGTTCAACCCCAGGTCTTAATAGAATTTCGTACTTTACAACAATATATTCAACAGTATCATACCGCAGACATACAAAACCAGCCTAATTATTCCCATACTTAAACCAAAATCTAATAAAAGCGAATTGACTTCATATAGACCCATCTCCCTAAACTGCTGTTTAGCAAAGACACTAGATAAAATAATTGCTAATAGACTATGGTGGTTTGTAACAGCTAATCGCCTACTACATCCTAACCAATCCGGATTCAAAAGAGGGAAATCGGTTGCAGATGGTCTGCTATTTGCAGACCTTCTGATAACCAAATCACTCTCTGCCAAAAAACATACCTCTATCATTACCCTTGACTTTTCAAGGGCATTTGACAGGGTTGGCATCCTCACAATAGTAGACCAACTACGATGCTGGAAGGCTGGACCTAAAATAATTCGATATATTCAAAACTTCGTGACAAACAGGAAAATTGTAGTACGTGTTGGAAACCTAACCTCCAAAATCTATCCCTTAGAAAATAGTATCCCACAAGGCTCCCCGATATCCGTAATACTCTTTCTCATTGCTTACAACAAATTGGCTAACATCATCGGTTTCCATAAAGAAATTAAGTTCAGTTCAGTGCTGATGACTTCTTCTTAATCATTAATTTCAACAAAAAGAAAAATATCAACCTCAACTTAGATACCCTCTTCAAAAACATCCAAAGTTGGTGTTCCTATTCAGGGGAAATGGTGGTGTCACCACAAAAATGTCAGCATTTGCACATATGCCGCAAACATAACGGCACCTGCCACATATCATGTAATAGCATTCAAATACCTACTGTATCTTCTGTAAAAATCCTTGGTTTAACAATAAATAACAAATAAAGATGGGACTCACACATAGATAAACTTATACCTTCATTAATGCAAAAACTCGATATAATTAAATGTTTAGCAAGTCGCAAATTCAATTGCAACACACATACCCTGTTATCCGTAACGAAATCCATATTAATATCAAAAA
>JBAMAX010000966.1:0-22554 GCA_037043745.1 Chymomyza amoena | reverse complement strand
GTGGTCAAAGCAGCAGCTAAAGTACTACCAGAAATCATGTTTTTATTATTAACAATTGTTTGCAGTTCATCGTTTTTCTGCTTGTCCGGACCAAGAGACTCGGTCTGCTGCATTAGCTCTTCCTCTAACCAGTTGGCATTAAATGATTGCGATAGATTCTTACGATTTGCAGAGCCACGGCGGCGATGTCCACGTGGTGTATCTGAATTGGGGGAGCTACAGTTGGAGCTTTGCATTGATTGCTGTGACATTTGCATAGCATCTTCTTCACCGGTTTCCAACTCATCCTCAGCTAGGACTCCATCCTCTTCAGCCACCTCATTGTCATTTTCCTCATACAGTATCTGCTCAATGTCCTCATCAATCATTAACTGACTCGCAGCATGCCGAGTGCTATTTACACGCAAACGACCCACTCTCTGATTAATGCTGCTATCCGTAGTAGAAGAATACTCCAACGCCTGCATGGGCGAGGAGCTGCGATCGGGTATAAAATTGCACTGATTAGCAGTAGCAACCTCACGACCAGTACCAGTCATTTCGGAAATTGTGGTGTGTTCGCTGTTACTGCTCTGATCTTGATAATTGTTTATCCTTGAGTGCACCACACTATGTAGTTTGCGGCTCAAGTGCTCCGATGGTGCAATGGGTGATAGCAGCTCAAGTTCATTTAGCAGTTGCTTGCGCTTACGGTCGCTGCCAGGACCATTTCCATCATCTGGCGTACCTGGAGATAGACCACACAAGTTTCGTATGGGTGAAAGAGAGCCAAAGCTGTTAGATTTATCACTGGCCGAGTCAGAGAGGCGTCCGGCAATCAATGTCTGCTTAGCTTGTGGACTCGAGCCTACCATATTTGTTAGCTGACTTTGTGCTTCGCCACCATCTAATACAATGACATTGTGCAGATCAAAGAGTTTACGGCGCATGGAACTATTAAATACATCAGAGGATTTATTACGCATAAAAGTGCCAGCTAAATGGGGCTGTAGGTAAGGTTTTAAAGCATCCTCTAAGGCTTTTGGCAGCACAGGAGGCAAGCTAAGTTCAGTTTGTACTTCGCAATCGCGCACACGTTTGGAACGCAGCTTATTTGAAATAGGCGTGTCGCCCTCAATTTCCGAGAGAATAATGCGACGACTGCGCAAAGGACAGTCCACAGGACTAGGCACGATTTGAGATTCCTTAAAGAAAGTGCTTATGGCTAGCTGTGCCTTAGATTCCTGTTCTGGATTTGGCGAGTCGTAAAATTGTGTTTCGTGTGGCTCAACATTGGTGGGCTTGAGCTGGGAGACCTCGTGGATATCCCATTCGAATTGTGTAGAAGAAAGCTGAGGTGTGCGAGAATGACACTGAAAGAGCGAGGGACTACAAGTTCGTTATAGTTTATTGAAACAATTAAATATAGTATGTGACTTACCTGTCAATTAATGGCAAGTGCAGTCTATCGGTCAAAGCACCTTCAAAAGGATTTCGCACCTTCTGAAAGCGTTTGGGTGGCGGTGTGCTCATATTGGATAAAGGACTACATTTTATTTTGCTATGTTTGGCGCCATTCTTGGGCGTAGCATTAGCAGCGCATTTATCATTTTTGTTGCTTTTTCTGCTAGTGCCGCTGCTGCTGGATTTAAGGCATTTTATCTCGCTATAGTTGGTATAAAATCTAGTTTTCAACGCTTGCGGCGTTCTCGCCTTATTTGTATACATTTTAATAAAACTTTTGCACTATTTTTTAAGATTATTTGTACTTTTTAATAATGTTGAAAGATTTTGCGCTGCCACCGCAGGCAGATGTTAGTAATTCAAACGCAGCAGTGTTGGACAACTTTATGCAGTGTTGGTTGGTGTGAAAGACAAAGAAAATCGATATTTCTGTTAAACGTTGACTATTCAAATAAATTCAAATGCATTTGCATTCTATTTTTTGTTTAAATTCATTTTTTCTTTAACAATTCCAATTAAGTACAACATTAATTAAAAATTGGTTTACATATGACTCATAATGCTATAGGAAATCACCTACAATACTTGAATGCAGCAAAGTTTTCTTTGGCGCTTAAGACGATTACTAAAACTAACTCTTATCGATTTATTTCGATAGCTGCGCAGCAACGCTGATATTTGTGCTGCTGCTGCGCTGAGAGTGGCACATAAAAATTTCAGCTGTGTGCCGCTGATTGTGTGAGTGTGCGTGTGTGTGTTGGTGGTGTGCGTGCAAATTGGTGTAAATCAGAATCTTGAGTAGCAGAAAAAAACAGAATAATACAGGGGTGCCACAGAAAACCAATTCGATTCAATTTCGATGTAACTGCAATTCTTGGTGCCACGACATGGCTAACAACGGTTTTAAAACCGCTCATAGCCATGTCTGTGGCACCAAGAATTGGAATTGTATCGAAATTGAATCGAATTGGTTTTTTAAAACCCTTGTTAGCCTTGTCTGTGGCACCAAGAATTGAAATTTAAATCGAATTGGTTTTCTGTGGCACCCCTGATAGTCCGGTCAATTTAGACATAAAAAAGTGATTAAATACAGAAAATTCCCGGAAAGCCAAATCTTTGCATAAACCTTAGTTCTACCATGACGAACAAAATGTCAAAAGTCCCCATCGATCCCATGTGAGCTAAAAAGTTATTCGGGGTCAAAGGTCAAAATTTTCGGTTTTTTGGATTTTTATCGAAAACCGTAAGTTTTATCAAAAAAGTTTTCTGGGCAAAATTGTAGATCCTAAAATTTTCTATAAAAATGGTGTCAATGATTTTTTTCTAAAACCTACCATTCCCGAGATATTGCGCTTGTAAGAATAATGTTTTACAGTGTGCCACTAAAGTCATAGTACAGCAGGCGATTTTACACTTAAATGCGAATTCCTCCCATATTGTTTAAATTTTCCAAAAACTAATGATGAAGTTTTCTTAAATATATATTTTCAAACAATTAACAAAAATAATAACAACAATTTACTAATAAATAATAAATATTTGCCTTATTAACTGCGAAAATGACGCGTAAGGAGCTTTCAATTGAAGAACGCAAAATATTATGGAATTTACATGTAAAAGATGGAAAATCGAATTCCGAAATTGGAAAAATTTTGTCAAGACCCCGGTCAAGAATCCAAAAGGTCATAACTCCTTTAAAAAACGTAGATTGGGTTAAAAACAAGCCCGGGAACAACAAACGGGCCGGGGAGCGGCCGACGTTTTGCTTCTTTTAAACGCAATCAACTCGTGAGCGAATTTCGGGAAGATCGATCAAGACAATCCACCTCAAGTCAAACAACTAGGCTTGACAAAAGACTTCACATCTTGCGGAAGGGCAAAAAAGGGATTGTGTAGTTTGCTTCAACAGCCAATAACGAGGACAGAGACGGGAAACTGTGGAATTTTGCGATACTTGTCCCGATAAACCTCGAATGCATATGGGTGATTTCTTTGAAAAATACTACACTTTAAGAAGTTTTTAGCCTTAAGTTTCTTCTTTTAGTCTTACAAGCATAAACTACAATATGCTTTATTACAATATGTGCAAAAATAATTTTATTTGTTTAACTGCAGCGACCGCATTTTTCCTAAACATTAATGCATGCATTTTTTACAAAAATAGCTCTCGAGTTGCTGGTTGCTACTTTTGCTTTTTAGGCTCGAGAGCAATGGGCTAAGAAAATTTCACGGAATTAAATTTTAATCGATTAACCTAATTTTATTTTGTATAAAATTAGCTACAGTAATTTTATTGACAATAATTGGAGCTCGTCAAGTACAAGTGCTTAGATTTTAATTAGACAAATCGTAACTGTTGTTTATTTTATTAATTATTTAAAAAGCCCAATTGTTCAAAAAAGATGAGATAATTTATTTAATGAACTTAAATAAGCATATGTTTTAAAAACATAAGATAGAAATTATTAACTTTACTAAAAAAAATGCACAATTATAAAGAAAATACTAAAATTTTATAATAATTTAATAAACAGGATAAAAAACATTTTCAAGCTAAATATTACTGTGCCCAAAAACAAGTGGAATTTTTGTATAAATAAATAATTCTTCGAAATCAATTTCGTCCCTTTAAAATAGCCCCTCCCGATATAATACACTTATGCCACCGCTTTTTCTAGTTCTCGAAGCATACCAAAAAATCTTCTTCTGGTATAGCCTTCAGAGCGCGAGCCGATTCACGTTGAATGGCTTCAATCGACTCAAACCGGTTTCCTCGGAGGGGTCTTTTGAGCTTTGGAAATAGCCAGAAGTTAATAAAGTGGTTGCGGTACGATATTGGTTGCATTTTTGGCGAAAAAGTCACGAAGAATCAGTGCTGTTTTTCGAGAAAATTCTGAATCTTTAGAACCAATCGAGACTTGGCACGTTTGAGGCCCAAAACATCCTTCAAAATGGTGTTAATTGACCCTTTTGATATGCTAATTTCATCATCAATATATCTTATAGTTAATCGACCGGTTTTGAAGCACTAATTCTTTTACTTTTTGGATGTGAGCATCGTCAGTTGAGGTCGATGGTCGACCATGGCGCTCTTCGTCTTCAACGCGTTCTCTACCTTCTTTGAACAATTTATACCAATGAATATTTTGACATATAATTTGGCATGGAAGTCAGAAACAATTGTACCAACTTAAACAAAAAAAATTGAAAAAAAAAATTTACACGCGTAATTCAAATCTAAAAATTCCTACTAGTTTTTGGACACAGTAGTATATTCATTTATAATAGCGGAAAAGAGGTTAGTAAGTCCGAAGAGCCCGATTAAGCCCAGAAAATTTCTGCAAAATCAAATGGCATTCTATTAGTATCAAATTAAAGCTATAAGAAATAAAATAACTACAAATAAATTCTGGATAAATATAAAAATTTAATATAATAAAATTAAAGGAAATCTAATAGCTTATGCAACAGCTCGTAAGCCT
The DNA here is from genome assembly GCA_037043745.1 of Chymomyza amoena. Taxonomy (NCBI): domain Eukaryota; kingdom Metazoa; phylum Arthropoda; class Insecta; order Diptera; family Drosophilidae; genus Chymomyza; species Chymomyza amoena. The sequence goes on along the minus strand of JBAMAX010000966.1, from coordinate 17,629 downwards.
CCTAATAAAGCATAAATAGAATAAGATGATCAACCATCAATTATTTCAGAATAAACACTTAACCTAGTACAACATACAAAAAAATTTGCCACGTAAATTAAATAAATATAACTAAATAATAATTAATATAATAATAAAAATAATATACATATTATATGATATTTTTCTTTTCTTTCATTATTAGTTTGAATTAATAATTTTTTCATTATTAATTCATAATGTAAAAAAAGAAAAATATTAAATCGTAAACAATTTGATAATAAAGTAATTAATTATTCGCATCGCAAAAAGGTTGAGGAATTCCTATTAGCCCAACCATTACGAATTTGAATATAACCTAAAACTTTACGTTCTAATAAAGTTAAAAGTGCTACTCTAACCAATACACAAATAATTAATAATAAACTCCCAATTAATGATGATAATAACAATTCTAAACCTATATCTATAATTTACCCAAACCTCGAAAACTCGAAGTTGAAACATAGAATTTTAAATTTATAGATTTTTTTGGGATGAATCCCAACTCAATAGAATTTACGCGTACAGTATAATAATTACATCTCACAGCTAAACTGAATTTAAACTAAAAATTAAAGAATTTATTTTGATGCATTTGAAATTGAGATTTATTAATTATGGTAAAGGTCGATCTTTCGAAAATGGGTCTATTAAAAATATTTTATTTGCATTTATTTACGCAAAAATTTTTGATGTGCTATATTAAAATTTTAATAATACCTAAATTTTTCTCAATTTTGTCATTATTCAACACAGAATATTTAAAAAGCATATTTTAATAGCAAACTGTTTTTTTAGTTCTTTAAACTATAATTTTTTATTTCTAAGACTAAACATTCTTTTTTTGATGTTTCTAGTCAGGAAATTAAAACGAAATCTTTGATCTCTGGGCAAATTTTCAAAATGTTCAGACTTCTTGAAATTGGTGAAAATTACAGATCAAGCTACTATCAGCGTGTTGATGTCAAAAATACTGCAAACATTCATTTTTTTTTGATTTAAACAAAAATAAGATTTAAAAAAACAATTTAAAAAAAATTAAACTTTATTCAATATTCTACCGAATTGATTTGTTTTACTTTGTTAAGGGTAAAAATTGAAACAAAATTCATTTCTAAGACTTAACATCTGTAACGCAATGCATTTGGTAACGCCACCTTGTAAAATTAGATCACTTGCATAAGCATAAATTAAGAGAGAGAATATGTTGAAGTTACTGTATAAAAAAATATATTTTTAATATTGGACAGTAATCTTTCAACGATAATTCTTAAAGGAGGGACCCTTAAAATCAGGCTTCTGTGCTTTGGGTTTCCCAGAAGCTGCCGTGGCAGCATCTCCAAATCCGCCAAAGGCCTTGGCACTACCAAAAGTAGCCGCGCCAAAACCACACGTTTGCTGTGCCGTTTGCGCTTGTGGTGTACCAAATCCAGACTGTGCCACTGAAACACCACCCAAGCCAAATGCACCTCCAGCAGCAGCTTGACCAAAGCTACCAGAAAAAGTGCCAGGAACAGTTGAAGTTTGTGAAAATGTGCCAAAACCAGGACTGCTACCGCCACTAGCAGCCCCGGCAGAGTTGGCAGCGCCACTGAAAACAGAGCCACCTACACTGGCGCCAAACGCATTTGGTGCTGGCTGAGGCGAAGCAGGCGTAGTAAAGATATTGCCACCAGCTGGGACTTGCGCAGCCTGTGCGGCTTGAGCAAATACGCTTTGTCTCAAAATAGAGCCACCTGTGGCGGCAACACCGCTTGCTGGTCTAACTGTGGCGCTGGCATTGCTGGTGCCAAATGTAGAATTACCACCAAAGGACGAGGCTGTATTTGTGGGAGCCGCCGCACCGCCAAATATTGAACCTGCAGCAGCAGGTTGAACTTCAAAAATGTTTCCACCAGAAGCAGCAGCTCCTGTACGACTACCGAATGGCCATGTTGCTGGAGCAGTAGCGCTAGCTGGGCCAAAAGTGCCGCCGGTTGGAGCAGCTGTTGCTGCACCAAAGGCACTGGGCTGAGGCTTAGGCACGTTGCCAAAAATATTAGCAGTAGGTGGTGCAATAGCGGCTGTAGCCACACTGCGTGTCTGGAAAGGACTGGCACTTGTCGCTGGCGCAAAAGCGGCACTGCCAAACAGAGTGGCTGGTGTCGCAGATAGCGCAGCTGCAAATGGATTCGCTGGTGTTGCAGCAGTGGCTGCAGTAGTTGATGTGCTGAGACTGCTAAAAGCATTCGAGAATGAAAAACTGCTGCCACCGATTGCCGGAGCTTGTGCAACAGCGGGTTTAGAGGCAGGTGCGGTTACAGGTGCTGCGTATCTAACAGCTGTTGCCAAGATGGTTGCTAGCGCGGATGCTGTAGAAGTAGTTGTTATTGTTGCTTGTGTTGGGACTACCGCTGCTGTTGTTGCTGCCGCATTGTTGGCAGCACTATCAAAAAACCGTCTGGATGCATTGCCGCCTCCTGTGCTGGCTTCGCCAAACTTAAAACTTCCTGTATTATTACTAGCTGCACCAAGCCCAGCAAATGCTTCGGTCCTTGGTGCGTTAGTCGTTGAGTCACCAGCGCCATCTTTAGCTGTATGAAAGCTCGGCTTGGTTGCAGCTCGAAAAAATCCTGAGCCTGCTGACGTTGTTGGTGGTATAGTGGCTGCCCGAATCGAACCAGCTGCAAAAAGTCCGCCGCTTGCTGTTGTTGTCGACGCTGTGGTTGTTCCTACAAAAGCTGAACTTGACATTTTGGTTATTGGAGTGCTTTGAGAAGGGGCCATGCCCAGGGATGAACTAAAACCTCCAAAACTAATGGGCGATTTGGCGTTGCTCGATACTGTGATGGCCGGAGCAGAAGCTCCCTCGCTTGCATCTGTTTTGGGCGTTTGTGGCGGCCTTACTTGCTCACTGGGCTTAGGCTCATCTTTTTTTACCTCAGCTAGTTTAGCCATTTCTATTAAAGGTTCCCCTTGCGCTTGTTTGCTTCCAAATTATGGCCAAAGCCAGAAAACATGCTAGCTGCGGCTGTTGGCTTTCCAGCTGGTGACTTTTCTGCTGGTATGGCACCAGTTTTGCCTGTAGCATCCTGACTAAAGCATATTCCTCCAAACATGAACGTGGCTGGCTTTCCGTCTCCACCAGAGCTCAAGGTTGTTGTCGGCGCAGTATCAGCTGTAGATTTGACAAAGGAGCTAGCATTATTAATAGGGAACGGCGTGCTGGATGCTATGCTCTGCTTTTGTTGAAGTGGCGCAGTTGGGGTTATGGGCTTTGTAGCACTGGTCTTGGTCAATTGTGCCGGAACTGCTGCCTGAATTGATTTGTTTACTATGCGATCTGGTCTTTGTGACTTAACAATCTTTATTTTGGAGGTTTGCACCATGTTGCGTATAGCTTGTAGTTTCTTCGAGCTCAATTTGGCGCTGCTATTATCAACAACTTGCGACAAACTCATATTTATAATAGTTTCCGCCAGAGTGTCCACGCTGTAATAAAAACGATTAAAAATTTTTGTTTAATAAAATTAAGTTTTTAACCTACGCTTCATTGGTACGACTGTGACTGGATTCCTCCAACAAACGCGGTTGCAGTAATCCACGCTGCCTTAGCTTTCCTTTGATAGTATTTTGTACATCACGCTGTTTGGATACTTGATTTTGAAGATTTGTCAATCGCTGATAAATGTCTTCCAGGCACGGCATATTCATTTTCGATTTAGAGCTGCGCCTTATAACATCCTGATGCTGTTCCAATTGCATATAAATTTGTCGCTGTACCTGACTCAGCGATGCCTCATTAGCAGCCACGTAACTCCGTAACCGCGTCAAAGTGCTATGACTAGCGGGCTCATAGGTGTTTGAGCTCATCAGGCGAGTTAAGCTAGAAGTAAAAGAGAGCAAAGTCTTAACCGCCTTTGGTGAAATATTGTTTAAGTACACCTACTCGGGATTTTTATACATTTCAAGTTTGGTTCGACACTCGGCAATCATTGAGTAAGATTCATTCAGACCATGGCATAGTACCTGCAACTCCAACGCAAAATCATCATCGTCGGCATGCTCGTTTAACACCTGTAGATCATCCAGGCGTTTGCTAATGTTTTTAATAGCCTCTGGATTCTCAATCTGAAAATTTAAAATGTTTATAAGGACTTAAATGTAAACCATAAACTTATGGAAAAACGTACCATGGACAGCATTTCATTGTTGCTCTCCTTCATCTGTTGAATCTCTTGGGTAAGCGCATTAATTTGCACAGCCATAACTTCATTGTTGGTATCTTCCTCTTCGTTACTGTTAAATTCCTGATGCGGCACGCTTTCGGCTTTTACGATGTTGACTGCCGCTGAAGGTGTCCTTGCAGTGTTTGCTCCGAGCGAAAATGTAGGTGGAACTGTATATAACGGCTTGTTAGATACAGGTGTTGTTTGAATAGCATGGCCACCGCTTGTCACTTGAGCGTCAACAGCCGTGTTTTCTCCAAATAGATTTGGCTTATCCAGCGACTGTCCTCCAAACGCTGGTTTAGTGGACACGCTGTTTGCAGTTGTTGTAGTTGTGGCTGGGGTAGCAAAAAATGAGCCTGCTGAAGGTGCCGTCAATTTTGGCTGTTCAAAACCAGTAAAACTAGGTACTGGTATGGCTGCCGTTGCAGCAGGAGCAAAAGTTGGTACCGGTGTAGACGTGCTAGTTGGTTGCGCTGCATCAAAGGCCAATTGAGGAGGTGCCACCTTACCCGTAGCTGCACCATAGCCAGAAAATACCGAAGGCTGCTCATCCTTAGTTGGAGCAGGTGTAGAAGTAACAGTATTCGGTGTAAATTCGGAAAAGGATAAATCCAAACCGGTGGGTGGGACAGCTGCAACAGGCTTTTCTTCCAAAGCTAGCAGTGTATCCAGCGGGCGAAACTGACCAGAGCTGTCTGCAGCAGATGGTGGCGGAGAACAAACAGAAGATGCATTGCCACCGCTTGTCACTTGAGCGTCAACAGCCGTGTTTTCTCCAAATAGATTTGGCTTATCCAGCGACTGTCCTCCAAACGCTGGTTTAGTGGACACGCTGTTTGCAGTTGTTGTAGTTGTGGCTGGGGTAGCAAAAAATGAGCCTGCTGAAGGTGCCGTCAATTTTGGCTGTTCAAAACCAGTAAAACTAGGTACTGGTATGGCTGCCGTTGCAGCAGGAGCAAAAGTTGGTACCGGTGTAGACGTGCTAGTTGGTTGCGCTGCATCAAAGGCCAATTGAGGAGGTGCCACCTTACCCGTAGCTGCACCATAGCCAGAAAATACCGAAGGCTGCTCATCCTTGTTGGAGCAGGTGTAGAAGTAACAGTATTCGGTGTAATTTCGGAAAAGGATAAATCCAAACCGGTGGGTGGGACAGCTGCAACAGGCTTTTCTTCCAAAGCTAGCAGTTATCCACCGGGCGAAACTGACCAGAGCTGTCGCAGCAGATGGTGGCGGAGAACAAACAGAAGATGCAGTGACCACCGCTTGTCACTTGAGCGTCAACAGCCCAGTCGTCAAATAGATTTGGCTTATCCAGCGACTGTCCTCCAAACGTGGTTTAGTGGACACGCTGTTGCAGTTGTTGTAGTTGTGGCTGGGGGACTAAAAAATGAGCCTGCTGAAGTGGTCACTTTGGCTGTTCAAAACCAGTAAAACTAGGTACTGGATGGCTGCCGTTGCAGGAGGAGCAAAAGTTGGTACCGGTGTAGACGTGCTAGTTGGTTGCAGCTGCATCAAGGCCAATTGAGGAGGTGCCACCTTACCCGTAGCTGCACCATAGCCAGAAAAACTGAAGGCTGCTCATCCTTAGTTGGAGCAGGGTAGAAGTAACAGTATTCGAGTGTAAATTCGGAAAAGGATAAATCAAACCGGTGGGTGGGACAGCTGCAACAGGCTTTTCTTCCAAAGCTAGCAGTTTATCCACCGGGCGAAGGCAAACCAGAGCTGTCTGCAGCGGATGGTGGCGGAGAACAAACAGAAGATGCATTGCCATCGCTTGTCACTTGAGCGTCAACGAGCCGTGTTTTCTTCAAATAGATTTGGCTTATCCAGCGACTGTCCTCCAAACGCTGGTTTAGTGGACACACTGCTTGCAGTTGTTGTAGTTGTGGCTGGGGTAGCAAAAAATGAGCCTGCTGAAGGTGCCGTCAATTTTGGCTGTTCAAAACCAGTAAAACTAGGTACTGGATTGGCTGCCGTTGCAGCAGGAGCAAAAGTTGGTACCGGTGTAGACGTGCTAGTTGGTTGCACTGCATCAAAGGCCAATTGAGGAGGTGCCACCTTACCCGTAGCTGCACCATAGCCAGAAACTACCGAAGGCTGCTTTTGTTAGTTGGAGCAGGTGTAGAAGTAACAGTATTCGGTGCAAAGGAACTGGATAAATCCAAACCGGTGGGTGGGACAGCTGCAGTAGGCTTTTCTTCCAAAGCTAGCAGTTCAGAGCTGTCTGCAGCAGGTGGTGGCGGAGAACAAACAGAAGATGCACCAGGTATTAGATTAAGAAAGTCAAAACAGAATAAAGTGCCATCCGTTCCTAATATATGTACCATAGGCATAGTGGCCAGCTTCTGTTTATCAACGATTAACTGATGCGTGGAGGAAGTATCAAAGGTAAGTCCTAGTGGAAATATTTCCTTATGAGTATCTGGACAGAACGGTATAATGGGAGCTGCATTTAGAAGCACATAATTCAGCCAAGTTGGTGTTTTTCCCGTCTCCTCGGTACCCATTACAGCATGCTCCGCACTATTAGCCGAGGAAACTAGCAATAAGTTCCATTGGGGCACGTGTGTAAAATCAAATTGATGATTTCTGGGTCCATCAAGACTGTGGCAAATGTCGTAGTAATTTGTATAGCTAGGCGGAGCTCCCTTAGGCGCATTCACAATGTACAAAGCAGGATTACAGTTCTTACCGTGCTGCAGAAAAACAACTGCGAATTGATGGGTCGAAAGCCAGTGTAGAGCTATAGTATCAAATGGCGCCTCAAGCACATTGGGAGGACAGACAACTGTGTTTGCTGGCGTTAAGTCCGGTTGGAACTGCTGCAGTTTGCCATTAGGGAAGCCCAAAACAATTTGTTTTCCCTTGGGTGACCAACAACCGCATTTAACTAGATTTGATTCGTCCAAAGTTAGGACTTCAAAGTTACCAGAGTCTTTTAAAGCGTACATGCGCAGAGCACCATTGCTAAGAACCACAGCCAAACTGTTGGGCAACACGGGATTCCAAAGCAATTGTACTGCATATATATTATCCTCTTGAGCCAATCTGATGTTGTACATAGGCTTTTTGTTGGCGGTCATAAAGGTTTCAACACTGTAGATGCTCAACATGGTACCTTGTGTATAGTTTATAGCCAAAAGATTACCATCGGCGCTGCAGTTTATATTGTTAGGTACGCTAGGCAAAGGTATCTGTCGTGCCAGTGGCTGTTTGCAAGTCTGTTTGGCATCTGCCAAATCTTTAGTGATGAAGATTTTCAGCTCGGCCGCAGTTGGATTGCCGGCAAAGAGCAGACCACGCGTGCTAGAAATTGCAAGCAGCTTAACATTGCTGCGTGGCTCACCAAAATTTTTAAAGGCAACAAATTTGTCGTGCAGCTTAAATTGCAATTCCTGCGATACTTTATTTTTGGGTGCTTTTTGCGCCATTTTTGCAGATGTAATTTTTAAAAATTTGTGCTGGAGTTGTGAAGACACTTTAACGACACGATCGAAGCAAAAAAATGTATTTATTTAAAATGTAATTTCAAATCTTCCAAAGCTTACTTTAATCACAAATATTAAAAGGTGACTGGTGAATATTACATATTATTTTTGACACTAGATTTTGACTTTAATTGTATCGACAAGTATCGATGCATAAGTATTGAACAACGTAAAAAATAAGAACAATGTCAGAATAAGAACCATGCAATAAATGTTCACTTCCGTTTTAATTATCATGTTGAATACATTACAGTAATAAAAGCGAGATTGCGAATCGCGTTGTTGCTGGTTTGTAAAATGTTAAATAACATAATATGTTAATAAGAACATCTTTAATAAAACACTTAAATATATGTTTTATCTTTAGAACTATGTTAATAATTTAAAAATATTTCTAAACCATTTTGATCCGTGGCCTATAAGGGTTGCCAATTCCTATGCTAAGCTTTGCGTAATCTATATATATATGTACAATCTAGAGTATTTTTTAGGCGTTGTCTCTTGCACATTTGTTTTTGTTTACCTTTGTTTGTATTTGCTGGAGCTGCTTAATATTGCAGGTGGCAACTAACAGCAGTTTGCTTTTGCTCCCAAAGGACTATGAGTCCTTTGATTGGCTCTCTATCTCTTTGTCGCTCTCTTTAAATGCCAGACTGACTGTTTATCTCTCTGTAACTCGCCTCTTTGTTCTGTTGAATGCCTTTCTCTTGGCTTTTGTTTATCATGCACAATGCAAGTTAAGGTATCGGGTTATCCCGTTCGCGTTAAGCAAAAAGTATATAATCATTGCACACTCGTAACATTGTCAACTACTGTTAAGCAAAATGTTAACTTCTCAACTTTACCTCAATTTACAAACAGATGAATGTTAATTAACAGCTTCATCTAATATGTGGACATGTTATGTTGAAATAAAAGGAAGCTTGGCTAATGCTGAGGGGCCTTTTGGATTAGCGACTTTCAAGCGAAAAGGTTGTGCAAAATTGGAGTGCGTGAAAATGGGATGAAATAAATAATGTAATGCTGAAGAAATAAAATAAATTTTTTTGACAATAAATGTAGTGAAGTACTTAAAGTTTCATACAAATTGCATAACAATCAGCACTGGCAAACATGCAAATATGTTTTGAGAAGGACAACAATACAGAAACAAAAACGATTCCTTACAAAATCAGCTCATCCTTCACTAGAATTCCCAATGTCCAACCTCGGTAGCTCAATTCTTCTCATTGTAGCAGCAGTGCATTTAATTTTTTGTTTCGTATTATTTTATATATTCTTTTTTTTTTTTGCATTCTATATTGCAAAATATAAACCGAAATAATTTAATAAATATTTACCATGCTTTGTTTTTGGTCTAAATATTTTGAGCTTCTGAGAGAGAAACAGCAGGACTGCAAAAATTCCAAATGTGTTTTTCAAAATTGCATTTCGAAGTAATTCCAATGGCAAATGGCAAAGGTCGGAGCCGGAGCCCGAGTGACCGAATCACAAATACAGAAATAAATTATATTTTACAACACTTGTATTAATCAGCATGGGGCGATTCACTGCTTGATGCTTCCTTTATATGCGCTATATAACAATTTGTATACCCTGTACCGTATGGTACAAAGGGTATATTAAGTTTGTGCAAGCCGAAAATGTATGTAACATATAGAAGGAGACGTCGGAGACACCCCAAAGTTACCTAAAATATGATCAGGGTGAATAGAGAAATCGATATACCCATGTCCGTCTGTCCGTTTAAACGCCTAAATCTCAGAGATGGTATCAGCTAGAGTAACCTAACTTTCACATTAGATCCCATGTCATTCCATAGGAGACAAGTTTATTTTATTTTTTTGATATTGGTGTTAAATTATATAGCTCCCATAGGGGTGTTTCAGACGACCTCGAAAAAAAATAAAAGTTTAAGATGGATAATTTGTTTGTTTATAAAGATATCGTAACCAAATTTGATATTTAAAAGTTTTTTATGGTTTCCCAAGTACTGTACCAAATTTCATCAAAATCGGTTGACTATATCATATAGCTCCCATAGGACCAATCGGGCCAAAAAAAAACGTTTTTTATACAAAATTCGTTGTGTTTCGTCTGTTGGTAAAGTTATTTAAACTAAATTCGGTATTTAGATCTTTTTAAAGTATTAAAGGACTGAGCCAAATTTGAATCGAAATCGGTTGACTATATTATATAGCTAGCATAGGAACGATCGGTCAGAAAAAAAAACTTGTTGCTTTAAAATTCTTCTGTTTTTGGTTTTTTATGAAGGAACGTACGTAATTTTTTTAAATTTAAAGACCAAACATTGTGTAGTAAAATATATGCATTTTATGTCAATTAATCAATTAGTGATAACACGATGTCATGTATTTTATAAGATGCCGAAAAGAACGACTTGATTGTGATTATGGTCTAGAAATGGTTCAGTTTATATATGCAAATTATATGGAATAATCAATTTGGATCTCTTCACTTACATATTTTCTTGTGTTTCGTATTATAGCCTATTCACACTGAGGCACATTTAACATCAAACATCTTTTGCTGAAGATATTGCGTTGATTTGCCGTTCCAAAAATTTCAACATCATTGCAACATCTTGTGGAAATGTTCCTATCTTATTGCGTCCCGATGAGAAATTGTTCGACTATTTTGCTATGCAGCTCTAAATTCGCAACGAAATTGTAAACAATGCCCACAAAAAGATTGGCAGCCTTGAATTAGTAAGAAGGCGCCAAAGCCTTATATGTTTATGGAACTGGCCACAATTTAAAATGTGCGACAATATATAGATAAGAAAAATATACAAGCCGATCCAGCAAGCGTTATATTCAGAGCTTCTAGTTTGATAAGTGGAAAAAAGTAGAAATCAATTTTATACATTTGTTTTGTATTTTTAATCCCCGACGTAAAAAGAGGGGTATTATAAGTTTGACGTGTCTGTTTGTTTGTCTGTTTGTCTGTCTGTCTATGGCATCGTAGCTCCCGAACGCATGCAATGATTTCAATTTATTTTATTATTATTTATTTATTTTATTTTTTTTGTATTAAAGGTGACTTATGTGCGAGTGTTGTTAGACATGTTTGATGAAAATCGGTTGAGCCGTTTAAAAGTTGTGGGGAGTGAAAGTGGGGAGAAAAACATCAACTTTGTCCGATTGGCTTAAAATTTGGTCAAATTGTAACTGACGACGTCACTAATTCGAATCTGAATCTGTTATTTTTGCTCTATCTTTTCTCGTTTAGAAGTTATGGCCATTTGAAGTTAAAAACATCAACTTTGTCCGATTGGCTTAAAATGTGTCTGTCTGTCTGTCTGTCTGTGGCATCATAACTCCCGAACGCATGCAGTGATTTCAATTTAGTTTTTTTGTATTAAAGGTGACTTATGTCCGAGTGTTGTTAGACATGTTTGGTGAAAATCGGTTGAGCTGTTTGAAAGTTGTGGGGAGTGAAAGTGGGGAGAATGAGTAAAAAAAAGCAATCGAGCTTGACCTTAAAAGTAATCTATACCTTAACAAGAATCTAAAGTATAGTAAGTATATTATAATATACTAAAGCCTAACTTAACCTAACCTACCTATAAAAAGTATGAAATAAAAAATTAAATTAAAAATTTAAAAAACCCCCGACACAAGAACTTAAGTAATTTTCATTTAAAAAGTAAAAAATAATAAAAGAAACTTAATGTCAAAGTACCTAAGAATCTATTAATAATTCTAAAAAAATTACGTCGCGTTGGTATGAAAACCACAAATTTTTAGACTAGATTAGTAATCGATTTAATTAGTGTTTTTAATTATTCAAAATGATCCAAAGCGCTTAAAAATATATTCATTAAATTCCCAAATTGAGCATTAATATTAATTCTGCCCATAAAAAGGTGGACCTTAATAAAAATTTCGCCTCACTTCTATAGGCGAAGTAGTGTTAATTAGCTTACCGAGTTGCCAGATCAGCGAAATTAGGGCTCACACCTTTTCTGCACTCTTATTTCGACTAATCGATTTAGCAATACAGCTTATCGGTATCGGTATCGATATAACGTGCATGAGTGTTGTACAGACAAGTAAAATTTGGCTTAGCTGTCAAAAAATATTGTTTTGTCATTATTTCTAGAAGTTCTTATGTACAAAAAAAAAAGAAAATCGTAAAATGAAGAGCAAGAAGGTGAATATACCTGAGAGCCAAATAGCCGTGATTCCACTATATCAAAGCATTATTGATGATGTTACTGACGATGTGCGAAATGACTTTCTCGATGAGGGCTACGATGAGGCCATTTTACAGGAGTTTAAATATTTATGGCGCTTCAATATGATGTCAAAAGACGCAGTACAAATAGATCTTAGTGGGGTTGATCTGCCTGGGGCTCAAACGGTTCCAAAAACATTAAAAAAGGGTGCAGCCGACGCAAAAGACTCCCAACAGTGCGATCCAGATGGAGCCAGTTCCAGCAAAGCAGTAGGCACTGGCAGTCGCAAGAAGTCGCCATCATCGGATGCAGGTAAGTTTAATTTTCAAGCCCATAAAAGTATAACGACTAATCAGCAAACATCTGGAGCAGAAGATGTTCCAGTTTCAACTAAGACAGCAGCAGCAGCAGATCACGGTAACGAAAAGTTATCTCCAAAAGCGATGGAATCTTACTCGGAGGGATCACCCTCCAAACCAAAAAAGGTCAAAATGAGCGCAAGCGATGATGATGGAGATGGATCGGCACCTTGCTGCAGCAATGCAGTGCTCAAAGACATTGCTGGTTTGAAAAACTTCAGCTGGAAAACTTCATCAGAACCCTCTGCACGTGCCAATAATATAGATGTGCGCTTTGAGGTAGCCATACCTCCTTTGCCTAACACATCTCCAGCCAAAAAGAAAACTCTCACCATAGTTGTGCCCAAATGGGCAGCGGCTCAGACAGAGATCGATCCACTACTAACACCGTATTTAGTGAAAACTCTGTACTCTATAGATCCAGACTTGCAGGCACTCGCATTGCAGAGCACATTTGATGAATGGCTTCGTAAGCATCAAAAAAGCTTGAAAAAACCCATGTCAAAGGTAAAAAGCTCTAAATCCAGGAATCATGAATGAGCATTAATTTAAATACATAAAATAAAACTTACATTTTATGTCCGCTGCTGTGTGAAAAAATAAAAAAATTTAATAAATTAATTTATTTGATATTGATTGATTGGAACAGTCTTTAGCATCATGGGGCAGGTAAGTGAGAATTGGAGAGCCCCAAGAGTTTTTTTATATAAACCTATAACTATATACATATAAGTATAGGTATAATAGATGAGTATAAGGCTCAGTATATGTAATCCATATTATATGATGTGAGAACAGGATTTGATTGATTGATCAAGTCAAACGCAGCACGCCATACGAAGAGAATAAGCGGCATCACCTGGTTTTGAATTGTATGCTTATGGGTTTGTAAATGGGGACAGCTATTCACCTTGGTTTTTAGTCATGACATTTCAAAGTCCATCAGCACTGAATTCGCAGCTGATTTTTACGGCTAAGGTTCAGAATGGAAAGCCAAGTCCATGCATGTGTTAAATTCACTTTCAAGTAATGCGTAGATCATGTCGGGTGCTGAAAATTCAGACATGATTCCGTGAATGACTCAGGCCTGATCTGAACTGAATGGATGTCACACACTTACTTATATTTAGTGTGTATTTATTTATTTGATCTTTCAATATTGGAAAATGACATTATGTACTTAGTGATTGCCTTTGACCTTCTCCTGGAAATCTGTCTGTTCTCTACAGCCCCATTTAAGTCGTGGAGGTTTTTGAGTTATGGGTCTCAGGCTCGGCTTAGACTTTAGGAAAGACTTTGGTGTTCCATTAGAGAGCATGAACTTGATAAGCAGTGACAGTATTCCGGTGGCTGCAAACTACGGGTGACTCAAATTTCACCGCTAAACGACTATAATTAAACATTTTGAAAACAGTTTACTTAATTAATTATATGCTAGAAATTATTTATATGTGTTTTTCAAATAATTCGAAAATTATATACAAGACTAGTACTTCTAATATAATTTGCACTTGCACTCACATAACATTTAAAGGCCGTCCATTTATTCTAGAAAGATAACAATTCAATCGCCAAATGATCTTTTTAAAAATAAATATTTGTTGAATGAACGTTATAAAGGGTTTGGTCACGATTTTAAATGATTTATTTTGAGATTTTGTAAAATAATTATAGGTGTTAACGAATTTATGACCAAATCAATAAATTAAAATTGACTTTATTGAAATTAAAAACATTTACTTTCTTTTTCCCTATACTTAAAAGTACAAAGGGTATACTAGATTTGTGCAATGTATGTAACGGACAGAAGGAGGCGCGGCGGACCCCTAGTCCTTTATAACAAAATGCTTATCATAACATCGGGTTGCGTTTGTCCGTCCGTCCATTGGTCCGAATGGACGCCTAGATCTCGGTGACTAGAAGAGGTAAAAACATCAAACATTACCAGCTGGTGCGCATATTTCCTCAAAAGATGAAGTTTGTTGAATAATGTCAATATCTTCCAGATTTTCGCGGTTTTTTGGCCACACCGTTTAATATTTTCATCTGAAATTTAACACAGTGATGACTTATAATTTCGCGAATCTATGCATCAAAAATAAAAAAGAAATGAATCGGACAAATACAGCAAAAGCTATAGTCAAAAATATACAAACTGCGTCAATATTTGACTCTACCTAATTATGGTTACAAGTGACCTCAAATCACAATTTTTGGTAAGCTGCTTCTTGTGGCTCTAATTAACAAAGCCACATCCAAATTTTATCGATGCGGACTTATACTTACTTATACCATATACTTTAAATAGCCTTTTTGACTTAAATTTCGAATTTCATTACTATCGGTAAGAATTTAAAGAATAATTTTGTAGCTATTAATATATTTTGAATGTTAAATAAAAAATGCATCCATTCTATTATTTAATTTAAAAAAAAACATTTTCTCTTACCCGCATTTGCTTTTCGTTTGTGTTAATATTCTCTATTTCTCTTTTATTTTTATATTTTACTATTATTTGCTTGCTGCTTTTGTACATCAAAGCAATGTTACTTAAGCGACAACCGCACTGCTCGCACTCACATACTATAAAATGGCGCTAAACAAAAACGCGACAAATTGCTTTTACAGTTTTACATCTCTCACGATCGTAATGCAGAATATAGCCATGCCACTTACACTTATTGGCCTCAATACGCAATAGGAAAATAGCATAAAAATGACACTAAAGAGAGCAATTTTTGCTCCTGACACACACACTCGCACATGCACTTATTGCTCTTCCTGCACATAAAAAAAACAACAAAAAAAACCAATTGGCAAATATCTGCTCACGCACACCTTCGCACCCACGCACAATATTTGAATTTCGATTTGCTTGTCTTTTCGCACTTTTACCTATCACATTTAAATATAAATTTTTTTAAATTAACTAGAATATGTAGATTTGTAGTACAATTTTTCAATATTTCTTTTAACCAAGAATAAGGGCTTACCCCCTTATGGGTTGCTTTTTTTTTATAATAATTAAATTGCCTTCTAAAAGTTTCGATATTTTTAATTGTAAATAATGGCGAGAAAGTTGGAAAAAAATGAAATTAATCGAGTATTAGTTATTTAGTTGGTTTGATTTATTTTTATAATTTTTTTGGCAAGCTATTGTAATTTACAGAGAATGAATCTTTTCAACTGAAACATAGTACGGTATAGGAAGAATTTAGGTGTATTATTATAGCCGAAGGTGTATCGTTATATAGCCATAGGAAAATGAAAAACAACTTTATATAATAAAAATAAGTAATATTTTACTAAAAACCATTTAAAAGGTCTTGATTTTCATTGATTTATAGACAACATTTTCTTGTTTTTTGATATTTGAGTTTATTAATCATGTAAATATTAGTTTTTATATGTAAATATTTTGTTGGATAGTATGTAATGAGAGATGTTCAATATCATCTTCAATATTTTGTTTTGCTTTCAAATCAGTTTTTAAACTGCTTACCATACCTTACAGCCATATAACAGAAATGATAAACATAGATAATAATTTTTTTGTCCATAGAAAGTTTAGTTTTGCTGTTAATGAATAGAAATAGAAATCGTATTGTAATATCAATTTTGTTTAATGTTATACTGATATGATAACTGAAAATGCGTTGTGTATCCAAAATAATGTCCAGATATCTCAGAGAGTTTTTTCATTTAATATAATAGTTGTTAAGATAAAAGGAAATATACATGGTTTTATTTTCCTAGAAAAAACATTTTGTTGAAAGGATTGTGTTGTAAAGAACTTAATGGTGACAAAAAAGTAAGCTTTTTTACTTGAAATCTGCATTTGGGCCGAATATCCAACCCCGGGTTGTACTTAAAGGTGATTCAACTGCTCCCTCCTCCGAACTTTCATTATCCTTTTCGTCATTTTCATTAGGAATTGGACCGGCTGGTTGCGCGTTAGAGGAACTCCCACTCTGCTCATCATTCACTCCCGATTGGTTAGTAGCCGAACTACCAGGAGTAGCTGCAGCCTGTACATTGCGCTGCCGGTTACAATCTAATCCGCTTTTGATTGGGCCCCTAGCTTGGCTTGGAAGCGGCAGCTTTTGGTTATTCTTAACCGGCTTGCAGAGTTGTCGTTTTACTAATCGATCTTTGGCCAGATTTTTGTTGGAAAACTGCTCTTTTTCCGCCTGTGAGAGCTGTTCCCACTTTTTACGTGCTTCAGATAATCTATCTTTTTTTGGAATCTTTTTGTTATATGTCAGACACAAGCGTGCATAATTGTAATATGGATTTTCATTAGGAACAGGACCTGTTGGTTGCGCGTTAGAGGGTCTTTCACGCTGAGATCTAGATCCAACAGCAGGAACTGCAGCCTGTGCATAGTGCCCCTGGTTGCAATGTAGTCCGTTGTTTATCGGACCGCTATTCTGTCCTAAATTTTCAGTGGGAGCAGGTCCTGCTGGGTGTGCATTAGAGGGTCTGCCACTTTGCTCAATATTCACTCCCGATTGGTTAGTAGCTCTGTTCACCCCGATATTAACCGAACTGCCTTCAGTAGCTTCGGCCTGTACATTGTGCTGCCGGTTACAATCTAATCCACTGTCTATTGGATCTCTAGCTTGGCTTGGAAGCGGCAGCTTTTGGTTACTCTTAACCGGCTTGCAGAGTTGTTATTTTACTAATCGATCTTTGGCCAGATTTTTCTCGGAAAACTGCTCTTTTTCTGCCTGTGAGAGCTGGTCCCACTTTTTACGTGCTTCTGTCCATGTATCAGTTTTTGCAATGTTTTTATTGTACATGCGAAACAATCGTACGTAATTGTAATATGGATTGCTAGATCTTCGTTTGCCGGGCATTTTTGTAATAGTCAACAACTAAAAATGAGGAAAATATATCGGTGTAAACAAATTTTGTTAAGGATTAATTACTTACCTCTAAAGTTAAACTTATAAAAAAATACAGAAATTAAATTTACAGAAATTATATCTAGTTGTGCTCCTGTCGAAATAATTTTTTTATTTGACAAAAGTTTGCTCTGTCAAAGGTTTGCTATGTTTACAAAAATAATTTTTTCCAAATTTTGCAATGTTAACGCTGTTATTTTGTTGCAGAATAAGCTCTTCTCCTATCAGATGGAAAAACGTTTTCAGGTGATATTAATCTTTTGCAGAATAGTGTATGTCTTGCATATTTCGATGACAACTATAAAGTTTGTTTTTAGGGGTTCTTCCGTATTTTTGGATATAGCTACCGAGGTTCTCAATTAATTTTCTTGATTATGTTAGATGGATTAGCTGTGCGGAGTTAGCTTGAATGTCAATTGTGTAACTATATTCGGAATGTCCG
>JBAMAX010000965.1:0-273192 GCA_037043745.1 Chymomyza amoena | reverse complement strand
AAAAAATCCAAGAAAACGTTTTTTTTTTCTTCAAGCATTAAACTTTATATTCAAGCTAATAAACTCTTTCAGAAGTTAGCATAAAATGTAATGACACATCTAGCCAAGGAAAAAAAAACTGACAGCTCAGCGCAAAATGCAAACACGTGCTGTGGCAACTTATATAACTAAAAACACTCATAAACATGCAGCCCCGGGAGCAGGGCAGGATTTTTTTTTCTACTTTTTTTAAACTTTTGAAGCACGTTGACAAAAATGTTTAGTCAGTCGGAACAGAGCAGCAGCTGTTACACTGAGGCGGACACGTTTTATGCGCCACCACTGTAGACTGCCAAAATGGCCCGGCACGCCTGTCGCCCTGAGTGATTTAAATGCAATGGAGGACGCAGTTTGTATATGGCGGCTGCAATGGCTGCTTGCATAAAAATCAGAAATTATAGCACTTAAACAATGTGAAATATTATGCCCAGGCATCATCAATGGGCCGACTTGGTGGACTTGGCTGGTTGCAACTGTAGAAGAGATATTGACACAGCTGTTGGTTGGTATGGTTGGTTTGGATAGCTGTCTGGTTGGGGTTTAAGTCCTTTTTGGTTGGGATCGGTTTGTGCAGCTTGCATAATGATTGCCATAGAGACTATGTGAGTAAGCGAGTCTATGAGCATGCATTCAAGCGTCAATTGCACTGAATTTAATTCTCTATACAAACGCCCAAAGCCATCAACAGCATTATCATCATCATCATCATCGTCATCATCTGCTCCATTCTCATCATCATCTGCCCCTTTCTCGTCATCATCTTCATTGTCAGACTACGTCATTATGATTGTTCTTTGCACTATTGGCAGATTTGCATGGAAATTGTGTACATATACTATATATAAAGATATATATGTAGAGTATATATATACTATGTATATATTTGGTCTTTGCCTGCATTTGCATTTGCATTGCATTTTTATTGTTTATTTTGCTTGACTTTTTGCAGTATTTATCTTTGGCTTGCCTTTGTTGCTTTAAGCTGTCCTTAGCCAAGTCTGAGCTGTCCTTAAACCAACTGGCCAAGCATTCAGCTTCTTCTTGGCTATCTTCTTTTCGTATTTTATGGATGTTTTTAAATGCCAACACGTTTTCACTTTCTTTATTGCCTTGGCGGCGATATTTTAGCTTTTGGAGATAGCAATGCGGATTTTAAATGGATATGGAATATCTGATACAGTATTAGAAGTAGTGATAAAATCACCACTTTGTTTTTTATCATCTAGCGAAATATATATAATATATAATCAAGATTGATGACCCTTTATATGACAGTTTTTAGAGAGCTCCTGCTGTTATTTGTTTTTGTTTAAGTTTTTGCTTAATAAGTAATTTTGTTTTTGTATGTAAAGATATTTTTAGATTTGGGCAAAAATAAGAATGGCATACGATTTTGAAGTCGAATTATTCGATTTTGAAAATTTACACGTTTATAAATATTCATCATTAAAAAAATGTTGCTAAATTCCGATTAATTATCGTTTGTTTTCGAAAACTAGATGCTTTTAAATTAAAATACCTTTCGCAATATTTTTTGATGCAACCGGGTAATCTTTGTGAAAGAGAGTGAGTTCCATAATATATCCCGATCATACTGGTAACCTGCGATATCCCACCAGAGTCTTTAAGGAGTCTTTTTTTACTACCTCGTCAAAATCTGTGGTCGAACAGATGAAAGTTATTAAGAATAAGTTCTTTTCAAGATTCTCCGGTCCGATGAATTTGTACAGACAGGACAAAATAGGTATCCTGCTAACTCCTGAGCTAGTTCGACTTCTCTCTAAGAAGCGATGAGCTCGTAGGAAATTTCAGACCACCCTTCACCCCGCAGAAAAGGCTGTCTGCAAAAAGGCTGAAAGGGAACTTAAAGCGGCACTTCAGGCACTCAGACAGAACTATTCGACAAAAGAATAGAGGCTCTGGACTATAAACTTAATACTGGATATAACCTATGGAAAGCGACCAGAAACATAAAGGGACAACCCGTATCGAATTGTTCCTATAAGGTATCATGATGATATTTACTGCTCAAATACAGAGGAATAAGCGGATACATTTGCTCAGCACCTAGAAGAGCGAGTTATGCCTTTTAAACTGGCCACGGATGAAGAAGTAGGACAAACTCTCAGCATTATTGACACACCACTCCAAATGACGTTGCCTGTTCGTCCCATCAGATTAGATGAGATTGAAGACAATATAAAAAAGCTTCCTAAGTCAAAGGCCCCAGGTCATGACAGAATATGTCATGCTACCCTACGAGCCTTGCCAAGGAAAACTCTTCTTTTTATTACTCTGATTTTCAATGCAATAATAAGAACACAACACATCCCTGCCCAATGGAAAATAGCTCTCATTACTATGATCAGGAAACCTGGAAAAGATGAGGCGGACCCAGAATCCTACCGTTCAATAAGCCTCCTCCCCACTCTAAAAAAAAGGCTAAAAGGATCCATGAACATAACAATTATTTATCTGACCATCAATTTGAATTTAGGGAAGGACACGGCACCATCGAGTAGGTAAATATGTAGAGGGGCTAACCATAGTGTTAAAGATTTTGACGACAATGAATGGTGGGGAGGGGGGTATTTTTCAACGTCAAACAGGCGTTTGACAAAGGTCTTCTGGCTAAAATTAAGATCTTACTTCCTGCTTCTTATTTTGGCATATTGCGATCATACCTTGAGGACAGAAGATTCCAAGTCAACATCAATATCATGCTTTCCACTGCCAGTCTGATGAGAGCTGGGTACCTCAAGGAAGCGAACTTGCGCCGCTTCTTTACAATCTGTAAACTGCTGACATCCCTACCCCAATGGAGTTAGGCCAAGCTGTTGTGAACGACAAAATGCTAATCGCTTCATACTGACGGGGTACAAAGGTACATTCACCTGCTTGAGTGCTGAACTCGCAGGTGGAATATTACCTTCCGACCAAATGTCAGTCGGTTTTATACACTTTAAAGAGGAAGACTCCACCCGCAGTATGGCTATCTGGCTGGTTATCTACCAGCCCCTTAATATTCAAAATGAATCAAAATACCTTGGACTGATACTCGACAAGCGGCTATCATTTCGATCCCATATTAACCAAACGATAAAAAGTTGTCGCTGTAAAATGATTAAAATGAATTGATTGCTGAATAAAAAAGTCCTCTTCCTCTACGATACAAAAGAGCGATAGTGGCATCTACATACTTCCAGATACGCTATCCAGATTTGGGGTATAGCGGCTCGCTAGAGATATTATTTCAATAGTTCCTTTCCAAAATTCATATTTGTGGAGTTTAAGGGGAAAATATAATCAAAGATTCCTGAAATATTTGCTGCTTTTAATTCTCACTTATGTTTTCCTAAGAAAATTAAAGAATTTTCAAGGTTTTCAATAGCTTGCTTGACTGCCCGACAAACACACAGATTGACTTTGTTTGCCCTTAAGCGCAGTTTCGACACTTTGCAAAATTTTCTTCTTTCCTGTCCATCACTTGTCAAAAAATTTGTCATCAAAAAAATGCTAAATCAAAAAAAAAAAATTCTTTGCGAACATTTTTTGTGCCATAAACATGACTTTAGTTAGCATTGAAAATTTTTTGGCACTTCTTCAAAAAGTTTGCGCAAATTTATGCAAGTTTACATTTATACATATATACCTACTACATATATTTATTATGTTCTATATATTATATATATGTAAAAGTTTATCTGTGCGAGTGTTGGCAAAGCAAATTAAGAGCAAATAGCTGTTGGCTGTCTTGGCTGCAAAAGTTCTGGTAGCATCCTCCTGCAAGTGTTAAAGCCAAAGTAATGGCCAAAGAGGGTTAAAGGTTTGGTTTGGTTCGGTTTTGGTTGGCTGAGTTTTGCTTAAAATCCCACAAAAAGTAATTGCTTGCAACACGTAACAGAAACCAAGACTCCACTGCCATCAAGCAATTTTGTGGCATACTATATTCGGTCTAATCCTTGCTCCTGCTCTGCTCCAAGTGCATCATGTGACAGACAGGCTGCCCAAGTGGCGTTCTGGGTTCCACACAACTGAGTTTGTATGCAAAAGAGTTGAGCTTAAATGTTTGCATGTGTTGTGTGAGTGTTTGTCATTTCCGCTCTCCATTTTTGTTGTAATAAAAACAGCTGCTGACACACACACACACACACACACACATGCTAACATAAATATGGCTGACTTGGATAATAAACTTTTGTATTGCAGGCGTTAGAAAATTGAAAAATGTTTTTGCTAAATTCCTTGGGGCCATAAGAGTGCAAGTATGTTTTTGGTATATAATATACAAGAATTATATACAATAGATATAAACAAGCTTTGCAGCTGACTAAAAAGTTGCACTTTTATAAGTGCTTAAAGAGATCTAGTCTGGAACAGTTAAAAGAGATGTCTGCTTGTGATGAAGCTTGTTTTAATAGAAGAAAAGATTTTATACATTAGAAATCTGCAACTCATTTTGCCTCGAGCTTAATTTAAAATCTTTTCATATATATAAAGTTACATTAAAAAAAGAATAAAATAAAAATAAATGCTTTAGGGCTTCTTAGATCTGAATCTGTAATGCTATTAATCGTTTCTTAGGTTCAAAAATTACAAATTATATAAAACTTAAGAGATAAAAAGAGTAGTTCGATGTAAGTATTTTAGGATTTTTTTTTTTTAAGTCTTTGGTTTGAAAATTTTAAGAAGTGACGAAGAAAGAAAAAGCAGACATACACTTAAAAAAATAAAAAATAAAATATACGGATTAAACAAAGTTTTTATATTATAGAGTTTATTGATAAAGACTATTTTTTAAAATTAATTTGAAGCAAAATGAAGATGATATTTACGCACAAATCGGTTGTTAAACAACTGAGATTCAAAAGAAGCTAAATGTTCTTGAAATAAATCCCTCTTAAAGCCACATCTACTTAAAGTTCAAGCGAACCATTTGTTAATTACCGCCTGCTTAAAATTAATTTCTTCGGCACACGCTGCGTATGCTTTATATTGCGCTACGTGTGATTTCCTTTATGGTGTGCGTGTGAATGCTTTGCGCACATGGCACAGTGGTCGAAAATGATTTATTTTGGTATGAATTGGAAAAATACAGAATGAGGTACCGAAGAAGAGTAATTCGATCTCAAGATCCTTGCGAACGAATTTTGTGAAACCGAGCGGCAAGGCAGCTACGTAACCTCTTTAGGGAACTCAGATGTGATTTCTTCGAACAAAAACTGGCTTCCATGGACAACACCGTCGATGCGAACTACTCTCTATGGAAGTGCACAAAATCGCTTAGACGAAAACCCATTAGACAGGTTCCTGTCCGATGTCCTGGCGGTGAACTTGCTAAAAACGAAAGGAAACAGGCTTATGCGTTCGGATACCATCTAGAGGATCGTTTCAGTTCTTATAAATTTGCTACGATAGAGCAGACTGTGGAGACCCACCAGAACCTTCAGACCCCACTGCAGATATCTCCGCCTATTAGCCCTATAAGGATTGAAGAATTAACTGAAGCGATCCAATTATTGCCGAAAAATAAAGCTTCGGGTATTGATAGGATTTTTTGAAGTCCTTGCCTACAAGAGCGTTTCTTTATATGGTACTAATTTTTAATGCTATTATCAGGCTACAAGTCTTCCCAAAGCAATTGAAACTAGCTGCGATTCTTATGATTCACAAGCCAGGCAAATTAGAAGCTGATCCTGAGTCGTATCGGCCAATAAGTTTTTTACCCTCCCTGTCTAAATTATAGGAGAGGACTATTGCGAAGCGGATTTCTCCCATTATAAGTGAATGCAATATTTTGCCGGATCACCAATTCGGCTTTCGCGAGGGACACGGCTCAGTGGAACAGATCCACAGATTGGTGAAGCACATCATGCAGGCCTTTGACGACCTAGAGTTCTTCAACGCTGTCTTCATAGACATTCAGCAAGCTTTCGATAGGATAGATCTATAAATGTAGCGTAGAGGCCAAGTAATGGTCTACAAGCGTGGCGCAATCGGTGGAATTTGAAGGGTAACCCGCTTAAAACAATAAACCCTTGCTGCACACTCAAATGATAGATGCATACCCTTTCAATCCAGCTAGAGGGAGTTACCCTGGAGCAGCCGTAACAAGCTAAATACATACCTCGGCATCACTTTGGACAAGCGCCCTACCTTTGGGCCACACTTTAAAGAGACGGTTAAAAAATGTCGTCATAGACTTCTACAGCTGCGGTGGCTCTACAATAAAAGGAGCACCTTGCCGCTGAGATGTAAAAGAGCTGTTTATGTGCACTGTACTCTGCCGATTTGGGTTTATGGAGTGCAGATTTGGGGGATTGCTGGCAAATCGAACAATAAACGCATACAGGTATTGCAGCATCGAGTATAAGGACAGATAACCAATTGTTCCTGGTACGTACGCGGTTCTGCACTCCTTAGAGACCTCAATCTGCACACAGTTGAAAAGCAGTAGATACGGCGAAAGATTGCGAAGACACCGCAGCCTTCTCGCCAGAGGATTACTACCTGCCCGCCCTTTAAGACGGCTTAAACGGCAAGGTTTTGCGAAGACATTGAGTCAGTAAGACTACCTTCAATTAAAATCCTCATTCATGTGTTGTTATGGTACAAAATTGACTTTTTAAATACTCAAAAAAAATACTTCTTTCCATTTATATGATTTTGAGTAAAGTAAAGTAGGTGCAGTTAAAGAACATTTATTTTATGTATTATTTTATATTTATATGATATAGGCAGAAAGCTAAAGGGAGCAGAACATTTTTATATTTAAATAAATTAAATCCATAACTACTTATATTCCTTTTTTTTTCTCTTTGATATTAATCGTTTCAAAATTTTCATGCCAAAAACAAATCATTTTCGACCACTGTGCATGGCCAACCAAAAACACTTAAAAACAACTTCATTAAAATTTCATCTGAGATTTTTGCTGGCCAACACACAGAGTCAACTTTGTTTTGGTAAAATGAATCAACCAAATGGACCGGAGAGAGAGAAGAGATATCAAGTGACAAAGAGAGGGTCGGAGTGGAGCAAATAAAATGGTGTACTCACTTTCATGCGTGGACAGGGCCATAAGACTGCTCGGTTTTTATAATCCTGCTCCAGTTGCTCGGCCATTTGACAGTCGGCCACATTGGAGCGCCACTTCGAGTCCTGTGACTTTTGAGCCTTTTGTTGTTGTGCTGGTGCTGCTGATAAAGCCGCTGCTGACAAGTGTTTCAGCCGGCTTTGCTGAGTTGGCTCTTTAGTATTGGCCTTTACTGCTCGGTGTGGTTCAATAACGTCCCGGCTGTCATTCTCAATGTCGCCAACTTGGCCAACATTTATGTCCGCTTTTAAAGTCTTTACAATGGTTGTGTATTTGGGCAGCTCCAGTAATTTAATGAAGCCACTTAAATCTGTGCATTCGTGATTCATTATCATCATCATCATCGACGTCATCATGGTACAACATGCAAAGAAAGTTTGGTAAGAAAAAAGTTAGAAAAGTTAAGAAGAGTTATACTTTAAAGAGCATATAAAATATCATTTTAGTAGAGTATTAGAAGTATGTTGGGAGTTGGGATTATGTTTGTTGAGAGGGTGCCAAGTGGCTGCTCTTTTTATGACATTTGACTAAGATTGGCTTTGTCAACCAATCTTAGTCAGAGCGTGTTCCAGAGATTCGTTGCAGGGATATGCAAGTTATGACTATTAAAAGTAAACCCATAAAAAGATAAAAAATACTTTTAATATCTTAAAGGCTATAACAATGGACGGCGATGTTTTGAATGCTGGCTGTTTAGGAAAGGGAATATAGCTAAATTTTAAAAGGGTAAGGTATGCCCATTTTAAAGACTTATATTTTATTAGTGGGCCGGAAATGATAATATTTAGATTTATTCAAAACTTTTCTTTATTTTGAGGTTACCCATTTAGTTCTCGAGTTATAGCCATTTAAAGTTGATAAGCTACATTTTTTTCTGTTGGGTTTCCGTTTCTATTTTGGATCTAACCTTTATATTTTGGAGTTACAACAAATTAAATATGAAAATAAATTTAGTTACGAAGATATCTCCCAATATAAAAAAAGTGAAGCGTGTTACTTTTTAGTTCGACAATTACACCATTAATATTATTTTTGTTGTTATTTAGATGTTCTATTTAAAAAAAAAATTTTTTTAGATAAAATCTCTTAAAAATTAATAATAGATTTAATGCGAAAAATCAACAAAAAATCGGTAATAACAGGCATAACTATTTCCAAACATCGTATGAAAATTGATTTTGACTTTATAAAAGACTTTGAAAGAACCACCTATCAAGATATTCAAAGGCAAAGGCCTCGAAAATCGGGTTTCTGCAAATAAATTTTTACTCATGGTTGGAAATTTTTTTATTTTATTTATTCGCTTAGAAGAGATATCTTATGGAAATAGTTATATGTGTATTGCTTCAATTGCATTTACTTTTGTTTTGACCGATCGTTCCTATGGTAGCTATGTGATATAGTCAACCGATTTGGAATAAATTTTGTGCAGTGCTTGGGAACTATACTGGTATGTTCGATCCGTTAATTCTGGAATGATACTCGCAATATTCCAAATTTATTATGCTTTTTTATTAAAATCAAGAATGTATTGAGAGTAACTTCAAACTTTTCAAGTAAACACAATATATATTGCCTTGAATACTAAACTTTAAAAATTTAAATCTAAAAATGGCGGATGTAAAGTCGGGCGCGGACGACTTTAGGATACCCTGTACCACTAGCTTGTAATAAAGTCTGATTTCTGCACAAAAAACCAAAAACAGAAGAATTTTTAAGCAAACATTTTTTTTTGACTGATCGTTCCTATGGGAGCTATATGATATAGTCAACCGATTTCAATAAAATTTGACACAGTGCCTAAATACCTTAAAAAAGATATGAATGCCAAATTTATTTTAAATATCTTTACAAACAAACAAAACACATCGAATTTTGTATAAAAAACGTGTTTTTGGACCGATTGGTCCTATGGGAGCTATATGATCTAGTCAAACGATTTGGATTAAATTTAGTACAGTGCTTAGGAACTATAAAATACTCACGAATGTCAAATTTGGTCCCAATATCTTAACAAACAAACGAAACACAACAAATTTTGTTAAAAAATCGATTTTTTGGAAGATCGGACCTATGGGAGCTATATAATATAGTCAACCGATTTTGTTCAAATTTGGCACATTGCTTAAGTGGTCTACAAAATTTCCAAACACCAAATCTGGTTACGATATCTTAATTAAAAAACGAAATATAGCGAATTTTTCTTTAAAAAAGTTATTTTGGCCGATCGGTCCTATGGGAGCTATATGATATAGTCAACCGATTTCAATCAAATTTGGTACAGTGATTGGGAACTATAAAAAACTTTCGAATACCAAATTTGGTTACGATA
Source organism: Chymomyza amoena (assembly GCA_037043745.1). Lineage (NCBI taxonomy): Eukaryota > Metazoa > Arthropoda > Insecta > Diptera > Drosophilidae > Chymomyza > Chymomyza amoena. The sequence continues at coordinate 263,725 of JBAMAX010000965.1, read as the reverse complement.
TCTTTATAAACAAACGAATTATTCATCTAAAACGCTTTTTTTTTGTCGAGGTCGTCTCAAACACCCCTATGGGAGCTATATAATTTAACCCCGATATCAAAAAAATAAAATAAACTTGCCTCCTATGGAATAATATGGGATCTAATGTGAAAGTTTGGTAACTCTAGCTCTTACCATCTCTGAGATCTAGGCGTTCACACGGACGGACGGACGGACGGACGGACGGACGGACAGACGGACGGACGGACAGACGGACAGACGGACAGACGGACATGGGTATATCGACTTCTCTATTCACCCTGATCATATTTTAGGTAACTTTGGGATGTCTCCGACGTCTCCTTCTATATGTTACATACATTTTCGGCTTGCACAAACTTAATATACCCTTGGACCATACGGTACAGGGTATAAAAATGGATAACTCTAACAATAAACCAGCAGGTCGTCGCACCTTAAGATCTGCAGTTGCTCGCAATGAGATTGAACATCCTTTGCAGAGCGTTTTTAATTTGGATAGACCATTTACACGATCCATGAAGCGCAGGTTTCCCAAGGTGATTTTAATGGGACCCTTGGATGGCTGCAATGTGTACAATAATGTAAATGGTAAGAGCAATTTAACCAAAATAAGGACACTTGTACTAATCGTGAATGTATACTACAGTACTCTCCAACTCTTCACCAAATACCCCATGATTATGATGTCGTTTTAGTTTAATCCGCATACTCAGATATACTGGTACACTCTCCAAAAGTAACATGCATTTGGGATAAGGATACATACTCTATATATTTTTTAACTGTTCCTAAATGTAATAAAAGAATCATTGGCTCAAAACAAATATTTCAAAATCATTTTTAATGGATTCATGAAAGGTTTTGTTTCATAAATGCAGCTCTTATGGTAATTCTGATGAATGAATTCCAGAATGGTTCGAGGTGACTACTAGACCATTTAAAACATGTTAAAATGACTTATGTTCATGGACCTTTGTAAACCAGAACTCTTTCCTGGAATCGGCAATTAATAGTTGGAACGCAACACGGTCGCCAAATATTCTAGCAGTCTAAGGTCTGTAATATGGAGTTGGAAACCAACAATTAAATATTTATCACATTTGTACTCTACAGCCGGTTTAAAATTATAGGGCTTCCGCCTTACGAATATTTAACAAAAAATTCTTTCCTTCCTCTAGTCAATAAATCGAGTCGTTGCTAGGCTAATGTTACTGAAGGCTGCTTCATACTGTTATCTCAAGCAGAGATTCCTCTGATTTCGACGTTTTTCATTGGAGACATCCAATGCAAATCTTCTAATCAAGTACAATATTCGTGCTCAAAAGTCAAAATGGCAGAACCAGTTCTAAAATTGGTCTTAATTGCGAAGAATATTTAAATTTAAAAATTTTGTCTTGATTCTGGTAAGAATTTGATAAGAAGGTCTTTGGAACTTGCTAACTAAGATTCTTTAATTAGAGCAAGTTCCAAATTTGGGTATTAAAAATATGGGTATTTGGGGTAGCTGACTAGGATTCTGTTCTGATTCAAAATGCAGATGCTTAGCAACCATTACCCTTATTTTTTAAACTATTTTAGATCCGCTATATTTTATTTTGAATAACTATTAGAGAAGTCAAATTCATATAAATAAATAAATTGTATTTTTATACCCTGTACCGTATGGTACAAAGGGTATATTAAGTTTGTGCAAGCGGAAAATGCCCCAAAGTTACCTACAATTTGATCAGGGTGACTAGAAAAGTCGATATACCAATCTCCGTCTGTCTGTCCGTACGAACGCTTAGGTCTCAGATATGGTAAGAGCTAGAGCAACCAAACTTTCATATTAGATGCCATATTATTCCATAGGACACAAGTTTATTTTATTTTTTTGATATCGGGTTTAAATTATATAGCACCCATAGGGGTGTTTCAGACGACCTCGAAAAGAAAATAAAAGTTCTAGATGAAAAATTCGTTTGTTAATAAAGATATCGTAACCAAATTTGGCATTCCAAAGATTTTAGAGTACTTAAGTATTGAACTAAATTTGAGCCAAATCGGTTGACTATATCATATAGCTCCCATAGGGCCAATCTTCCAAAAAAAAAAACGATTTTTGAACAAAATTTGTTGTTTCGTTTGTTTGGAAGATATTGCAATAAAATTTGGCACCTGTAAGCTTTTTATAAGTTTTCAGCATTGTACCAAATTATATTAAAATCGGTAGACTATATCATATAGCTCCCATAGGACAAATCAGTCCAAAAAAACGTTTTTTTATACAAAAATTCGTTTTGTTTCGTTTGATTGTAAAGATATTTGAAGTAAATTTCTTTAAGTTTTTTTAAGGTATTAAAGCACTGTGTCAAATTTGATCCAAATCGGTTGACTGTATCATATAGCTGCCATAGGAACGAAAGGTCAAAACAAAAATGTTTGCTTAAAAATTCTGCTGTTTTTGGTTTTTTATGAAGGAACTGGAATTTATTGCAAACTAGTGTTACAGGGTATCCCAAAGTCGTCCGCGCCCGACTTTACGCAAGCCATTTTTTCATTATAGTTATATGTGCATAGCTCTATTTTGTATAAAAAACTACTAGATATTGATTATTTCTAGAACTGTAAGTAATTTAAGTTGGATATTGAATTTTAATTTTCTTTATAAACAAGTTTTAGGCTGCAGGGCATTAAGTCAGCCAGAATTTTATAGGATGGAAAAGTGAATTTTGGGGTCAATCCAATACATGACGACTTTTTACATATTCTTAATAGATATACTTCGTTATGAGAAGAAAAATGTATTAAAATCGCATCTCCAAGATATTTTTATTCAGAGTTTGGTCATAGTTTGTCGTCGGCTACTCCATAAATGCAATATTTTATTTATTTATTATATTTCACCCTAAAATATGATTTTGGAGCTTTTGCTCCGTGGTTTAAATCTCAAATATCCTGTTTCGGCAGGTAGCTCCTTCGGATTTGGGACCGAAGCTTTAGCTGATGTAATTTAATATATTCCTATGCATATACGTGATTAAATACATAACACAAAGGATTCTATAAGATATCAGATGTTTTCCGGCCTTTTTACGATTCGGACCGCCTCACTTTTTTATACTCGTATATGCAGTTTTTTAACAATAAGAATTGATTCCGACCTTGTATTTTTGAAAGTTATCATGTAAATGGTAGCCAACTGCCGGATGGCCCATTTAGATCATACTACAATTTTAGGAAATGCACCCCTGCTTTTGTTTATTTGTTTTTAGATTTAGTTTGTAGATTTTTAATTTTTTTTTTAAAGTTTGTGATGTCTAATTGAAATAACAAAAATTTTAACCACTTTTATCCCAGATAATAACATTATTTTTAATCCTTTCCTGCTCTTCGTGATATTTTTCCATTTGCGCAATCATTTTTGACTATTGTGATATTATTATCGAAAAATAATTATCCTTTTTTAATTTTCAACGTTCCATGAGGTACTTTGTCAAAGAAACGCCAAATTTTTTTTACTTTTTACATTATTTTGCTACTAACTTTTGTAGCTTTCCTGCGCCAATTTGCGGTCTTGACTGCACTCAATAAAGTTCTCTCATTTACTGATTTAAGCTGGTCACAAGTTTGACTGTAGAAGCTATTCCAGTAGCTGCTACATTCCAGCATGTGGCTGGCTCAAGCTCCATTTCGTGCAAGTGCGAGCGAGACAAACACACAGTGCGTAAGATCCGTTACTGGAAGTGCTAGTGACAAGCAACCCAGTAGGAATTATAGGAACAGTCAGCGCGTTTCGCAATATTGCTGCTTAGCGAAGCAACAACCCTTTATAACATAAGAAAATAATTTAGCCATAAAATGGCGCTTGAAAACTGGTTTGCCAGATAAATTTGACACTTCAATGCAGTTTTGAAGATTGAAGAAAATATTATAATATCCTCTAGCTAAACTTTACTTTTTGTTGTAAGGAAATAAAAAGAAATATAAATAGCTATCAATATTTAATAACAAACTTACTTGTTTAATACCAAAAAGTTACCTATGTAAAATAAAAATCATATCGTCAGCCTTAAATTTAAACAATTTGATACACTAAGGCCAATTTTTAAACTACAATCTAAACTGCCAGAAGCCACATAAATTTAATTGGATATTCAAGCACGCCTACGTCAAAAATAAAATTTATTAAATTTTTACTTCTCTAGAAAGCCAATAAATGTTCATATTTCTTATATCAAAGCAAATTTCTTTGTGACATTTCAATTTTTCGTTTCTTGCAAATAAAATGCAGCTCAGGCCAACCAACCAATAAAATATATGTACACAATACATACACATATAATACATATATGTAATTAAATTGTTTGCTATATAAACGCACACATACATACATGCGATAAACATTTGTCCTGGCTTTTGTGGCTTTTGGTCCTCACTTCAACTTGGACAGTTGGAATGGGCATAAACTATGGATAGGTTGGACAATAAGTTTATTCTGTATATGGGCCAGCAATAAATTTCCGGACACAGCATTCAAGTGCAACAAAAGGCGTTAGATGGGGGCAGTGGGGGAGTGGCAGAGTGCAAGAGCGACAGGGAGTCAGCAATAGAAATAGTTGCAACATATTTCTCCATGGAAGTGAATTCAATTTCAATATTTTGTAACATAAAAAACATGGCCGACGGATATGCAAGAGAAATTACGGTAAATTTAATTTATTTTTGCATACAAAATGGAGTCATGTACAAAACATGGTGGACATTTTATTTTTTTGTAGTTCTAAATTCGGAATCGCTTGAGTTGGTTGTTTAATTGAATTTTTTTTGGCATTTATTGTTTGCAACAAATCTAAAGTTGTACAAAAGTCAAAACTTTTCAGAGGTGCAACAATATGGTGCACAAAACTTGTTGACGAAATATTAATTATTTACTGTGTACGGGAATTTAGGTACAGTGGCATAGAAAGACATCTATGGAAGACAGACTTCTTTTTATTAACTTGTGGGAGTACATCAGCTGACGAAAAAATAATTTATAATATTCTATTTATTTTTGGGAGAGCCTTAAGAATTCATAAAGTAAATATGTATGATAAAACTCAGCCTTGCTTTGAATTTTATACATTGTCCTCCCTTAATTTTATAGTATGTGCAGTGTATCTTGAAGATCATAAAAAAATGTAAAAATTCCGGATTTTATTGAGAGATTCTGAATAAAATACTATTAAAATATCATATTTCCATCTAGCTAATCAAAACTGTATTCCGAAGAAAAGAGCCAACTTTGCCCCAAGACCACTGGCTCAGCATGTAAGCCTTCTCCGGAACTGGATGAGATACATTTTGATTCATTTAAATGGCTAAGCTTTTTTATTTATAAATTGATGTTCAATTTAAGAAATGAGTCTTGGAACACTTTCCTGGGGAAACTATTCTTCTGCCTTCTGAAAACTTAAAAATAAACATAACGACATTCCGACTCTAAAGGCCAACTCAATACGTTTCTCGAACCCCGAACAAAAGGCTCACATTCTTGGTCAGACTTTTAGTCAAAATCATACACTTTCTTATGATCTCAGCGACCCAACCACAATTGCTGAAGCTTCAAGATCTGCCAATTCATTAGAATTTTAAATGTCACTCCTACACAACATTACTATGCCAACATCTCTGAGATAAAAGCAATTATCAACGATCTCAAGGCCAGAAAATCTTCAGGATTGGACAGCATTGAAAATATTTGTCTAAAAGCACTTCCCCGAAATGGAGTGAAATACTTAAGTCAGATTATCAATGAATGCCTTCGACTTTTTTACTTTCCCAAGTTATGGAAAATATCTTAGGTCATTCCCATAAAGAAAGCCAATAAGCCATCAGAACTCCCTGTTTCCTATCGGCCCATAAGTTTGCTGTCAGCTGTAAGCAAGATTCTTGAAAGGGTAATTAAAAGAAGGCTTCTCAGTTTTATTGATGAAAAAGATGTCCTACCGCCGCAGCAATTTGGCTTTCGACGAGGTCATAGCACACTACATCCCCTACTCAGAATTAAAAATATTATTAAGTCCCATCTAGCTAGATCTAGGTCCTCTGGAATGATCCTTCTTGATATAAAAGCAGCATTTGGTTCTGTGTGGCACGAAAGGCTTGTACATAAAATGTTTCTGTTGGAATTTCCCCTAGAGCTGACAAAAATTATTCAGAGTTTCCTGGCAAATCGGTCTTTCGCCGTTCATTTGGGTGAAGTGCAATCTCAAAAGTACGACATATGCGTAGGTTGCCCCCAGGGGCCATGTATATGTTCAATTTTGTACAACATTTACATTTCCGATTTTCCACATCTCAGAGAGTGCACATCATCCATTTTTGCCGATGATACAGCAATTATTTGCTCTGGAACTTTAGCCTCTGATGTCACTAATAAACTTCAAGATGCTTTTGACCTCCTTGTTAGTTATTTTAACAAATGGAAAATTCTTGATAATGCTGACAAAACCCAAGCTATGCTCTTTTCAAGAAAACGAAAAATATTTACCTCCCGACTAGCCATATCAAGTTGAATATAGTTGATGTTAACTGGGAAAGTAATGTAAAATATTTACGACTAATTTTGTACACTAAGTTTACCTATAAAGACCATGCTGACTAAGTCATCAAGAAAATCGACATATTAATTCGCTTAATGAACCGTCTCATAAAAGAAATTCTCATCTCAATTCGGAAAACAAAATGTATCTATACAGATCAATTTTTCAAGCGGTGTTATATTACGAAGCCCTATCTGGGCTGATATAGCTAAATGTCACGCTAATAAAATCCAAGTTATACAAAACAAACTGTTAAAAATTTTATACCTTTCTTGGTATCACTCCACTAGTGATATACACACCAGGGCAAAAATTGAATTTGTTTCAGAGAGGGTCAACCGTCTGCACAACAATTTTAAGGATAGATATACATATTCCGAGCTTACACATATTAATAATTTAGAATAGAATAAGTCCTAGATATAAGTTTCTCAAATTCAAGGGTTTTTTTTTAATTTTTCCCCGCCACTTTTGACTCCAATGCTATTGTATAAATAATTTCAGTATAATTTAATAACGCAGTAGAAAAGGTTTTTAATTAAGCTTGAACTATGTATTTTTATAAAATTGAACGTCACATGTATTCGTAATGCCTAAGAATTAGTAAATAAAATTGAAATTTAATAGAAAAATCATGTTTCCATCTTGAAAAAACAAATTTAGGAAGAGAAAAGGTATTTCTTTTGAAAACAAAGTAGACTACTTAATTAGACCAAAGGCAGTTCGATAATTTTGTAAGCTATGAACATTTTTCATTTTGGCGTGACGTTACGTCACGCTACGAAAAGAAGAAGTCTATCTGCACTTGGATTACCAAATCAGAATTTTTTATATTTCCAAGAGTATTCAACTTTTCCTAATTCGTAATTTTAGATTTCGGAATCTTTTTTATAAGTCGTAGTGTGACTACATGGCGTGATGTTAGTGAAATTTGTGTGCAAAATTTTTTATCTGCATATATTTTTTTTTAAATTAATGGTAATTATAAAAAATATATAACTTTTGATAGACTAAGTTCTTTAATTTTTATATTTTCAGAACAAGTCATATTATTATAAAAAAAGATGCTCTTAAAACTGAGTAAATCTGATCAAAACATGAGTTTTTTTTTAAGCTGTATAGCCGGATTCAATCCCATTTTACGATCACAGTTGTAAGGAAAGCTTTGAGCTCCTTACTTTTATGATGTTTTTTTTATACAGGGTGCGCCATTTGAATGTGGTCGATGGAAATATTGAATAACTTGAACAATTCTCAATCGATTTTGAAAAACTATTTATTTTTATAAAATTAGAAGCTTTACAATTTTTTCCATTCAGTTGCCAAAAACAACGTCAATCAAATGACCTCCTTTATTGCGGATACAAAATTCAGCTCTTTTTCTGGCATTTTCCATGACATTTGCCAGCATCTCGGGTGATATCGCAGTGATTTCGGCTCGAATCCCCACAAAAAAAAGTCCGGTGCCGTTAAATCGGGCGATCTCGGTGGCCAGTCAATATCCCCCCTTTCGATACCACACGTCCTGGGAACTTTTGACGCAAGAAGTTCATCGTTGATTTCGCGGTGTGACATGTCGCACCGTCTTGTTGAAACCAAAAGCCTTTAAGACCTTTTTCTCGCATTTCTGGTAAAACAGAGTGTGCCAACATCCATCGATACCGATCCCCATTGGCAGTTTCCCCAACTCTGAAGAAGAACGGACCGATGATGGTTTTTGAGCAGACACCAGCCCAAACAGTCACTTTCTGATCATGCAGTGGAGTTTGATGGATAGTATGAGGATTTTCTTTCCCCCAAATGCGACAGTTTTGTTCATTTACAGTGCCAGATAGCGTGAAATGGGCCTCATCAGTCATTAAAATTCGCTCCCAAAAATCGGGCCCCGATTCACTCACTCGAATAACGTTATTGGCGTAAGCCACGCGTCGCGGATTGTCTGTTTCCAATAATCTTTGGGTTAACTGCACTTTATATGGAAACATATCCAGATCATCTTTCAGAATCCTCCTCAAAGTAGTTCCACTGATGTTTAGTTGCTGAGACCGGCGGCGGTACGAGACAGAAGGATTCTCTGCAACACTCCGTTGAACAGCTTCAATATTTTCATTTGATCGTCGAGGACGTGGTTGATTTGAATGTGGACGGTCCGCTACAGACCCGTGATTCTTGAAATTTGAAGCTAAGCGACGAATAGTGTCACTTTTAGGCGCAGAACAACCGCGATACTTTTGACGATACGCACGCTGTGTTGCAACAACTGAACGATTACATTTAATGAACATTGTCACTATTTCCGCGCGTTCTTTGAGCGTGAATCGATTTATGGTTAAAATTGTAATGCAATAACCTTTCCAAAATGTGTTCGACGACGTCAATCGGTTGAAATCTGTCAAAGTTATTCAATATTTCCATCGACCACATTCAAATGGCGCACCTTGTATAAGAAGTTGGAGCCCATTTTTATTTAACTTTGGGTTTCAAGGTCATGACAGATCTTGCTTTGGCAATACCCATATATGTATACGAGGATGGTCTCAAAATAAACCGACCTTAACCAACTCTTTTCACAGCTATGTCCAACAGTATCGATACCCATTTTATTATTAGCACCTTCAAACTACTTAAAATCAGATTTAACCTCCAACTTTAGTACTTCATTGTAGCAAAATTTACTACCGAGCCATTTTTTGGAAACGAAAATACTCAGAGGGCTTGAGTTGGCGAAAACTGTGCGTGAATAACTGACTTTAGCTTATCTGGTTCAGATTCTTCAACTTTAGTTGGACTAAGACCTTTCCAGTTGCATTACCCATAACCCATAGCATACATTTTTGCATAATTTCAAATTCAAACTACGTTCTAAAATTGCTCCTTAAAAATTGTGAATTTTTGCCAACATTTGGTACGACCCTCGTTCTTTTGCAATATTCCCTACGTGGCAAAAAACTATCTATGCCAATAAAAACATATATTATGTACTCCATAAATTGTACATAATACAATGTACAGATTGTCTGTGTCTATTGCAACGCCGTTAAAATTAAAGATATCAAATTTAAACTTTGACGCAATTGCAAAACTTTGGCGCCAAATAAGTGAGAGACTTTTTCGACTATTTTTTATTTTTTTGCGAAATTTATTTTTGTTTTTCCTAAGATTTTGTTTTTTTTTTGACTTTCCTTTCATTTTCCACGTGCGCAACAAAGTTTTTCACCCCAAAGTTGAACGCTTTTGGTGGCTGCAGCTTGCCGTGGCATGTGGCATGTGTAGCCGGGCATGTTTACTTCAAAAACTAAGGCGACTTTTTCTTTGCCCCGAAAGAAAATTGAAAAATATGAAAGCAGAAGTGAAGGGGCTTCCATAAACTTTGAAATTGTTAGGTTGAGCGTTTATAATACATAGTTTGGCTTAGTTTGTTGGCAAAGATGAAATTAAAATCTAGCAAAACTTTTGCTTATCGCGATTTGTGGGAATTCCTTTAAAGTGAAATTAAGCCATATATGAAAACAATCAGTTTGTTTTATAATAAATGGCATAATAATTGTTATAATTTGAACTGCGAAATAGATTTTTAAGAGAACTCCAAAGAGTGATTTTAGCTGAATCGACGAATATCAGCCTAAAAGTTTCGTGACACATCAGCGCTTTTTCTTAGAGTTGGTAGATTTAAGAATTTTGGTTTGGGATAGTAAAAACATTTTTTATAGGCACTTGCTGTCATGTTGATAATAAATTATGTATACGAAAATTTACTTCGGTGATAGAAAACATTGTTTTTAATCATAAAAATTTATGCAAATATCCGTAAAGTTCTCTTATTTATAAAAAAAATATATGTATCCAGCAGAGCCCCATAGATTTAATCAACAACACAGTGGATGCCGAATATGTGAGAAGACTCGTAAATGCTTTAAGTTCTACTTGTATTTGGACTAATCGAACACTAATATTGACTTTCGAATTTAGATTTTTTTCGGATCACTTTTCAATTTTTAAATTAGTTTACATATCTTTCTGGAAACAATGACATTCGCAATCTTGGAGGTTTTTGGCGGGTTCCAGACTTCTAACTTTTGGTGTACCTATATCGCTAACTAGAATTTTTGTGTTTTTGCATAAATGTTAAATTCTGAATTCGAACATATAAATTGTAATATATTTATTTGCGAATTAAAATAAAGACCGACTACTGAAAAATCACGCATTAGAACTGAAAACGAACTTTTAATTTAACAATATTTAATAAAAAATGGAAATAACACAAAAAATAAACCACATTTTGTTTTTTTTTTACAATTATATTTAATTTACATATTTTTTTTTCTCAACGGACTAAAGTATCGTTAAGAACGAATGGCATAAAAAAGAACGACTTCGTTCAGTGATTAAAAAGAACGATTGAACTAATTCAGTGAAATGAACTAGATTTACCTGAATTGCAAGTAGGTGGCAACGCTGGCATTGACCGTTGATGAAAAGGAAGAGAGCAACTAAAATATGTAAAAAGTTCGAGGCTGGTCAACTGTAAGATGCGCTGCAGCCTTGTTTGCGGAATATACATTGACATACATATTTAAGGAACGAAGTTAAAGAAATTTAAACAAACTACATTTTTATACCCTGTACTCAAAAGTACAAAGGGTAACTAGATTTGTGCAATGTATCTAGCGGACAGAAGAAGGTGTGGCAGACCCCAAGTCCTTTTTACCAAAATGCTTATCATAACCTCGGGTAGCGATTGAGCCATGTCCGTCCGTCGTCCGTATGAACGCATAGATCTCGGAGACTAGATGAGCTAGAAACACCAAACTTTACCAGCTGTTACGCATATTTCCTTAGAAGATGAAGTTTGTTGAATTCAGTCAATATTTTTCCCCGATCCCCCGCAGTAGATTTTCGCGGTTTTTCGGCAACACTGTTTAATATTTTCATTTTAAATGAAATGATGCGTTATTGTTCCACGCGTCTGTGTGTCAAAAATGAACAAAAGCGGGCAAATACAGCAAAAGCTATAGTCAAAAATATGCGAACTGCGTCAATATTTGACTCTACCTAATTATGGTTACAAATGACCTCGAATCACAATTTTTGGTAAGCTGATTCATGTGGCGCTAATGAACAAATCCACATGCAAAATTTATCGGTGCGGTTCCCCTACCCACCGCAATCGATTTATAGTGTTTTCTCCCAAACCCCTTAACATACGAGGGTGGATTGATAAGTTTCTAGCCTGACCAAGAGATGGCGCCACTAGGCCTACCTTGAGGTGGCGTTCTATAGTACCATCCTTAGATAGCTTGTATCTATAGTTTCAGCCCGATCGCCATGTTAGTTTAGATTTGAGAGCACACTGAACAAGACGCCTCTGTGTTTTTCTTGAAAATGGAAAAATCGAAAAAACATTTCTACCGCCAATTTGACGTTGTATAAGCGTAATCCAAGCGAATTTTTGCGTCGATTCATAACCGTTGACGAAACTTGGGTCCACCACTACACTCCTGAAGCCAAAGAACAGTCTAAACAGTGGATTGGACCAGGGGAACCAACTCCAAAAAGGCAAAAACAATTTTTTCAGCGTACAAGGTTATGGCTACTGTTTTTTGGGATGCAAGAGGTATTATATACATTGATTACCTTGAAAAGGGTAAAACTATCACTGGACAATACTACGCAGAATTATTGCAACGTTTGAGCCACGAGGTGAAAATTAAACGACCTCATCTGGCGAAGAAAAGAATCTTGTTTCATCACGATAACGCACCAGCGCACAAGTCAATCGTTGCGATGGCTAAAATCAACGATCTGAAGTTTGAATTGATGCCCCACCCTCCCTACTTTCCAGACCTAGCCTCGAGTGACTATTATCTGTTTCCTAACCTCAAAAAATGGCTTGGCGGTAAGAGATTTGCAGACAATGAAGAAGTAATCGAAGCGGTAAATGGGTATTTTGAGGAGCTTGACGAATCAGTCTATAGAGATGGCATTACTAGACTAGAACACCGCTATGAGAAATGTATCAGCCTTGGAGGAGATTATGTTGAGAAATAAAAAAAAAATCATAAAAACGTTGTTTTTCTTGGTCAGGCCGGAAACTTATCAATCCACCCTCGTATAAGCTTGAAATTACCCCAAATACTTTAACTATTTTTTTTGACATAACTTTCGAGTTGCATCACAATTTGTGAAAATTTTCGGAGCTTATAGGTACTTAAAAAAATGTAATTCCAATTGGAAAGTTCTTAGTAGTTTTCGAGAGAAAAGGTACAGGGTATTCCACTGTCGGGCACCACCTCGACTGTACTACATTTTTTTAAAATTTCTTTTATATATTCTAAAGTGCCTTATTAAAAACTTTATAAGTGGTTTAGCCCACATAACATTAAATTTAAGGTAAAAAACTTCAATTTTAAAAACCAAGTTTTTTAAATTTATTTTGTTATTTGTCATTCTATCTGCAGCCTTTTACAAACAGTGCAAATGAATCGGAAATGCCTCATATTTTATTGGGTGTAGGGTACTCTCAATTCATATAACTCGCGAGCAACCAAATCTGTCACAGCGTAGTTGGATCGTTTATTATCCAATCTGTCTCGTTTTTGCTTCATTGCAGTTCTTACTCTTTCGTCGCTCTTGCTTACTGCGCTGCTACTCATACAAAGAAATGTTTTTTTTTTATAAGCTATAAGCATTAAAAGTACGTCAAGGCAATGAGCCTGCAGTTTTGTTAAAAATTAACAATAACATAAATAAAAAGCAAATAAGTGCAATTGCCTAAAGCTGTTATTTAAAGAAAATTGATAAAGTGCACAAATAAATTGCCAGTGGAAAGTGTGAAAAAGAAGGCCAATCAAAGCCGTGAATGCATTGGCGCGGGTATGAATAGGCCGGCGTGATGAGGCACACTGAATCAAAAAGTCTGCGCTCGAAATTTTTTGCGTACAAAGTTAAATACAATTAGTTTTACTTAACTCTTGCATAAATAAAGTAAACTTTTTTGGATTTAGTTATAAAAAAGGACTTCAAATTATCTTTGGTGTGTAAAGTGTACACATGTGAAAAATGGACTAAAGCACTATGTTAATACTCTTTGCTTTAAAGTGCTTAAAATGTAAATTTTTTATTGCGTTTACTATTATACATATACAAACGCATATATAAATAAAAATATTTTCTCTCTTAGCCCCACTCTGCACTCTGCAACTCTGTATGTTACTTTGTAACTTGTCCGCTTTTCTACCGCTGATGTTATCTAATACATTGAAAATTGGTCAACTTACCAGTGCGAAGACTTTTTTGATTCATTGTACGCAAACGGTTTATTTATGTTTTTTGTTTTTCGCGTGTGTGTGTGCGTTTGTGTGCGATTCCTTTTTCTATTCCCATTCTTCCTATTTTTCTTTTGTGCATTAATTGCAATAAGTGTAAAGAGTATGGCTAATTGGCGCGTTTTGTCTCCAACAAAAGAGTGTTGTCGCGTATTTTTTTTCTTAATTGAGCGTGCTTTAATGCAAGTGCGAGCAGTGAAGTTTTTGTTAATTGACAGCGAATAATAATTAATATTATTATAGATATAAACAAAAGTTTATATTTTACAATTGAACTTTAATATAAAAAAACTGAACTGTTATGCAGGTAAGTGAGAATGTTTTTGCTTACAGACGTCTTGGTCAAGCACATTGAAGACACTGCGTACTAAAAGGCAATTATTTAAAATTTATTTCATTTGCTTCTTTCTCTCTCTCTCTCTCAATTTTTTACGCTCACAAAATTTCAATGCTCAATCCAACAGCTGCGGCTTTGGTACTATGGATTTGGCAACCAAATCAGATCGCGTTGCGCAAAGAATGATGTAGAAGTAGGCGCGGGGAGGTGAGAGTTGCACCAACAACAAAGTCTAGCAGCATTATATAACAGTTAGATATTCAACTCTTTCTTTATTTCTCTTTATGCTGCTTTCTTACGCGCTTAGCGCAGAGCAATTAATATTAATTTTTTTCTATTCGCACTATTTATGCAATGACAGAGCAAAGTTGATAAATTTATTAAGGTAAAAGCGATGTTTAAAGATGTTTTTGTATGGAAATTTGTATGACTATTGAACCTATGTATAATAAGCAATCATAATAAAATATAAATACAAATTTTAATATATTATTTACATTGACAAATTTGCATATTTCAATTTGCTGTCACGTTTTGTTTTAGCTAAGGAGTGCAAATAGTATGACAATAGTATACAATAGTGAACAAAAGTATTTTGACATAAGAAAAAAAGAAGGGATTGTAAATTTCTTATGATATATTAATTACTTAGCTCTTAATAATTTTTTTGAGAATAGTGTTAAATTAAGCTCCTCAAAACGCATTCTACTATTACTATTGTTAATTTTAAAGGTTAACAAAACTAGAGCAATTTATCATAAATGGTAGGGGACCAAAGTATTTTGGTCAAGTCGAAGGCCCCAGTAGGTAGAGCTCACCAAATTAATATTAAGTTTAGCTTTATATACTCGATTTAATTTGTTAAAATAAAAAACAAAAATAAAAATAAGAGTATTTTGACAATACAAAATATTTCGACAGATTAAGAGAAAAATCTGTAACTTTAGATTAAACAAAAATAATAATAAAAAGTAAACCCTATTTTGATCAACTTTTGCAAAAATCAGGTATTGATTTTTCCAATTTTTTCAATGCCTCCTGCAAAATATCATGAAACGCATTTCTTCTTCAACAAATATCTCTTCTCGCGATCTTGGTCAACTAAGGTATATTTATATATTAATATATTATATTATTATATATTATAATATATTAACTTTAATCAAAAAATTGAAACATTTATGCATTAAGCATTATCCTGAAACATAATAATGGATTACAAAATAACTCTGCAATCTGAAGTGAAAGCCCGGTCATTTAGGATGTGTAAGTATTTGTATTTTTTTCATTGTGCTATCAATTGGTAATGAATCATCTAGCAAATAAAGCCCCAAATTACTCAAAAGATAAGGAACCTCCACCATGAGTCACACGTACCCATACAGGCATTGCTTTTTTTCAAAACTGTCTCTAATTTCCTTTAATAAACTATATTATTTCGAACTAAGATATATCTATATATATCTATAATTTCCCAAACGTTTATTACATAAGTTAATATGAAATTATTTGATTTCAAAGGCCCAGAAATTTCAATTTTCAATTGTTTATAAAAAATTTTTTTTATATGTCCATAATTGGTGTTCTCATTAGAGGTGGAGAACTATCGACAGTCGGCGCCATCGATAGTCGACGATAGTAATTTCACAACCATCGATAGTTTACGATAGCACTATCGATACTCGACGATAGTCCCGTCCACAATAATATACATATTGGGTTTTACATTTAAAGTTTGTTTAATTTTTAAACAAGAAAATTCATATACGATATTAATATTTTTTGATCCAATACTTTTGGTTCAAGATTTAAAGAATGTTCACATTTTCTTCCTTGAGCCTAGTTCGCCTCTCCGAAACAATTAGGCGAAGCTACAGAATGCATCGACGATGTACAATTGCCGCTTGTCGATGCGATATTGTCAGTATCCGCCGAAATAACTCCAGCTGGAGTGCTGGAATCAGGGACATGATTTACCATACCAGGGTGGAATCTTTTCAGATGATCGTGCAAATTTGAAGTATTTCCGCTGAAGTACTCCTCTCCGCAGTTAATGCACTTTGCCAATTTTTTGTCATCTGACGTTTGGTAATATTTAGATACTTGTGAGATTTTACTTTCCTTTTTGGTGTTTGGCTCTTGGTCTCAAAATCTTTCTCCGAGTCAGTGCTGTAGCAATGGCATGCCTGCCTTTCAGCCCTTGACACACTGAGTGTGAGGGAGTCCTGACGTTTTCCTTAAATTCGACACATAGTCAAAATACTTCATAGCTACAGTATTAACTCGGTTATCGCAACCCTCGATACAAGCAACTCCTCGATTTTTGCAACACTAAGATATATAGCATTGTAACCTTTTTTTCTATTTCTGAAAGAGCTGCATGAGACGGTTATTATAATAAACATTATTAAGAATAAAGTGCAGACAACAATAATCGAGATATTTAAAAGAAATATTTTTCTAGTTATATATTTTTCCTCGGTGGTTGCAACTTCCTTAATTAGTGCAATTACCTAGATTTCTATTAGTTGCGGCTACCGAGTTCAAACTGCACTTTAAAAGTAAGCATCCTCTCTGAAGAAAGCGATCCATTTCTTTTAATTGAGGTATCACTGTTTCAATTAATTTTTTCACAAATATTTTTTTAGCAGACCCTTGAACCCTTGAAAAATTGAACTTTTTGGTGATATGAAAACTTTCGGAGAACTATCGATAGCACTATCGGCACTATCGTAAATGTCTGGATGCTATCGATGGTAGCTCGATAGTACTTAACCATCGATAGTGCCGATAGTACTATCGATAGCTCTCCACCTCTAGTTCCCATATCAATCGTGCCTCGTACTTTTATATTATTTAGCAAATTTTAATCTTTTAAGCCTATTTTTTTATAATATTAATTGATTGTACAAGCTATAAAGGTTGTGAAACAAGCCACCTTTAGATGTCTTTTAACTTTTTTCAACTAATCATTATTTTATGTTGTTTTTTTAATTTAATTGATAAAGCTTTTGATTGATTAAGTTACCTCTCTAAACTTTTATTTGATGATTGCCTTGCTGTATAGCATCATTTGCGAGAACTTGCAGGAGTTTTTATGAAAAAAGTTTTGTTTTGCTTCATAATTTGTAAGTATGCAAATAGTTTTTCTACGCATTTTAGAAAATTAAATATGGTACTCCGTCGGAAAACCGTCATAATATTTTGTGACTATTTCATTTCGAACAAGTTGTCCAAATTCAGGTATTTTAGCGATTATTAAACCTACGAAGGACAAGGAAGTTGGATTTTAATTATTTTTTGTTATTATTTTATTCAGAAAAATAAATAAAAACAGTTTTTAAAATTGCCACGAGTTGTTTTTACCACACAGGAAACAAAGAAGATGCAATTGATGGCAATTTCAAAATACTTTTGACCAGCCAAAAAGGCATTTTCTCGCATTTAAAATAAAATTTAAAAAAAAAAATGGAAATCGTTATCAGTGCTATTTTTTTTATCACTAAAAGCTAATAAAAGATTTTTTTCTCTCAAAAATGTAATGGATTTCGTTACTTCGCTCGGTTTTTATATATATAAGCGGTAATAAATTTGTCACAGTTTTCTCAAAATACTTTTGTCCACTATTGTATAATGTTTTCTTTGCGCTGAGAATGTATATGTTTTGTAGGAGTAGGCGCGGGGGAGGTGAGAGTGGCAAGACCAACAAAACCAGCAGCATTGCGTAACAGTTGGATTATTTGTTTAGAATTTATTTAAATGGCAGAAAATTATAGCAAATTAATTCACTAAAAGCTTTTCAATTAAATAATGAATCATTGTTTATTATTATTATAAAATTTTGACAATTGTATAACGCAAGGATTTTGCACAACTAATACGATCCTTGCTAAATGCACTTCCGAAACGAAAGAAATAAAAGCAACGTAGAAAAATAAGGGAGACAAAAAGAAAATATATTACCTACTATAATCCCCTCCTTTTAATTAAATAATTTTTTGATTGGGTGCAACAGTATAGGTATATAAAAATTAAAGTTTTTTTTATAAATTTCCTTCCTTATACAAAACGATCAAAAGTTTAAAAATATATCAAAATGGATAAATCGAAAGCTTATATTAAATTTCCAGGTTTTACTCAATCAATCATTTCGTTTTCGTCTACCCATAGGAAGAACTATCAAGTTTTTAATTGAAATGAATAGTTTTTAATTGAAAATTAAGTAACGCCATGCCATGTCACGTAACGCCTGCTACTAGGGCTAGTAACAAGGACAAATGTGAAAAAGCTTTGGCATTATCTCTATTGATAGCGGTTTAATATTCGGTAGGTGGGCCAAGAACAGGCCCTTTGTGATACCGACAATGGGGATAAGAATATAGAATAGATTTGAAAAATTAGGGAAAAAGGAAAAGTGGAAATGCTTAACGTGGGACTCGAACTCACAACCTCAGGGATGATAGTCTAGTGCACTGTATAGTAAAATATATTATATACTAGCCGGTCTCCGCTGCGCTCCGGCACGCTCGCTTCGCTCGCTCGTGTAGATCTTTATTTTCTTCCAATAAATTAAAAAAAAAAATGTATTGGAAAATCAAATTGTCCTTTTCAGTATTATCGTCGCAATTTTGATATATTTTCTCAACCTTCAACCTTTCCTGGACTTCCATGAACATTTCAAGACCAAAATTAGCCAAATCGGTTCAGCAACGGCTGAATTTTTCACGAACGCGTGAGTCTATAAGCTGGGTTTTTCAATTTGCCTAATTTTCCTGTAAATTTTCTAATGATATTACATAGCCTAAGTCCGTCCCAGGAAGCTTCTGAACATTTTAAAAAAAGTCCCATTAAAATCGGACAAAGGGTTTGGCGTCCAAACTCATACAAACAGACAGACAAACACTATTATTTCAAATCATACAAAAAGAAAGTTTATTTAAAAAGTCTGGCGCAATTTGTAGAACTCTACAATTGTGTCACCCGAAACGAAATTTTATTTTTTGTAACGTAACAAGTACAACTATTAATATTTTTGTTTAGTACATATTAAATATAGTGTTACTTAATTACTAATTAAGGATAAAAAACTAGTTTTTAGAATTATCCTTTTTTTTTAAGTGAGAATTGCAATTTATTACAATTCCTACATAAGAAACGAAATAATCGAATTTCCACTAGTATCAAGCATATCAATAGTTTTATTACGAAGGAAGTCAACATTTGTTTTTTTTTAAGCAGGCTCACATGAATCTCTTTACCGAGATTTGACAATAACGACCTGCTTTAAAGAATATTGCCCAAAACTTGCCCCTTCTCCAAATACAGCATCAAATTGTTACTATAAATTCTGAACAATAACATATTTGCTATAATTAATAAACAAGTGATAGAAACAATTGCGTTTAAGTGCACTTATACCCCAGAGGACATCTGTTTTATTTCTGTTTATATATTGAATGGTTTAGTACAGTAGAGCTTAAGGGGGTTTGAGTTGGAAGTAAAGTTAAAAGTTTGCTCATTGCAGCTGCCATTAAAAGTTTTTAATTTATATTGCTTTGGGTCACTAAAGCTATCGAATTTGTTAGAAAAACTTTTATTTAATGATACAACTGAGCTGGTTTAAATGAAAGTTTGAATTAAATCATATTGGACAGAAGATTAAAACGTATTTAAAACTCATTACGTATACGCAGAATTAAAAGCATTACGTATACGTAAGATTAACGTCCAATTAAACAGCCAATTAATTAAAGCTATGCGGCTTGTTCAGGGGAACTTAAATTTAAGTGAAGTGCAGATATTATTAGAATTTACTAACTACTCATGCGAGAGTAGGCTGAAAAGTAAATGTGGGAAAAAATGATAAAGGATCCTTTTTACAGACTTTTTTTAGCTTAAAACAACTAGGGAAACCAAAAAAAAATTTTTATTAAAATTAAAAATACAATTTAAATATAATAAGTATAATTATGCATTTTGCATTTAATTATAATAATAATAGCCCAAAAAGCAATTCTATTGCTATTAAGACGAATATTACTACTAAGAGTAGAATGCATATCTCTCTCGGGAGCTATGAGTATCCAGATCACATCTGGACTCTTAGCAATATAAAAGCCGCACTTATATATTCCCTTCCTGACGTACCGATCTGCTCTAGATCATATCTTATGATCACGGAACTTTATCATAACAAGAAATTTAAATCTCTTCTCCCATGTCGGGAGACTCGGGCTGATAGCAGCCCCTGCGGATACCTCCAGTGGCAACAATGGTTCACGGATGGGTCCAAAAGTGAGCTAGGTGTAGGTGTTGGAATCATTGGACTCAACACCAGAATCTCTACAGCAATGTTCATCTGGCCCAGCGACTTTCAAACGAAGATTCATGCCACAAAGATCTGCGCCCTTAGTATCCTTCTCAAGGGAACTAGGGGAGGAAACATATGCATTTTTTCAGATACCCAAGCTACTATTAGGGC
The DNA here is from genome assembly GCA_037043745.1 of Chymomyza amoena. Taxonomy (NCBI): domain Eukaryota; kingdom Metazoa; phylum Arthropoda; class Insecta; order Diptera; family Drosophilidae; genus Chymomyza; species Chymomyza amoena. The sequence goes on along the minus strand of JBAMAX010000965.1, from coordinate 242,992 downwards.
ATTGCCATTCTGTAGCATCTCCTCCAGGATGGTTAAAGAATTGCATAACTACCCCCAAACCCTGACCGCACGGAATAAAGTCGTGCTATGTTGGGTGCCTGGACACTCGGAAGTGGACGGTAACACGATCGCTGACGATCTAGCTCGACAGGGTACCTCCACCCTGCAGGAGAACATAGGAGATGAGGTATTGGCTCTCCCTTCCGGGACTTCATCAAGCAAAACAGCTTGTCAAACCCCTGGATGCTATCAAGACAAAAGGTCTTGGCAGAGCGGACCTAAAGCTCCTGGTAGCTTACCTATCTGGCCACCATACTGTTGATACCATCTACAGAAAATTGGCCAATCGGAATTTTCAGAGTGCGATAAAACCACCAGACATATTCTCTGTGATTGCCCAGCGCTGGTATGGGAAAGAGCATGTCACTTGGGAAAGGAACGGATTAGTCCCTTCCATCTCAGGTCAATACCAACAAAAGACCCACTGCTATTCATGTGGAAATCAACAAGTCTATTGCTTTAACTTAAGGGTATGGTACAAAAGACATTTTGGTCGCAGTGCCCCACCTCTTTGTGAGAAACCCTTTTCGAAAAAAAAAGCTTAAATGTTATATTTCAAGTTAAGAATCCATTTAAGATGTATCTTCTAAAAGCATGCATGCTCTCTCGAAGGGCCATTGTACGTGTAAACATTTTAAGTATCGAAGTAATCGATTTAATAAGTATTTTTAATTGTTCAAAATTATCAAAGCCGCTTAAATATATGTTCATTAAATTTACAAATTGAGCACATCTGCTTCGTTGAATGTCTATTAATTCTGCCCATAAAAACTTTGACCACATCTGAAATTATCTAAGCCGTATCCTTAATAAAAATTTCGCCTCACTTCTTTAGGCCAAGTAGTATTAATTAGTTTATCGAGTTGGCAGATCAGCGAAACTAGGGCTCACAACTTTTCTGTACTCACATTTCGACTAATCGATTTAGCAATAGAGCTAATCGGTATTGGTTTCGATAATAACATGCATGAGTGTTGTACAGAAAAGTAAAATTTGGCTTAGCTGTCAACAAATATTGTTTTGTCAGTATTTCTAGGAGTTCTTATGCACAATACGAAAACGTAAAATGAATAGCAAGAAGTTGAATATACCTGAGAGCCAAATAGCCGTGATTCCTTTATATCAAAGGATTATTGATGATGTTATTGATGATGTGCGAAATGATTTTCTCGATGAAGGCTACGATGAGGGAATTTTACAGGAGCTTAAATATTTATGGCGCTTCAATATGATGTCAAAAGATGCAGTACAAATAGATCTTAGTGGGCTTGAACTGCCTGGGGCTCTAATGGTTCCAAAAACATTAAAAAAGGGCGCAGCCGTTGCAAAAGACTCCCAACAGGGCGAACCAGATGGAGCCAGCTCCAGCAAAGCAGTAGGCGCTGGCCGTCGCAAGAAGTCGCCATCAGCGGATGCAGGTAAGTTTTATGTTCATGCCCATAAAAGTATTACGACTAATCGGCAAACATCTGCAGCAGAAGATGTTCCAGTTTCAACTAAGACAGCAGCAGCAGCAGATGACGGTCACGAAAAGTTATCTCCAAAAGCGCTGGAATCTGACTCGGAACCCTCCACCCCAAAAAAAATGAAAATGAGTGCAGGAGATGATGATGCACCCTGCTGCAGTAATGCAGTGCTCCAAGACACTGCTGCTTTGAAAAACTTAATCTGGAAAACTTCATCAGAACCCTCTGCATGTGCCAATAATAGAGATGTACGCTTTGAGGTAGCCATACCTCCTTTGCCTAACACATCTCCAGCCAAAAAAAAGACTCTCACCATAGTTGTGCCCAAATGGGCAGCAGCTCAGACAGAGATCGATCCACTACTAACACCGTATTTAGTGGAAACTCTGTACTCTATAGATCCAGACTTGCAAGCACTCGCATTGCAGAGCACATTTGATGAATGGCTTCGTAAGCATCAAAAAAGCTTGAAACAGCCCATATCAAAGGTTAAGAGCTCTAAATCCAAGAATCGTAGTAATAAATAAATGAGCATTAATTTAAAAATATAAATTAAAACTTACATTCGATGTTCGCTACTATTTAAATAAATTTAATCAAGTTCAATTAAAAAAAAATATTGAATAAATTAATTTAGTTGATATTGATTGATTGGAACAGCCTTTAGCATCATGTGAGGCAAGTGAGAATTAGAGAGGCCCAAGAGATTTTTTATACAAACCTATAACAAAGTACATAGGTATGGGTGGGCCAATAGGTGTTACTATTGTCTCAGTAAGCAGATGTGTAGCAGAGACCTCTCTCGAACAACCAAAGTAACACTCTACAAGACGATCATCTTGCCCTTGCACTTAGACGGCGCAGAAGCATGGGCTGTGTCACGAACAGATGCATTTTCTCTTGGGGTGTTTGACTGAAAGATTCTTCGTAAAATCTTCGGTCCCGTTAGTTTTGAGGACGACTATCGCATACGGGTGAACCACGAGCTGTACGAGCTCTACGACGACATAGATTTTGTCTAGCGCATCACAATACAACGTATCCATCCTCTGGCTCGGGTACGTTGTACCTATGGATAACGAAGCTCCAGCGAAAAAGGAATTCGAATCGAAAGCCGACGAATAAAGCCGGAGGGGACCTATCCTACCTTGGTTTTTCTAAGTGGAGAAGGCGCGCGCAAAGCAGTGGCGCCTGGCGAGAGCTGCTGAGGTGGGCCGTAACCCGAGAACGGGTTGTCATGGCCACACAAATGAACTATACACATATAAGTATAGTAGAAGAGAATAAGGCTCAGAATATGTAATCCTTATTATATGATGCGAGAACAGGATCTGATTGAGTGATCAAGTCAAACGCAGCAGGCCATACGAAGGGAATAAGGAGGACCCACCTGGTTTTGAATTGACTTTGAGATTCTCCTCCAACACATGACGTGGTAGATATGGTAGTTACGTAGTATCAAATAATATAGAACTTGTTCTATATTAGTCATCTGCTGCGATAAAGATTTTCCAAACTGTGTTTATCGTATGTATTGGGTATGTAAATATGGATTTTCGGGATTCCTACTCACGAATCTGGGGTTAGAATTTTAGAAATTACAAAAAGGCCTAAGAATGATTTTATTGAACTAGTTCTATATTCTTTGGTACTATGGTCATGGGTTTGTAAAAGGGGAACAGCTATTTACCTGTGGTTTTTGGCATGACATTTCAAAGTCCATTAGCACTGAATTTACAGCTGATTTTTACGGCTAAGGTTCAGCATGGAGAGCCAAGTCCATGCATTTGTTAAATTCAGTGACAAGTAGTGCGCAGATTCATGACGGGTCTGAAAATTCAGACATGATTTTATGACTAACTAATAAACAAATGGGCTGCAGGAGAACATAGGAGATTCTGGTTCTCCCTTCCGGGACAAAAGTGCTTGATGCGATCAAGACAAAAGGTCTTGCAAAGCGGATATAAAGCTGCAGGTAGCTTACTTATCTGGCCACCACATTATTACATACCAGCTACAGAAAATTGACCTATCGGAGTCTTCAGAGTACAGGCTCTGTCTAGAAGACGATGAAACCACCAGACATATTCTCTGTGACTGCCCAGCGCTGGTATGGGAAAGAACCTGTCACATGGGAAAAGAACGGATTAGTCCCTTCCATCTCAGGTCAATACCAACAAAAGACCTACTGCTATTCATGCGAAAAGCGGAAAGTATTTGCCTAAACTTAAGTACAAAAGATCTTTTGGTCGCAGTGCCTCACCTTTTTGTGAGAAACCCTTTATTTCTTGTTTTCTCCAGTCAATTAAGTTTTCAGCCCACCCTCGAAGATTCCCAAGTATGCTTGAAAAATGCTCCTGTCCTTTGCCTGTGGCAAATATTAGCTGCTTACTTTCAACTGCTCAACTGCATTGCTCTGCATGACTTCTATCATAAAATATAAGTAAGTCTATAAGTAGAATAAGTGCAAGAAAAACTATCGGAAAATACTTGAGCAGTCAAAGCCATGAAAAATGCCTCAATGCCTTGGTAAGAAACTGGGCTACCAGCAAGAAATAGTTGGCCAAGTTTTAACGTAGTTTGTCGCTTTAATAAAATAGAAAAGTCACAGACAGTTGGGAAATTTCGGTGCGGAAATTATAAGTTGTCAGGGGCAAAGAAAAAAAATATTTATGACATTCATCGACTGCTTTAAGACAGAAGCCAAGTTGCATGTAGCAAGTGGCAAGTGGCAAGTTGCCTTGGTCGAGAACAAGAGCAGCGCTTGGCTGTAAGTGAAGGCAATGTAATTAAAGTTGTAAGAGCCAAGAAAACATAGAAAAGCGGGAAAAGCAAAAGGAAAAGTGTAGCCATTGATGGCAAGTGAAATATGAGAGAAAAACAGAGCATAAAAGTTGATATACTATGTACATAATAGCAAGTATATAGGCAGCAAAAAGGTTGAAAGCGAATACAGTTAAAGAAAGGACTAAGGACTAAGTAGTAGGCGAAGACATTGTCACAGTTTAATTAGTTTAAATTGTGCAGCAAAAATGATGTTTAATATATGTAAATTAAGTTTACTTAAGTGACAACTTTCTGAACTGCGGGTGGCCAAAGGACAAAAGGTTAAACGTAGTCAAAGGTGTCCGAATAGGGAAATGAACTTGGTTAACACTTAACTTTTGAACTGCTCCTTAATTGGCGGTAAATCGAAAATATTTTATAGATGCATCCACGCTTTAGTTATTATTATAAATCAAATAAAATACTTTAAAATTTTTTAAATTTTTCTCTTAAGACCCATACGCAGAAAGCAAAATTACGCACGGAATGACAAACTTAAATTAATAAATTGAAACTTAGAGTTAAGACTTGCTTTGAACCAAGGCTTTAAGTATATTAATATTCTTAAAAATAACCTAAATGTAATACGGAGTTGAAAATGTAGGTCTAAAGTTGAATTATGTTTCCTATTTTTTCATTAATCAAGAGAATTCTCCAAAGATATATATCATAATAAAACGTTTTGCTATCTATCAACAGAGGACTGCTTGACGAATAAGTCTTTTTTTTATCGGAAAACAGAGAACAAACCAAGAACAGATACTTCACTGAAATATATAGGCAAATATAAAATTCACCCGTATCAATTGAACTGTTTATAACTCGAGATCGGCTGAAACTATTCTAATGATCATTGATTTTTTAGATATCTCCTACGAACTATAATAGCTTACGAATAAAATCCAAGAAAAATATGTATTTTAGCGAATATCTATATATATAAAAGAAACTTATGTTTTACGTGCTACGGATGTTCTCATGAACGCATCGACAAATTTCAAATCTGATTTTTTCGTGTATTAGAAGTTGTCAATACGGAGGTTATAAGCCTATTTTGATGTGTTTGTGTTTATTGGTTCGTGAAATATACGCATTTTTGTGAATATCGGTTTTTGTGTGTATATTACCATATATGTATACAAAAACTTTAATTGTTGTTAATCAATATTCGAGGTCCAACATCGTTTCAATCATTGAGAACAGTGATTGGCGCATTGTGTGCAACGTATCGAGAGAATGTCAAAACTTGAATTTGTTAGAAAATGATTTGCACGGGGATCAAACCGTAATAGATTCTGCTATTACTGCTCATCCTTATTAAATACGAGTTCTATTTGCGATTATTTTGGGAACTATGTTTTCCATTAAATCCTCCTTAATTGTGGATAAAATATCAAGATTATTTATCAGAAGATATTTTTTTTCGAGTACGTCAAGCAAAACAAATTTACAATGAAGCTTTAATTCATATTTAAGATCTATACTTTGCGATAGTTAATAAAGCATTAGGACAATTGGGAATGCCGTCTCCTAATCGATCAATTCATGATGAATTTCAATTGGAAGAAATGCAATGAATCAAATCAAATTAATTATCAATCTAATCGTACTGCCCAGGAACGTGAAGATCGCAATGAACGTGAAAGAATTCCGTTAAAACAGACCCGTGAAGCGCGACATTCGACTTATAATGGTACAAGTTTGAATCAAGCTGCAGAATAATCTAAAAATCATATTTTCCCAGATAAGCTAACTGGAGAATCTTACGATGTTTATTCACTTTAAGAGTATTTGAAAAATTTGGACAGGACAACATCTGCCGGGCACACTAGTTTTGTATATAGGATCTAAGATCAGATTGATGAATTTTATTAAAAAATTTGAAATAGATATAATAATATGCCTTTATTTTATTTATCATTAAATTGACAACTTATAAAAATAGTGTAAAAAATTCTCAAAACATATATATGATAATAAAATTTTTCACGTAGAAGGGATCCAAATAAAATTATGAGCATCCAATAATATTTGTTTTTAAAAAAATCTGAAATTTATTACACATTATACCTCTTATTGCCAAGGGTTTTTTTTTATACTATATTTAAAACGATTTACAAATTTAAGTTGAATAAATCTGAAATTTCAGCTCAATATTTTTTCCTCAAATCATAATTTGAGGACGTTTGGTCTCAGTTTAATAATATTAATTAAGAGATTATTTAAATTAAGGGATTACTTATATTTTACGTAAATAAAAATAAAATATCAAACTCAAAAAATTCCGAATGTTATTTAACTGGGATAAGTTTTTTTCTTATTCTATTCTATTTCCAAATTAATTTTATTCTATATTATGAGTTTTTATATTATTGTTAGATATTTAAGCTTTACTCTTGGAACTATAAAATAAGTAATGCTGAAAATTAAAACTTAAAATAATTTTTTATGAGTCCATGTAAGCATGAAATTTTGTATTATTCAAATACTCCTGAAAGCTTTTAGCGAATTTTTACAATAATTGCAATTTGTTTCAAATTTTTGGAGTTTGATCAAAACTTATTTTTTTTATTATAAAATGCAAATACATATTATTTCGCATTAATTACCAAAAACATAAAGTTTAAAATCAGAAATCTAAAACTCCAAGTAGATTAAAGCGTTCTAAAAACAATTTAGTTACCTTGGTCGTTAGACTGTTTATACAGAAATTCCTTAATATTTCAATAAATAAGCAATGGATTATCAATTCTTTTTAGATTTCAATAATTTTTTTTATTTTGTATTTCTTTGATTATCTTTCATCTTCTTCAAAAAACTCTCCCCTCATAGAGTGAAATAGCCTGAAAGGTAATTTTCAGCGATGAAATACCAATTCCTCTTCCATTCATCATTTATCTTCTCTATCGATTTAAAGCTGTTTTAACCAAGTCGGGATTATCGGAACTAAATTAGACAAGTATGATAAATGCGAAATAATATCCAAGTTTTCAATAAGTGTTTTTGGAACGAATAGAGATTTTAACTTTCTCTAGCATGTATTATCTTTTAAAGAGGTTTGTAAAGATCCTTCTAATTTTCCACATTACATCACTTATAGTCTTTAGCTATTAACAATGCTCCCAAAAGATCTTTCGATTTATTAACTCCAAACTGCTATTTACACAAGTGCATTAACTTAATTGGGCTTCTTTCCTACACACTATGACAACTCTATTATTATGTAAAGCAACCAAAACATTTCACCGCTTATAGCTCACTGAAGTATCCTCGTAAATAAGACTTCTTGGTCCTCGTATTATTTAGTAGTTGTAACAACATTCAACTAAATTGCTCCTCCAAACACACTGCTCCTTAAACAGTGCACCGAGCAACATTAATCAACGCTAACCAACACTAACCAACATTAACCAGCACTACACACACACACACACCTACACAAAGGACTAACTAACACACACCCACACATAAATAAACCTGACAGTGTGAGAGGGAGAGGAAGGGAGAGTCCTTGTTGGCCTGGCTGCCGTTATGTTGATTTTGTAGGCAGGGTTTCAAAGGGTCCTTGTCTGTTTGTGTTTGCTTTTATGTTTGTCTTCTCGTCGTCGTTGTTGTTTTTGTTGTTTTTGCATTTGCCTTTGCTTGTTTTCGCTGTTACCTTATATTTTACCTATATATTTATTTTATGCACAAATCCTTGCCAACATTACAACCAACAAGCATTTACACATCGTTTTATCAATGATTTGTTCGTCCTTCGGTAAGTCCTTTTGTCTGTCTGTCTATTGGTATAACAGTTGTCGTTGTAAACAGTTTTATTTTTGCTGATTCCTTGACAGAAACTATTACAGCTAGGATATGAAATAGTTTTATCCTTACGAAGATGAATTGCAGTTTAAAATACGAAACAAGAATAAGACAAGTGAGTAAGAAAGCATTAAAGACGTCTTGGCTTGAGTCCTGGTGATGGGAAACGAGTAAGATAAATAGCACTAAAATGTACAGGAAGATAGACAATCTTTTAGAATTGAAAACAAAGACTTCATCAAATTTCATTACGGATCTCAATGGTTACCAGAAGCCATAATTAAACAAGAATTGAATATAATTTTTAGAATAACCCACCGTAGACGGCTCCCTAGTAAGTGTTGTCGTTAAATGAAAGGCTAAGTCCAAGAAGAATCTACGTTATTCTTAGAACTTTCTGCCAATATTATCAATAAAAGTCATTTCCGTTGGATCGAAAAATTCTCAACAATAAGTTTATGACAACCAATCATTATGGATTGCGCTATTTGACTTTCTATTGAGGAAAATATCCAGAATGGAAGTTTCCATTTTAATGAGTGTTCCTAACCGCATTCTGATAACAAACAACATTTTTAGGAGCAGTCTCTGAAGACGATATTACCGAAAAAATGGTAGCTAGAATGATCTTACGTGAATTTATAATATGGGAGTTGGCAGATAAATAAAGGAAATTATAGGTAAAGTCCGTAAGATCACCACTTCTCAGTTTTCCGCTAAGAGCAAGGTAGGATCGATTAAAAAGGGTAGTTCTACGGTTGATTTTCATATTGACATCATTGTTGATCTTGCAATCTGCCGTGACCCTTGCAAATTTTTCTATTAAAGCCAAAAACATCATCACCATCTTAAAAACGATTTTGTAAAAAAATACTCCAGTATTTCGTAACAACACAAAATAAAAGGGCTTATAAAAGACAACTTTTTTAAAGAAAGGTTGACAGAAAGAACGGTCAGAATATGCTTCTGGACTTGAGCACATCATTTTCCCATTGGAGAATTCTCAATGCAACGTTCTTAACCTTTATATACTATTGCGCATGTAAGGTCTTTTCATTAGTTATGATTTCGGGAGTGCTCCACAGAAGTCAGGAATTGTCACTTATTTCGGGCAATGAAGAAGAATCTTGCAAAAGTAGGGTTTACTTTAACTGAAGAAGTTTAACATAGGCTTGATTTCTCATGGCCTTAGAAGATGAAAGTTAGTTTTGGGGACGTTTGATGAAATCGGCACCTTAATAGTTAGGTAAGGTTAGGTTAGTTAGGCTGCTCAATGTTCGAAATCTCTCTCTGACTTCAAGGTACTTTGAAATGTCTATTTAAATGGAAAGTATATGGAAAGTATACGGAAAGGAATGGTAGGAGGAGGGGAATAGAAGGGCTGGGTATGGAAAATGGCTAGCGGGCGTGCTTAATTCTGCCTAATCTTCCTGCTTGCTGCCCAATTGGAGATTTCGCTAAAAAGAGTCAGCTCAGTTATTATCAGATTTACTAGACAGCCCAGGTCTATAAAAAAGGAATTTCGTGAATACTGGGTGCAAGGCAATCGCACAACAGGTGGTGGATGTTTTCTATGTTAACTCAGCACCACAAAAGGTATTGTGTGGAGTATACCCTTTCTCAGCCAATAAGACTATGGGGCAAGGTATGGAAGTTCACTTGGGGTTATACCCACAGTACTCCGCATAGTGTACCATGGTCGTTCTATTGTACTTCGGTTCTGCCAGCCTTCGTCCAATATTATGACCTACATAGGTCTTTCTATTTCTGTAACTACGGGAGCCCTAAAATCGACTGATTCTTTTCTAGCGTACTTTTATGGTAAACGAATTGTTCAAAGTATTTCAAATCCGAAGATACAACTTTTGCCCAACATTCTGACTCAGCTTAAAGAGCAGTACAGAAAAAGTGTTCTGGCTGGTGTCTTATGTAAGCGTTATTCCAAGCAAGTAATACCTAATCGGATGGCACAATGGAAAATTGGCGGGTCGGGTACGAGCTCCCATTTCAGCATCTTCAACTAGTTTTGAACGGTTTTGGCGACGTGAGGCCAAGTACTACCAAATTGTAGATCTCATAAATTAAAGTCGATATCGTTCCACAGGGGTTTTTTCACTGGCTTCAATAGCTAGCAAACAGAAAACTACGACCTGGTTCCACCATATGAAGCATAACCATCGCAGCGTTAATAATCGGTCGAACCGACAATGCAGAAGCATGTCCGGCCAGTCTAACTGACATTCTTTTACTTTGGGTTGCTGCCATGCATCCATTGGCTTCAAGCCCAAAGGATTTGCTTTTGAATCAATTCAATTAAATTGGAAATGGGTTAGCGGGCAAGTCCTGATGCAAGAAGAAGGTTCTTCTTGCATTTTGACAAGGATCTTACGAGCATTTCGGTGTTGATTTACTTGGACGGGACTCAACATGGAAATCCACTTCTTTAAAGCTACGTTACCAGTCACTGCACGTTTGTTCATTAATAGCATCATCTCCATTAAATTTTTAGAGCTCCCCGTGAGCTTTAGCCGCCATTTTTTTCCAAATAAAGAAGAGAATCAACAAATTTACCAAATGAAAGTTTTTTGGCACAAAATTAGATCAAAAGAATGTAACGCTAAATGAAATTCTCTAAACGATTTCTTTACTATATCTCTAAATTTAATTGGATGCCTTGGTCACGTCAAAATTATTCAACATTTATGTATAAGAATAATTTAAAGCTGTTACAAAGGGTCTATCAGAGTAATACAAATAAGTGGACAGGATGTTTGCAAGAATTATAACGGGTTTTTCAATAGGGACGCTACAAAAGTAGACCAATAGGGACAGCAAAAGACGCCATATTTTTCCCCGCTCTCTTGACATTTCTCTTTAGTAAGGTTTGCCATTTCAAGGAAAGATACAGGAAAGTTGAAATTATAAAAATTTGCTACCGGAATTCCGAGTCACTGGCCTCAACTTAAAGAGCGTTACGTCCAATTTAAGGTCGTCATAATTGTCCTGCCAGATGAACAATCGAGCGTCTAGAGGAAAAATTTGAATCCACAGGCACAGTACAAAATGTTCCCGTGCCAGTGAGACAAAAAAGTGCCCGATAGTGTCGAGAATATTGCTGCATCAATTGAGGAAGACCCAAATCAGTCTCTCACATCTCTGTGATGTCGTTGTGGCGAATATTGCGAAAAGATCTTGGCCCACATCCTTACAAGATCAAATTGACGCAAGAACTGAAGTCGCGTCGTAGGTTCGTGAATTGGGCTGAGCAACAACTTGAAAATAATCCGGATTTTCATCGAAAAATCATCTTCAGCGATGAGGCTCTTTTCAAGCTGAATGGCTTCGTCAATAAGCAAAATATGCGTTATTGATCAGGCAGCAATCCATACGTACTCCATAAGTCACCATTGCATCCCGAAAAATTACGGTTCGCTGCCGCTGATGATCAAGACCGGCACGATAATGTGGATGGGAATGGCTACCACTCAATGATAACCGAATATTTTTGGCCCGAATTGGATGATATGGACCTGGACAATATTTGGTTTCAACAGAACGGCGCTGCAAGCCACATAGCGAATGTCAGAATCGATTTATTAAAAACCAAGTTTGGTGAACGTGTTATCTCACGAAATGGCCCAGTCAATTGGCCGCCTCGGTCGTGCGATTTGACGCCGTTAGACGTTATTTCCTGTGGAGCTACGACAAGTCAATGGTCTTTGCCAACAAGCCAGCGAAGATTGATGAACTTCGTACGAATATCGAACGTGAAATTGCAACAGTATTGGACGATTTATGCTTGAAAACCGTCGAAAATTTTGTTCAGCGTCTGGACATCTGCAAGAGTGCCCGTGGTGGCCATGCAAAAGAAATCGAGTTCCATACATAATGGCATCGAATGTACTTTCACAGGAATAAAGAATTTCATTGATATTTAAAACCGTTTTTGTTTTATTTAAAAAACTTTTAAATTGCTCTTATTGAAAAATCCTTTATACGGAATTTTTTATAAGAAATGTTTCAAGCAGTTACAAAGGGTCTGTCAGAGTAATGCAAATAAGTGAACCCGATGTGTGTAAGAATTATATATAGTATTCCTATTCTTTCCTAGGCTCTATGTTTCACTTAGGAGTTAAGAATTCGTAGTGGTAGAAGTAGTATTTTGATTCCTAGTAGATTTGAACAAAGATGCTATGGAGGCGTGACAGAGCCCAATTCCAAACCAAAATGCTTATCATAAAACCTCGGAGCGATTGAGCTTTGTCCGTCCGTCTGCATGACCACCAAGATATTTGGAACTATTAGAGCTAAATACACGATGACGTTTGTTAAATCCTGTTAATATACGCCACCGTTCCCCGTAGTAGAGTTTCGAGGGTTAATATTGATTTGAAATAAGAAAACCGTACAAATACAACGAACGTTATAAATATGCCCATAAACTGAGTCAATATTTATAAATAATAATTTGCCAGGCTGACTATTTTATTAGCCGACTCTGGGCGGAGCAGTGGAGATCTTTACTAATAACTGTTCGAACAGATCGGGGATCTACAACCCTAACGATATCAATATTTGACTCTACGTAATAGACGTGGTAACAAGTAAGCTACAATCAACAATTTTGGTAAGTTGATTCATGTGGCTCTAATAATCAAATCCACATCCAAATTTTATCGATGCGGCCCTTCAGCCCCGAAAGCGTTCTAACGTTGTTTCTCCACACCCCAACTCGTCCCATATTTCCTTGACGTAAAATTGATAAAAATTCACTCAACTTATAGGCATAGATGTTGAAACGCTCTTAGAAGAAATATGCAGGAATGTACCAACATTATTTTCTACAAAAAAGAATTACAGCGTATTCCACTGTCGGTTACCGCTTAAACTGTTAAACATATTTTTAAAATGAAATTCCCATTTGCTGCTTCTGAAAACAAAAGGATAAAAATTTTCTCACTTACCAACACTGGGTAGAAATTCCACCGTTGAATTACCCAAATGCAACTGATAAAAGTCAACGAAATGCTGGAAACCTTGTTGCACCTGCATTTTATTGGGTATTAAAACGGCCACGCGCTGAGCTCCTGTTGCGGATGAGGATGATGATGCGGATGATGACGTTGATGACACCGACACCAGAGACTCTGCTTTGGGTAGTTGTTGTTGTTGGCCTTGTTGTTGACGTTTTCGTTGACGTGGTTCGTGTTCCTGCTGCTGCTCCCGCTGTGTTGTGGATTTTTGCTTTTGACGTTTCTGACGTAGAGTTTCACGCGGCTCTTGCACTGCCGGAGCATAACTTGTCCCAGTTGGCAAGCTGTGGTTGCCGTCTCCTGCTGTTGCCACTCCTCCTCCTGCTGCTGCCCCTCCTCCACCTCTTCTTCTTCTTCTTGCTGTTGTTGCAGTTTGGCTTGGTATTGTTATTGTTGTAGTTTTTGTTGCTGTTGTTGCTGTTGCTGCCACGCTTAAAATTGAATTTGTGCTAAACGTTGATGCCACAGCGGAAGTCCACGTAGCGGAAGTGACAGCATCAGTTGTTGCACCAGTTCCTATTGTTGCTGTTGTTGTTGGTGTTGCATATGTCTTGGCTGCAAGTTTAGCTGCTGCTGCTGTCGTAGTTGTTGTAGTAGGATTTGCGTCAACATCCAAAGCCAAGGCGTAGACTGCTCGAGGACGACCAAAGAAACGTCCAAATGTTTTGTGGGAATTGAAGAAGAAGAAGGCTGTCAACAGCAGAAATAATTTAGCAATTTGACAGATTGTTAACTTCATTTATGTTGTTGTATTTTAAAATGTTGTTGTTGCCACAATTTTGTTGCTTTGTTGCCACTTGCCACACTTTTTCCTCGTTTTTTTCTTTACTACCACTTTCTAGCTGTTTGGTGCATATTGTTTTTGTTGCAGCAGCTGTTTTTTGGGATTTCCGTTTACAATTTGTCTCCAAAATGTCGCTGAGGATGCATGCATTTGTGTGCGTGTGTGTGTGCGTGTGTTTGGGCCAATTCTTGGTACAGTTTAGCCATTCACATTTTGCAGCTGTCCGCCATCTTCCTCAATGCATTGTTGTTGACTCTGCTGGCTAATGTTGTTGGTGTTGTTTATGTACTCGGGTTGGTTGTTGTTATTGTTCTTGTTGTATTTGTTGTAGTCGGCTTTGTCCAAATTATCCATAATTATGCTCTTATTGCTTGCAAATCGCGCGCTGAAAAGAAGGATAGAGGATTGAGTTGAAAAATTAAAGTTTGCAGTTTCTATTAGGCTAAGACTTATTGTATAATATTATAAAACTAAGCTTAAGATTGCATCTCCTAAAAAATAAGTTTAAATCACTTTGCTAACAAACTTTTTTGCAAGATTTAGCGTAATTATGAATATCAAAGTGCAAACTTAAAAGTTGTTTTTGCTTCTTTAAGTTTTCTTTTCGGTTTCATTTTAATAAAATTTTGTATAGAAATGCCAAGTAAATATTTTTATTTCTATACAAAATTGTATTTTTATTTTTTCGTGGTATTCTGAAATACCTATTATTAAAAAAAAATAAATAAACTGTTCTTCCATAAGATAATAATTGATCTCATCTCATCATCTCATCAGTTTGGCTGCTCTTTGTTCATCTCTGAGATCTACTCCTTCATATAAACGGACAATCAACTTTTCTATTAGTAACATATTTAAGTTCTCTAGTTCAAAAAAACAACTTTGCTCCCGCCGTTTTCCAAAAGATGGCGCTAGTAGCCAGTAATAGTTCAAATAAATAAATCACAGCTGTTTTCCATAAGACAAAAACGAAAAGGATTTCTTCATCGTATTGTTACTGGGGACGAAAAATGGGTGCACTACGACAACCCTAAGCGACGCACATCATGGGGATTGCCCGGCCACACTCCTACGGCGACTACCTCACCCGCCATACTCTCTAGATGTTGCTCCATCTGATTACCATTTATTTAGGTCGATGGCACACGGCCTGGCGGGCCAGTGCTTCGACTCTTTTGAAAAAGTGAAAGAATGGATCGATTCTTGGATCTTATCAAAGGATGAAGAATTTTTCCAACGCGGGATTCGTTTGTTGCCTGAAAGATGGGCCGAAGTAGTGGAAAGTGACGGACAATACTTTGAAACATAAATAAGATACCATTTTTTTAATATAATTTTTAAAATTAAAAAAAAAACGGCGACCTAATACATTTTTTCTTCGTGGTGCTCTGAAATGTTTATTATCAGAAAAAAAACTAATAAAACTTTTCTTCCATGAGATAATAATGATTAATCTAATCTGAAAGTTTGGTTACTCTTTATTCATCTCTGAGATCTAGTACTTCGTATAGACGGACAATCGACTTTTCGATTAGTAACATATTTAAGTTCTCTATTTCTCTCTTATAGTTCGCTAAATTCTCAAAGACAGATGGACATAAAGAACATTTCGAAATTTAGAAAAAAAGAATTTACAAAAAATTAAAAAAAAAAAGATTTTTTTAAATTTTAAATATTTGTCACTAAGTCACCCTGCGTGCTTCCAACGCAAACTCTGGTGCGGTCTGCTTTATTCATTTTACATAAAAAAGGTACATTTTTTTTACCCAAATGTGTATTCGGGAGATTTTCGATCGAGAAATCGATATTTGGGGTTTTTGTGCATTTTATTATTTTTTTCCGTAAACGTTTTTTGTTTTGCTCAAAATTTTCTTTTTTCTCAGAAACATAACAAATAAAAAGACCTTCAATTTAAAAGCGATTTTTAAACATAGATTAGAAAATAATTAATCAAAACTTTTAAACCATTTGTGTCATATGATTTTTCTAAGAAAACTTGGTCCAAAACAAATCAAAATGTTTATTAACCCTCGACGCAAAAAGAGGGGTGTTATAAGTTTGACGTGTCTGTTTGTTTGTCTGTTTGTTTTCTAGGCAGAAGCAGTTACATTTTTTTTTTTAATTTTAAAGAAATTCTCAACACACCTCACAATCAGGATCGAAGCGAGGGGGTATGGGGGATGTGACACCTCCCCAAACATCTAGCAGTCGGCAAATCTCGGATATTTAACGTAATATTCGACCCAATTTACTATTCATGCAGTCGGTAATTTGTTGAATCGAGTCGGCTTTTTGAGGCTCATCACCCCCCAAATTCAACGCTCTCGCTACGCCCCTGCTCACAATAATAAGACACACTCATTAAGCTTCTTTCTCCCTAAACTTATTCGAGGCGCTATCGATATCTTTTGTCTTCGTGATCGTTATTGTTAGTATTAACCTTTTTATTATTTGATGCACAATATATTTGTTTTTTGCTGGTATTGAAATTAAAACCTATGGCCCAAAAAATATCAGATGTATTGTTAAAATATGGTTCAACAATACAAGTTACCCAAGGGAAATCTAAACATTTTTTAGCAGCTTGAACAATTTTCTTAATATTTGAAGCAACTATTTTAAAGACTAAAAAATAAAATATTCGGCTGTGCTCCGTGTTAGAAGAGCAAGTTAACTTATGCAGCTCTGGAAATATTTTAAAAGATTAGCTTCCAAATAGAGGCTTTGCTGTACTGTTTAATTTATGTTCTATAAATAATAAAAATACTATATTATGCGAAACTTTTGTTTGCGACAAGTGAAAAGTTAAGAACTCTCGACGAATTGTTACAAGTCGTTTGAAAATGGTGACACCAACAGGAGGGGGAATTGGTTTTAAAAGTTTTTTTGGTTATCTTGGAATGCTTTGTCATAACTTTGTCATAGTGGATATATTAAATGTGCACTCAAGTTTGGAACTCAGTTTATTAGGCTGCTGTAGGCATAAAATATGAAAGTGATATTAAATCGAGCTGAAGATGAAGCAAAAACTTATTTTTTTAAAGATTTATTTTTTGTTGGTAGTAATTGGTAGTATAAGAAATGATTATTAATTTGGATGTATTTGGTTCTTAGTCTCGTATTGGCTTTAAAAAAAATTTAATTACACTTTTATTTTAAATCGAACGATGTGCAATTAGTAGTGGACGACCTGCAAGATTTCACTTAAAAATTTGGTACTTACGTACATATGGTATTAGAGATAGAGTTGGTCTAATATTAAAGCCGGGCTGATGACCTTTTGTATCGTTTTTGAATACGTACTCCTCAGAGAACGCTTATATAATATATATGCTGATGATTTCATGAGAATAAAATTAACTTGTCTCGCATAATCTAAAAAATTGATTGCTGTAGTAGTTACTATCTCTGAGATCTTCATACAGACGGATAGACAAAGATGAGGACATCAACTTTTCTGTCATTCCGGTCATGCTTTATTTAACTATGGGTTATTTTTTGAGGGTTGCTACGTTCCCAGTTCGATTATGTTAGGATGGGACTTTAAATATTCTTGTTCCCAAATATTTAGCAGTAAGTCTCCAAAAGTTATCACTCATTTATGCTACATAGCCAAAAAAAAAAAACTGAGCAGGGTGTAGGCGTTGGAATCTTTGGATCCAACACCAGAATCTCTACCGGAATGGACATCTGGCCCAGCGTCTTTCAAGCGGAGATTCATGCCATAGAGAGGCAAGATTACCCAAAATGACTTTTACAAAGAAATGGTATCAAAAATGGCGAAGTTGTATCTGAACAATTCCTTAGCAGATGTAATTCAAAGCAACAAACTATCCATAGGAATGATGTCTAAGGAGGCTCTAGAAACGCGAAATAAAGACTTCGGCGAATATCGTCGAAAGAAGACTTACTTATGGTTTGCTTATATCGTCGGACCCATTAACAAAATCAAAGGAACTTCATTAGCTCCACTGTGAATTATTATCTGTGACCATGATTTGTCTGAAAACCACTTTGTAAATAATGTCAATAATTTTTTTTTAGTTTTGTGAAATAGTCTTTTCTTAGAATAACAATGAAAAAAATGGCGGACGTAAAGTCGGGCGCGGACGACTTTAGGATACCCTGTACCACTAGCTTGTAATAAAAGTCCGATTTCTTCACAAAAAACCAAAAACAGAAGAATTTTTAAGCAAAAATTTTTTTTTGACCGATCGTTCCTATGGGAGCTATATGATATAGTCAAACGATTTCAATAAAATTTGACACAGTGCTTAAATACCTTAAAAAAGATATGAATGCCAAATTTAGTTCAAATATCTTTACAAAAAAACGAAACACATCGAATTTTGTATAAAAAACGTGTTTTTGGACCGATTGGTCCTATGGGAGCTATATGAACTAGTCAACCGATTTGAATTAAATTTAGTATAGTGCTTAGGAACTATAAAAAACTTAAGAATTTCAAATTTGGTCTCAATATCTTAACAAACAAACGAAACACAACAAATTTTGTTAAAAAATCGATTTTTTGGAAGATCGGACCTATGGGAGCTATATGATATAGTCAACCGATTTTGTTCAAATTTGGCACATTGCTTAAGTGGTCTAAAAAATTTCCAAACGCCAAATCTGGTTACGATATCTTTATTAAAAAACGAAATATAGCGAACTTTTCTTTAAAAAAGTTATTTTGGCCGATCGGTCCTATGGGAGCTATATGATATAGTCAACCGATTTTGATCAATTTTGGTACAGTGATTGGGAACTATAAAAAACTTTCGAATACCAAATTTGGTTACGATATCTTCATAAACAAACGAATTATTCATCTAAAACGCTTTTTTTTGTCGAGGTCGTCTCAAACACCCCCATGGGAGCTATATAATTTATCCCCGATATCAAAAAAATAAAATAAACTTGCCTCCTATGGAACAATATGGGATCTAATGTGAAAGTTTGGTAACTCTAGCTCTTACCATCTCTGAGATCTAGGCGTTCACACGGACGGACAGACGGACGGACAGACGGACAGACGGACAGACGGACATGGGTATATCGACTTCTCTATTCACCCTGATCATATTTTAGGTAACTTTGGGATGTCTCCGACGTCTCCTTCTATATGTTACATACATTTTCGGCTTGCACAAACTTAATATACCCTTGGACCATACGGTACAGGGTATAAAAATAGTGAAATAATTTTTCTAAAAAAACTTTGCATAAAGATTCAGTGCTCTCGAAATCTTAAAAAAACCTGGCCTTTTGGTCGTTTTACATTGTAAAAATATATCGTGTAAATAACTAACACAGGTCTACAAATACAGGGGTCATGTGAGTTGTTGGAAAGCTAAGGGTTATTTCCGAAGTAATTTGGTGCGTAGAATCCGAATCCGGTGTCAGAACTGGCCCATCACGGCAGGATTTTGATATATTTGAGGTTATGTACCCAAAAAATAACATCGATTATATAATATAATCGATTATAATCGATTTGTAAAGAATACAGTGGATTTCATAGCTATAGGACAGTCTGAAAATTTTGTGTTCAAATGTTAATATTTCGGTTCATAAGCACGATCCAGCAAAACTTATTTTTACAAAAACAACTGCTTAATATTGGAGCTTTTAATTTACCGTATGGTTATTGCACTGTTGCTTCACACGGTGCTTCGCAATAGCTTATGCATGGATAAGTCATTTTTGATGCAATTTTGGTGTTTCATTACCATAGGACAGTAGTCTATTATAAGGAAATTAAGTGTAAGGATGGCATAAATACATTTTATTTCAATTTGAAATCACTTTTTGGTAATTTTATGATAAACCGACGCAATATGTGAATATTAGTTTATGGTAGAGAGGCCATATAATTGCGAAAAACGACATGGGACAGAGAATGGTGTATATTTATGGAAAAACATATAAACCGATAACATAATTATATTTGGAATTTATTTAGAATCATTAAAAAATAAGTAAAAAATAAAGTAGATGAAAATTGGCAGGCTTTCTGACCGTAAGAGTCGCCCTAAAAAAGGGTATTCGCGAGCTTATCTACTTGAATTTAGACGTTGTCCTGTTAAAAAAATGGCGGACGTAAAGTCGGGCGCGGACGACTTTAGGATACCCTGTACCACTAGCTTGTAATAAAGTCCGATTTCTTCACAAAAAACCAAAACAGAAGAATTTTTAAGCAAAAAATTTTTTTTTGACCGATCGTTCCTATGGGAGCTATATGATATAGTCAGCCGATTTCAATAAAATTTGACACGGTGCTTAAATACCTTAAAAAAGATATGAACGCCAAAGTTATTTCAAATATCTTTACAAACAAACAAAACACATCGAATTTTGTATAAAAAACGTGTTTTTGGACCGATTGGTCCTATGGGAGCTATATGATCTAGTCAAACGATTCGGATTAAATTTGGTACAGTGCTTAGGAACTATAAAATACTCACGAATGTCAAATTTGGTCCCAATATCTTAACAAACAAACGAAACACAACAAATTTTGTTAAAAAATCGATGTTTTGGAAGATCGGACCTATGGGAGCTATATGATATAGTCCACCGATTTTGTTCAAATTTGGCACATTGCTTAAGTGGTCTAAAAAATTTCCAAACGCCAAATCTGGTTAGGATATCTTTATTAAAAAACGAAATATAGCCAATTTTTCTTTAAAAAAGTTATTTTGGCCGATCGGTCCTATGGGAGCTATATGATATAGTCAACCGATTTTGATCAAATTTGGTACAGTGATTGGGAACTATAAAAAACTTTCGACTGCCAAATTTCGTTACGATATCTTCATAAACAAACGAATTATTCATCTAAAACACTTTTTTTTTCGAGGTCGTCTCAAACACCCCCATGGGAGCTATATAATTTATCCCCGATATCAAAAAAATAAAATAAACTTGCCTCCTATGGAATAATATGGGATCTAATGTGAAAGTTTGGTAACTCTAGCTCTTACCATCTCTGAGATCTAGGCGTTCACACGGACGGACGGACGGACAGACGGACAGACGGACGGACAGACGGACAGACGGACAGACGGACATGGGTATATCGACTTCTCTATTCACCCTGATCATATTTTAGGTAACTTTGGGGTGTCTCCGACGTCTCCTTCTATATGTTACATACATTTTCGGCTTGCACAAACTTAATATACCCTTGGACCATACGGTACAGGGTATAAAAATAGCATTTCGCCGAAGTTTTACATGGGAATGGTATCAAAACGCTTAGACAGACATGTCAGTAATCCCCACTGCTCATTTCAGATGAGTTTAATAGGGGTCGAGGTTTAACTGGCTTTAAACGCGCCCCGCACAAAAACTAAGCCGCTTCTAAAATTTCGCCAAGAAAAATTTCATTTTATTCTTTGCAAATCCCTCCAATTGTTATTATATTCACCCGGACTACTCGAACTCAATGGTTTCTAATTGGAAAATATAAAAACAATCAACCTTATGAGGAGAATCTTTAAAAAACATGCACAAAAAATTACGCAAAAGCGCGCCTATTAAAAATTATTTACAACAGTGTATTCAAAGCGGGCATAAATTTAGTGGTTCAAGATTTGGACATCCTGACATGCGTCTTTCGTGGGCACTTCTGGACGATTTGCTAAATTGTAGTTTTGGACACTTTATGGTCCACTATTGGCATCAACACTGAGCAATGAACTGAAGAAAATTATGAATTTTTTAAGATTATTCGTTTTTACCACTCCGAAATCTTACCAATAATCTTTTAAATATATTTTTTTACTTCTCGATGTTTCCAAAGAAATTAAAATTCCAAATTCCAAATAATTATGTATCGGTTCATATGTTTTTCCATAAAATATACATCATCCTCTGCCCACGGCGTTTTTCGGAATTATATGGTCTCTCTACCATAAACTAATTCACATATTGCGTCGGTTTATCATAAAATTACCAAAAAGTGATTTCAAATTGAAATAAAATGTATTTATGCCATCCTTACACTTAATTTCCTTATAATAGACTACTGTCCTATGGTAATGAAACACCAAAATTGCATCAAAAATGACTTATCCATGCATAAGCTATTGCGAAGCACCGTGTGAAGCAACAGTGCAATAACCTTACGGTAAATTAAAAGCTCCAATATTAAGCAGTTCTTTTTGTAAAAGGAAGTTTTGCTGGATCGTGCTTATGAACCGAAATATTAACATTTGAACCCAAAATTTTCAGACTGTCCTATAGCTATGAAATCCACTGTATGTTACTTAAGCATTTTTATCAAGTATCATTTACCCGTTGAAATAATCTTTAAATCATACTAAATTAGTATGCTCTCCTTTCGATATATACGTATAAAAATGTTGAAGCACGTTTTGCTTTGTTCCACCAAGTCAAACACTTGTTTGTATTCATTAAAAAATGCGACCACAAATTAATTAAATTAAAATTTCAAATTAGTTTCAAAGTTTGCAGTTTTCACCAACACGAACTCGAACCCGCACACACACATACACGAATACACACAACCACATACACAGGACTCTCATTAAAGGCGTTTTTCATTAAGGTGATTCCGGGAGCGCTTTTGTTGTTGTAGATGTTGATTTTGTTGATTTTCCCGCCTGGAAGCATTTTCACGCACGTTTAAGCATTTCCACACACACAGATACACACACATACTCGCTTACACGCCAGGATGTGAATAATTCAAAAATAGCTCACATACCCACAAGCGCAGATAGATGCTCATCAAAGGCTTTGTTTCTGCAGGGACTTTTCTGGTTTTCACTTTTGACAAGATGCTTAGCGGATAAATATCCAATACACACTTTAAGCAATATTTAGTGAATTGAATTCACTTTGCTTTAATCCAAATTTGATTCAAGCGATGAGATAAGTATTTACAATAATATTTGTTTGCGACAATCCCAAGAAAAAGTCGAAAACAATTCCCAATATATATCGGTTTATTAGCTCAAAGTAGTACTTCCTGAAATATTTCTTAGCTGCAGCTTGAGGACCTCTTGTTTGATCCCTTAATTACTTTGTTTCATTCTCTGAACGTTCTCACTGCTAAATGCTTACTCGACTAAGGTGAAGCCAAAAAAAGGGTTATATGTGTTAGACCTGTTGACACTCGGGAGTGGATGATAACGCTATCGCTGACGATCTTGCAGACAGAGTGCCTCCACACTGGCTTCATCTCCTGCGCCGTTTTGTGGTATTGGTTGGTCCTCAATCAAAACCATGATAAACAAATGGGCTACAGGAGAACATAAGAGATACTGGTTCTGCCTTTTGGGGCTTCGTCAAGCAAAAGTGCTTGTCAAACCTCTGGATGTGATCAAGGACAAAAGGTCTTGGCAGAGCGGACCTAAAGCTCCTGGTAGCTTACCTATCTGGCCACCACACTGTTAGATATCATCTACAGAAAATTGGACTATCGGACACTTCAGAGTGCAGGCTCTGTCTAGAAGACGATGAAACCATCGGACATATTCTCTGTGATTGCCCAGCGCTGGTATGGGAAAGAGTATGTCACATGGGAAAGGAACGGATTAGGCCCTTCAATTTTAGGTCAATACCAACAAAAGACCCACTGCTATTCACGTGGAAATCAGAAAGTCTTTTGCTTTAACTTAAGGGTATGGTACAAAAGACCTTTTGGTCGCAGTGCCCCACCTCTTTGTGAGGAACCCTTTTCGAAAAAAAAAGCTTAAATGTTATATTTCAAGTTAAGAATCCATTTAAGATGTATCTTCTAAAAGCATGCATGCTCTCTCGAAGGGCCAGTGTACATGAAAACATTTTTAGTATCGAAGTAATCGATTTAATAAGTATTTTTAATTATTCAAAATTATCCAAGCCGCTTAAATATATATTCATTAAATTTACAAATTGAGCAAATCTGCTTCGTTGAATGTCTATTAGTTCTGCCCATAAAAACTTTGACCACATCTGAAATTATCTAAGCCGTATCCTTAATAAAAATTTCGCCTCACTTCTTTAGGCCAAGTAGTATTAATTAGTTTAGCGAGTTGGCAGATCAGCGAAACTAGGGCTCACAACTTTTCTGTACTCACATTTCGACTAATCGATTTAGCAATAGAGCTAATCGGTATTGGTTTCGATAATAACATGCATGAGTGTTGTACAGAAAAGTAAAATTTGGCTTAGCTGTCAACAAATATTGTTTTGTCAGTATTTCTAGGAGTTCTTATGCACAATAGGAAAACGTAAAATGAATAACAAGAAGTTGAATATACCTGAGAGCCAAATAGCCGTGATTCCTTTATATCAAAGAATTATTGATGATGTTATTGATGATGTGCGTAATGATTTTCTCGATGAAGGCTACGAAGAGGGAACTTTACAGGAGCTTAAATATTTATGGCGCTTCAATATGATGTCAAAAGATGCAGTTCAAATAGATCTTAGTGGGCTTGAACTGCCTGGGGCTCTAATGGTTCCAAAAACATTAAAAAAGGGCGCAGCCGTTGCAAAAAACTCCCAACAGGGCGAACCAGATGGAGCCAGCTCCAGCAAAGCTGTAGGCGCTGGCCGTCGCAAGAAGTCGCCATCAGCGGATGCAGGTAAGTTTTATGTTCATGCCCACCAAAGTATTACGAGTAATCAGCAAACATCTGGAGCAGAAGATGTTCCAGTTTCAACTAAGACAGCAGCAGCAGCAGATGACGGTCACGAAAAGTTATCTGCAAAAGCACTGGAATCTGACTCGGAACCCTCCACACCAAAAAAATTTAAAATGAGCGCAAGCGATGATGATGCACCCTGCTGCAGTAATGCAGTGCTCCAAGACATTGCTGGTTTGAAAAACTTAATCTGGAAAACTTCATCAGAACCCTCTGCATGTGCCAATAATAGAGATGTACGCTTTGAGGTAGCCATACCTCCTTTGCCTAACACATCTCCAGCCAAAAAAAAGACTCTCACCATAGTTGTGCCCAAATGGGCAGCAGCTCAGACAGAGATCGATCCACTACTAACACCGTATTTAGTGGAAACTCTGTACTCTATAGATCCAGACTTGCAGGCACTCGCATTGCAGAGCACATTTGATGAATGGCTGCGTAAGCATCAAAAAAGCTTGAAAAAGCCCATATCAAAGGTTAAAAGCTCTAAATCCAGGAATCGTAGTAATAAATAAATGAGCATTACTTTAAATATATAAATTAAAACTTACATTCGATGTTCGTTGCTTTTGAAATAAATTTAATCAAGTGCAATTAAAAAAAAAATGGAATAAATTAATTTAGTTGATATTGAATGATTGGAACAGCCTTTTAGCATCATGTGAGGCAAGTGAGAATTAGAGAAGCCCAAGAGTTTTTTTTTACAAACCTATAACTATATACATAGATGGGTGGGTCAAAAGATGTTAGTATGCTCTCAGTAAGCAGATGCGTAGCAGAGACCTCTCTCGATCAACAAAAGTAATATTCTACAAGACGCCCATCTTGCCCGTGCTCTTATACGGCGCAGAAGCATGGTTTGTATCACGGACAGATGCATCTGCTCTTAGGGTGCTTGAAAGGAAAATTCTTCGTAAAATCTTCGGTCCCGTTCGTTTTGAGGATGACTATCGCATTCGGATGAACCACCAGCTGAACGAGCTCTACGACGACATAGATGTTATCCAGCGCATCACAATACAACGTCTGCGCTGGCTCGGACATGACGTACATATGGATAACGTTGATCCAGCGAAAAAGGTATTCGAAGCGAAAGCCGACGAAGGAAAACGAAGGGGACGAACACGACTCCGATAGTAAGATCAATGAAGGAGAACCTATCCTTCCTTGAGATTTCTAATTGGAGAAAGGGTGCGCGCAAAGCAGAGGCGCCTGGCGAGAGTTGTTGAGGTCGGCCGTAACCCGAGAACGGGTTGTCAGGGCCACACAAAAACTATAGACATATAAGTATAGTAGAAGAGAATAAGGCTCAGTATATGTAATCCTTTTTATATGATGTGAGAACAGGACCTGATTGAGTGATCAAGTCAAACGCAGCAGGCCTTACGAAGAGAATAAGGGGAATCACCTGGCTTTGAATTGACTTTGAGATTCTTCTCAAACACATGACGTGGTAGATAGTTACGTAGTATGCTCATGGGTTTGTAAAAGGGGAAGGGAGCTATTCACCTGTGTTTTTAGGCATGACATTTCAAATTCGTTCATAATTTAATAAATAAGGTATCGTTTGAAGCGTTTGGATGGTACTGGCTATAGGCTATGGAACATTAAGTCATGAAGAACAAAAATTTCTTTATTAATGGGCTGTTCCGTAGTGCTTAGTCATCTTTTATCTTAAGACATGTTTTCCAGTAAAATTTTTTGTGTATCTATTTATCACTAATAAACATGAATGAATTTGGTTAAGACAGACCCGTGAAGCGCGACATTCGACTAATAATGGTGCAAGTTTCAATCGAGCTGCAAACTAATCTAAAAATCTTATATTTTTCAGATAAGCTAACTAGATAATCTTATGATATTTATTCACTTTAAGAGTATTCAAAAAGCTTGGGCAGGACAAAATCTGGGCTCACTAGTGTTTTGTAAATGCTTTATTTTTCCATTGAAAGCATTTTCGCCTAAATACTCCCAACTCAACAATTTCTTTGAAACCTTATTATTATTATTTTTTTTTAATTGCTGGGCTCTTAACAAAGAAGAGTGCATAATATATTGTTCTGATGACATGAAAATTAAGCTTTCCATGAAAGCTTTTGAAAACTTCAAAAGGAACTTGTAATAAATTGTTCGAAATTCACTGGAAAAACGCTGAAATTTAAAATATTTAATTTAAACAAAGTAAAGCACAGAACGAGCTGCAAAGAGTATATACATGAGTATATAAGTTATGTACATACATACGTATATATTATATACACGGAATTGCCATAAAATTGATTGCGCCTAAACAAATATTTCTTGTTATTTGCTGCTTGAATTTCACTACGTCCGCGCCTAAAAGTATCCTACAAGGATACGCTGGCAATGCTTTTATAGCCCACAAATAACCCTTTGCTCTTTGCCGTTAAACCGTGTTTACTTGAGTTCCGCCCGAATGCCTGGGCCTCATTGATGAGTCCACGAGTCGTCCTTTTCGTCCTGGGCGGCAGGCAGCATTGTTTTGATTACTCAATTTGGTTTTTGTTACCCTAAGCTTGTTTTTGGTAGTTTAAAGCGCAAAGCTCAAGCAACTTTTGTTGCCTATTTTTGGGCGTACCCCGCCAGAAATTTGTTGTATTTTTTTTTTTTTTTGCATATTTTTTATATTTTACATTTTCTAATTATGCCAAGCCTATTGTTTATGCTTGATTACCTTTGCAAGCCATTCGTGCGGCAATCTTTCAATTCATCATTCATGGCCAGGACACTGTAGCAGCCTTAACTCTATTCCTTTCGCTCGTGCATAAAATTTGATTCATTGTCAGATATTAAATTTTGTGTACTCATGTCGCACACCTTATGCTCCTGGCAGCCGAGGGTCAAAGTCGTGCAAATTGTCGAAGAGGACGCTTCCACTGCTTTAGTATCCTCGATGCCTCCGGAAATGATTGATAGTCGGAACAACATGAATAATCTCTTTGACTTGGTAGAGTAAGACGTGGGAGCACACACATAACCTATAGCTAGTTCCCCCCATAATGATGCTGGTCATGTTTGCACACCAAACATGTTTCAGAATCGC
The DNA here is from genome assembly GCA_037043745.1 of Chymomyza amoena. Classification (NCBI taxonomy): domain Eukaryota; kingdom Metazoa; phylum Arthropoda; class Insecta; order Diptera; family Drosophilidae; genus Chymomyza; species Chymomyza amoena. The sequence continues at coordinate 215,291 of JBAMAX010000965.1, read as the reverse complement.
CCGCCGGCTCCAACACACACATATTGAGACACTCATCCACACATACTGAGACACTCATCCACACATACTGAGACACTCATCCACACACACTGGCACACTCACGTGCTTAGCTTCCATTGACAAAGTCAACGCCATCGATGCGGAGCATTGGTTTGGGAGCGGGATGGGCGTCGGGGATGTCAGGCTCATTCATCTACCTGGGGCTAGGTGCAAAGGTTAAGTGAAGCGTGCAAAGTGCCAAACATATAAATATTTGTGATGAATTATGTTTTCATTATTGGATGAGTGTGTTCGTGTGATTTGTTTGAGTGTTAAGCCAAAAAGTAGGCAACACCTTTGTTGACCTTTTGACCCTTAAAAGCATTTGCCTTTCATATTTCTTTTTTGATCTATTTTGTATAATTTGGCATTGAAACTGTATTGAATGGAATATAATAGAGCAAAAAAGGCCATTTCCTTTAGCAAAAATTAATATTGACGAATAATCAATAGAAAGTAATATTTTGAGTGTCAAAGCGACAAAAGAAAGTGATATGACCATTTTCATGGCACGACTGTACCAATCCATGACTAAAATTGTATAGTTTGGAACTTGACATTATGTATGTCGAAGATAATTCGCTTTAGACGGCTTGTGTTCCGAATTATTAGAGCTTAAAAAACAAACCATCAAATGGTTCGGATCTAGGTGCGGATCTAGGTAAGACCACTTGGGGGAGTTCTGGACTTCGAAGAGTATGTATGTATGAACTCGCGTTAGACTTTCAACCCATTTTTCGAAGTTTTGGGGGGAATAACCCCCGTCGCGAAATTCACCTCCGTAGATCCATCACTTATGTCTTTGAATAGGACCACAGTACTTATATCGTCCGGGTAAATTCTGTTCAACACGACTAGCATAGAGCAGGTCACCAACTAGTTAAACCCTGTAATTGTGACGATCGTGGGCGGATTCTTTAAACTGTCGATCTATTGCAAGTGATTAAGCCGACGGTACTCCTGCTGATTGTTAACCTCATACGTCGTCACGCAGATGGATAGCAGAGTTCGATGAAACTATGATGGTTCTTCACTACATTTACATAGTTTGGCGAAGAAACTATTCTTTCGGAACGAAGACTCTGTGTTTTATACCGTTATGTTCGATAAATAGCTCAACAGTTGGACACAGTTACGGTTTAGGTTTACGCCAGGGCGGCTCTCGGGACCTGACGACACTAACTCACTTAGGCCAAGAGTAGGCCCGTTGTGATGCCGCAGTGGTGGACCTTTCACCACCGTTCCCCACTCAGAGTGTCCTTATGTGTACTAAAGTCACAACTATACGGTGGACTGAATAAACCTCGAAAGGTACTTTAGACAGCTAGGATAAGTCATTTAGTGTGATTTAAAGGAATCGAAATTCTAAACTATAAGTGTTCCATCATTCCCATCTCCTTCTCATCGCCCCAACATCTACAGCCAATGTCCGGTAATTGTTCGGATTACAGTCGATCATTGAGCTTTATTATTCTCTCTATATCCAGATCCAGATGAGGTGAATTGAAAACTATTTTGCCATCTTCTCCAGAGATTAACGACAATAATTCACTGACTTCCTGCATAATGATCAAAGAACCTAGAGACTTTATGGCGCCTGGCTAACCGAGTAAATACAGACATTTTTAGTTACATGATTGAAAGGTAGGTTTGCTACTGTTATAAGAGCCTCATAGATTGTAGTGATTGCAGCCTGAAGGCACTGTGGGATCCGGGAGTCTAAAGGATATTCTTACGTCATACGGTCGTCTAACTTGGTACCGTGCTGTAAAATGATATAAAGTGTTGCTGAGCACAGCTGAGCCTCGGCATGGCAAAATTACACTCCTCTGTGGTTGAAAAATGGTCTTAAATTTTGTTATAAAGCTGATTCCTGTGGGGTACAGTACGTCCAAGTCCGTTAATGAATCCGTTTAGAATCCTTAGGATCGACTGAAGTATTTGTCGCCTCTTTCATACTCGTATTAGCTGATAGAAAGGAGGATTGTTTACCCAGACCTTGGCGGACATGAGTAATGTAGCACAGAGGATAAATGCCACGTGTTCAGATAGACACTGTATGATGCTTATGCATCTTGTGTGTGGCATTAAGTTCGTTACATCTTGAATGACCGATGAATCTTAAGAATTCTTTACGTCTATACTAATTTAATTTTATTCAATCTCAATAGTTTTACTGGATTAAGTTTCGAAAACAGAAAAAGGAGCTCCAGTGCTTTGCTTTTATAGTTTTCAAAATAAAGGTATCCATATGCAGAGCTTAACAAGACTCCTCTTTGTAACAATAACTCAATGTATGTGTCTCCTCTTTTTCTTGCTACTCAAATTCCCAATTATATTGCAGCCTTGACCCTACGCATAAATAACACATAACTTTCCATAATAAACTTTAGTCTAAGAATCTCATTTTGTTTTATTTTTTTAAATTTGCTATTATGTAACAATGTTTATATAACAAGCTGTCGCCTGAAGCGGATCATAACTACTTTAAATATATAAAAGAGCTAGAACTAACATTGTTGCCAAACGGTTAGGAGAAACATTTTTATGATAGCGACAGTTTCCTGTAATTAGGACTAAGAAAAGAAATGGAAACCCTAAAAATTATTGTGTTTCGACCCCTTTTTTAAACAACCTTAAATGCAAGTTACGAGGGTAGATAGAAGAGTAATAGGCATAAAAAAGCAGGATTATGTATTTATTTTCTTCTTCCTTCTGGTTCGCCAATTTTATTAATCAAGTCATGTTTCGAAAATACAAGGGACTCAGCTCCACTGGGACTGTGGTGGGGAGCAATCAATTTGTAGCTCATGAAAGAAAGTTGTGGGTTGGTTTATTGTCTTAAGGAAAAAAATGTGTCGAATCGATCTTAGAAATATGAATTATTTTGATTACCACACTATCGCGTTCAAGATATTTTTTGGGTCGCTGAATCCGAAATACCACAATAAGTCTGGGCACTGCCATAACCTGAAATAACGCAATATGTAAAACGAAGTATTTTGGCCGGAAATTTTTTTTTGACTCCGGTATCGTATTCAGCAAACCCAAGAAGCAACTCGAGTAAAAAAGACATGAACACAATTTTTTCGATGTTAAATTAAAACAAGAGCGTACGCTCTCAGAATGGGCCACGGCTAGTGGATTAGGGGTAAGCCAAAATAAGACAAAGCTTATGGTCTTCACCAGGAAGTATAAACTTCCTTCTCTTATAAATTCCAAGCTTAATGGCACGACCTTACCATTAAGCGACTCAGCCAGATATCTCGGGTTAGTCCTAGACAACAAATTGGACTGGAAACTAAACACAGAAGATCGAAGAACAAAGGCCATGAACGCTTTATACACATGCAAGAAAGCCATTGGACTTAAATGGGGCATGTTCCCAAATATAGTCCACTGGCTGTACACTGCCGTTATCAGACCTATACTGATGTATGGAGTCTCGATCATGGTGGCCTACCTTAGATAAGGGGACCAAGACTTAAAAAGTTAAGTAAGTGTTAAGCGAACCGCTGAACTTACCATTAGTGGTACTCTACGCTCCACACCAAACGAAGCACTAAACCTCCTACCACTAAACAAGCTTTACTAATGAGAGAGGCGAAAAAATGAAATGACCAAGATTTTGGTCATGCAACGAGACTTAAGGGGAACCCACTTATCCCCGAAAGCACCGACCACTGCACACCGCAAGAACATTTAACAGCTAAATTCAAAGTCTATATTCCAACTAGGAAGGCGTGGATACTGGTTATACCAGGCACAGCGGGCTCGATAAAGGTATACACGGACGGCACGGTTCCAAGCTAGACGACCGTGTAGGCGGAGGCGTCTACGTTGCGGATTTCACTGTTTCGAACTGCTGTTTGATTCCCGGACCACTGCAGTAGTTTTTCAGGCAGAGGTCACTGCAATCCGTGAGGCTTTAATAACAATAAGAAAACTACAAGTTCGAAATAAGCAACATTTGTATCTATTCGGACAGCCAAGCGGCTATTAAGTCCCTAGTTTCGATGACTTTATGTAGGAAATCAGTGAATAACTGCCGCTTGTCGCTTACGAAACTTGTTCGTTCTCTGTGCGAATATAACGTGGAATCGTTCCAACTGCCGCCCTAACCTAACCTACATTATAACAAAGCTACAAAAGAAAATAAAAAGAGACTTTCGGATCTAAATGTTGGACCATATTTTCCTTTGTTTATACACGTCAGTGTTCTAACATAACGTCAAAAATTCCCATACAACGCGGTATTTGGGTCTGAAAGTGCTTTTCAATCCCGAAAACGGATTCAGCAAATCCAAAAGCATCGCTGGAAAAATGAACATCATCTCCATTCTAACATAACCTCACAGCTATTGGTGCTTTTTAAAACTTTTTAATATATGTCAGAAATATCACAACTGGTAAAAAAAAATTGTTATTTTGAATCTATTCTTTTAGTAGATTCGAATCCAGTGCACTAATGTCTCTTCCCCAGAAACTTTTCTTGTGTTGCATAATATATATGAATAAGTATAATGCCATCCATTCAAAAAGTATTTGCTATAACCTTGGTGTCTGACAGACCACCTTGACATTTTTGGTGTCGATTTGTTTCTTTTAAAAGTGAATGTTCTTTGATGTCTGTTATGTTTATGGCCAACAAGTTTTTCGTATTGCAATAATAGTTTGCCACTAATCCTTGAAAATCGCGGCATTTATTCGACAGCCAAATATGGATGCTTTATTTTTCCAAACGTTTGCGTGAAATGCTTACGTCATCAAATATCCCGCTCACCTTTATTCATGACCATTTCTGTCTTTGGGACATATGTACCCATCATAAACATTTGTTTGTATGTACTTTAATTCAATTCATTTATTTGTATCAACTGTGCAGATTTCTAACAATGTTCAATTTGTTCTTAAAATAGCAATGAAAATACCTTACGAAGTCTCTTTCAACTTACGCCAAAAACTACTCAGCAGGTCCCAGTTGGTTTAAACTTTGGCAAAAAAATAAATATAAAGAAATTGATTGCTAAAGTGTTTCCAATTACTTTTTAGTCTGCCCTCGTGCAGCAAAGTGCAGCAAGTGCTTCAAGAAAATGACCAGCGGGAAAACCTTTTTGTTGTCGCTAGAAAAATCTTAAAATAAAAGCAACAAAATTGCTTTTAATTTTATGACATTTTATGACAACTTTAGTGGAGCGCATTGAGAGCAAAATCAAGTTACTAAAGTCGTATAATAAATGGCCAGGAAACAACTGACCAACAGCTAGCATAACTATATTAGTTTAATCCAAAAGGAGATAGCAACATAACTGGCCTTTGTTTATATAAATAAACATATTAAAAACTTTCAAGGATATGAGCAATAAAAATATACAAAACAAATACACTCACACTCTGACAGCACATAGGCATAATTCACACATAGATACACACACACATACATACACATGCGCGGACACAAAGTGCCTTTGTATTGTATTTAAGTGGCAAGTGCGTTGGGCCACAGATACTCCCACACACACACAGCCAATCGCCCACTCCCACACAGATACACTCGTGCACGCCTCATCAGACTTTCGCACTTGTCGCCCCTTTTCTGTATCCCAGCCTCCCGTCCAGCGCCTCTGTTTATATTTATTTTATTTTTTCTTTTTTTTTTCGCTGCCTATTTTTGTTCTCTCTCTTCTTTGAGTCTTTCGCTCTTCGTTTCTGTTATTGAGTTTGAAAGCAGCGCAGCGTCGCGTTCTTTCTTAAGGGCATTATTATTAAGGTAAACACACGCACACAAATATACAAAACACAAACACGTCAACACTGAGGCGCTGGCCAGGGGCGTCGTCAGGAGGATAGTCTGACGACTTTATCATGCTCATAATTATGATTTTTCATGGTAGATGTTTATTTAATTTGGAGTCTTCACAATTCTATGGAACTTTGAGTATCTTGGGGGCAGAAGTACGAAGCCGTAGCAAAAAAAAACAATAAGGAGTCCGAATCTGAAGATTGTTTATACTACCATCTATAAATTGCAAGACAGACGAGGTGTGTTTAAAAAGTATCGCGAATTTTGAATTTTCGCGGGTTACGTTCAAAAGAATTTAGATATTTTTGTGGCGTTATATTGGTACTCATGTCTCACACTTATGACGACAAGCTCGGCCATTTTGAATGTTCACTTAATTGTTGACAGCTGCTTTGCTTGCACGTGTTTTGGCTCGTCTTCGATTTTTACCTATTCAAAAAATGGATCAAAGAACCTGTATCAATTTTTGAGTGAAAAACGAAACTAGGTGCGCGGATGCATTCCGAATGTTGACTGTGGCATACGGAGAAGCTACCTTGGACCGAAGCAACGTTCATGGGTGGTACAAAATGTTCTCAGAAGGCCGAGAAGACGTGAACGACGAAGAGCGTGCCCGACGCCCGAGCGCTTCAACAACAGATGAAAAAATTGATGAAGTGAAGAAAATTGTATTGGCCAATCGTCGAATCACCATTAGAGAAGTTGCTGAGGACCTAGTCATATCGATTAGCTCGTGCCATTCGGTTTTTATCAAAGATTTGGGCATGAGACGGGTCGCCGCGAAATTCGTACCAAAATTGCTCAATTTCGACCAAAAACAGCATCGCATGAACATTGCTAATGAGATGTTGGACTCCGAAATTTGCTCCCGAGGGTCATAACTGGGGACGAATCGTGGGTTTATGGTTACGACGTGGAAACAAAAGCTCAATCATCTCAATGGAAGCTGCCGCACGAACCAAGACCGAAAAAAGCGCGCCAAGTTCGTTCGAATGTAAAAGTTTTGCTTACAGTTTTCTTCGATTGCAGGGGCGTGGTGCATCATGAGTTCTTGCCACAGGGTAGAACGGTCAATAAGAAATATTACCTGCAAGTTATACACAATTTGCGCGAAGTAATACTCCAGAAACGCCCGGATTTGTGGAAGAACAAAAATTAGCTTTTGCACCACGAAAACGCCACTGCTCACACATCGCTCCTTGTGCGCGACTTTTTGGCCAAAAACAACACATTAATGATGCCGCAGTCATCGTATTCCCCAGATCTGGGCCCCTGTAACTTTTTCTTGTACCCTAAACTAAAGAGGCCCATGAAAGGACAACGCTACGCTACGATTGACGAGATAAAGACGGCATCGAAGGAGGAGCTGAACGAGATTGAAAAAAATGATTTTTTGAAGTGCTTCGAAGATTGGAAAAACCGTTGACACAAGTGTATAATATCTCATGGGGATTACTTTGAAGGGGACAAAATAGATATTCATGAATAAAAAAAAAATTATTTTAGAAAAAACACAAAATTCGCGATACTTTCTGAATATACCTCGTAAGATTCAGATATGGAAAATACAGTATGGAAAATAACATTGTGCTTCTCCGCCATCTTCCTTTCTATATTACATTTAAACCCTTTACCTTACACTAAAAGCAAAGCTACCAAAAGATTTCTTTGACCCCCTTTCTCAAAAGCTAACTACGCTCTTGGCTCAAGCAAACATATAACTTTATTTTTGGTTGATAGCTTTTGGCCTCGCTGTCGTATACGCAATGGATGCCAGAAGCAACAGCAACCAACGTTGGCAAAGGCAGCCTTGTAAATTTATAACCACTTGTTTTGTCGCTTATTTACATACACATGCGTATTGACGTCTATATATGAACGTCTATATATATACATATGTTTACGTGTATGTATATCTTAAGCATCTTTAATAGGCATACATATGCATTGAGGCATAACAGCTTGAGGTTTGAGATCTGCTTTGGCATCTTGAAAAACTAACAATGTAAAATGTTCGCGACCCCAAGCGACTCGACCGACCGACCCGTACCAAAACGAAACGACCCAAACCGAACCGAAACTGTACCGAACCCAGCTAAACCAAAACCAGGACCAGCAAAGCGCTTTGGGTTTTCGCTTTGTTTGCTTGCGGCGCATAGACCAAAAAAAAAAACAGAAATGTATAAAAATAAAACAAGTGGGCCTGTTAGAGTCGGGCACTAGCGACTATTATATACTCTTCATTTTAAAAAGCTATTTATATATATTCGAATAAGAGTGAAAAACTTTTGTGCACGTTGATGAAGTTTTTATACCCTATACCGTATGGTACCAAGGGTATATTAAGTTTGTGCAAGCCGAAAATGTATGTAACATATAGAAGGAGACGTCGGAGACACCCCAAAGTTACCAAAAATATTATCAGGGTGAATAGAGAAGTCGATATACCCATGTCCGCCTGTCCGACCGTCCGTCCGTTTGAACGCCTAGATCTCAGAGATGGTAAGAGCTAGAGTTACCAAACTTTCACATTAGATCCCATATTATTCCATAGGAGACAAGTTTATTTTATTTTTTTGATAACGGGGATAAATTATATAGTTCTAATAGGGGTGTTTGAGACGACCTCGAAAAAAAAAGAAGTTTTAGATGAATAATTCGTTTGTTTATGAAGATATCGTAACCAAATTTGGTATTTAAAAGATTTTTATGATTCCCAAACACTGTACCAAATTTGATCAAAATCGGTTGACTATATCATATAGCATGGGACCGTTCGGCCAAAATTACTTTTTTTAAGAAAAATTCGCTATATTTCAATTTTTAAAAAAGATATCGTAACCAGATTTGGCGAATGGAATTTTTTTAGATCACTTAAGCAGTGTGCCAAATTTGAACAAAATCGGTTGACTATATCATGTAGCTCCCATAGGTCCGATCTTCCAAAAAATCGATTTTTTAAGAAAATTTGTTGTGTTTCGTTTGTTTGTTAAGACATTGGGACCAAATTTGACATTCGTGAGTATTTTATAGTTCCTAAGCACTGTACTAAATTTAATCCAAATCGGTTGACTAGATCATATAGCTCCCATAGGACCAATCGGTCCAAAAAAACGCATAAGGAGAAGCGCGCCTTTATATATCTATATATATAAAAGAAATTTATGTTTTACGTGTTACGAAGATTCTCATGAACGCGTCAATGAATTGCAAATCTGATTTTTGCTCGTGTTAGAGGTTGTCAATACGGAGGTTTTAAGCCTATTGCGATGTTTGTGTTTATTAGTTCGTAAGATATACGCATTTTTGTGAATATCGGTATTTGTGTGTAGATATATTGCCATATTTACAAAAACTCGTATTGTTGGTAATCAATGTTCGAGGTCCAACATCGTTTCAATCATTGAGTACAGTGAAGGCCGTATAGTGTGGATCGTATCGAGAGGTATGTCGAAAATTGAATTTGTTGGAAAATGATTTGCACTGGGAGCAAACTTTAGCAGATGTTGCTATTATTGCTCATCCATATCAAATAAGTGTTCTATTTGCGATTATTTTGGCAACATGTTTTCCATCAAATCTACTTGAATTGTGGATAAAATATCAAGATTATTTATCAGAAGATATTTTGTTGTATTTTGTTGAGTACGTCAAGCAAAACGTATGCCGGAAGTTTGCAATGAAGCTTTAATTTATGTATATTGAAGATCTATGTTTGGCGATGGCAAATAAAGCATTAGGATAGTTGAGAATGCCGCCTCTTAATCGATCATGGTGTATTTCAATTGAAACTAATCAAATTAATTATTAATCTAAACGTACTGCCCAGGAACGTGAAGATGGCAATGAACGTGAAAGAATTCGGCTAAGACAGACCCGTGAAGCGCGGCATTCGACTAATAATGGTGCAAATTTGAATCGAGCTACAAACTAATCTCAAAATCTTATATATTTCCAGATAAGCGAATTAGAGGATCTTACGATGTTTATTCACTTTAGGAGTATTCAAAAAGTTTGGGCAGCGCAACGTCTGCCGGGCTCACAAGTAATTTATAATGGTATTAAAATATAATAAGAAGCATGAAGACCTACGCGTTGCTTTTATAATTAAGAATTAACTAGTAATTTATAATTATGTAAATAAAAAAGTAAATAATCATCTTGGGATAACGGCTTACTTTTCGTTTTTCCTCTCTGGATTTTCATGGCGTCGTTTTTGGAAGCTTTTATTTATTTTTACTGAAAAATACTTATAATTCCCAACAGCTTTAAGCAATAATTGCATAATAACATCAGCGTCTTATTTTTTTTACATTTAATTTTTCGTTCGAAAGTTATATTTTATTTATTAATCAGTTGATTTTAAAATTATCTTTTAAATATATAGTACAAAAAAATATTAAAAATGATGGTTTATACTGTAGATTGATTGGTCTTCTATTTTTGAGAATCGATATTTTCGACCGGTTTGCACCAAAAATCGATTCAATCGACTATTGGGACTAAAACGATAGGCTGTAACAAGTTAAAACCGCAGAAAATCAAAGGAATTTATTTCCATAATTTAAAAAAACGAAAAAAAAATTTTAAAACTTTAATTAATAATTCCTTTATTTAATTTTTTTTAAATCTTTTGTCAGTTTCGAAGCAAAAAAATTTAAAAAATCGCCCTCTGGCGGCACTCAAAATTACAAATATATGGAAAAACTGGATTCCTCGACCCCAAAAATTCGCAAAAAATATACATTTGGATAGAGGAAAAATAAAATGTTTTGGCCTTGTAAATGAAGGCGTATTTATGATTTCGATTTATGAATATTTTAAAAAATACCTATTTTAATAAAGTGGGTGGGAAATTCACTTTAGACCTATAGTTTAAAATGACTCAAAGAATCAAAATCGCTAAGTGCCCTTACCCGTTTTTCTGGCTCATACAAATTAATCCGCCATGGTCAATGCTCAATAAACAAGAATCGATTTTATATTCCGAAAAAAATCGATTTTAAGTCGAATATATGGTCACGTTTTTGCTATTCTATTTTCTGGCGAAAATAATACTTTTGTTATTAACCACAAAAGTGAACTTTTACGATTAGATCTGAAGAAACATCTTGAAGAATGAGACACATGAGAATGAGACTCTGACATGGTTCATTCAGTTTCTTTTGTGGTTCTCTTCTTTCTGTTTTATACTTTGTGTAGTCTTATTCGTTTGCTTTTTGGGTAGGACTGTTTATCCTTTAGCGTATAGGGTATAAAACAAAAAAAAACCGCAGACACATACACGCTCACATGCCATGCTGTATGTGTGTATGTATAAGAAATACCCTTAGGTGCATGTTCGTCTGTGTATGTGAGCCTGAGTTATTTTTTTATGCATATGATGAGACCCACAACGGATTGATTTCTCCAGTATTGGCCGATTTTCCAATGCGCTGCTTGATATAAAATTAAACTGACCAAATTCTTAGAATTTAACAATCTGTTTTGTTTTTCTATTCAAAAACGTAGGACTCTTCGTCAAGGATATGCCTATCATGATTGCTGTTTACCAAAGCTCAACAAGAAGCCTAAGTCGGTTTAGCATTTCCATTAAATTCCTGAGTTATAAGCTGCCATGCCTAAGTACTCTTTAAGTCTATGCTCCATTTCTAAGCTTGAATATTTCTTTGGAAAATTAGATTTGTTTACATTAATAATCGCGGGCTTTAATTGTTCATAATCCATAACAAATGGTTTTCACCAGAAAAAATAAACTTAATTCGTTGAAAATACAACTAAGAAGCGCTGGCAAAACAATTTTTTTGGACATCAGATTTTTAGTGACGTCACAGAGCTTATGACTTGTATTAAAAGAGTCATAAAGTGCAGTTTAAAATGTACAGTAAAATATTTATAAATTAAAAAATCTTTATTTATTCTTCGAAATCAATTTAGTCCCCTTCAAAATAGTCCCCTCCCGATATAATACACTTATGCCACCGCTTTTCCAGTCCTCGAGTCTTCCTCCTTCAGAGCGCTCGCCGATTCACGTTGAATGTCTTCAATCGACTCAAAACGGTTTCTCGGAGTGGTCTATTGAGTTTTGGAAATAGCCAGAAGTCACACGGAGCCAAATCAGGTGAATAAGAAAAAGTCACGAAGAATCAGTGAATTGTGAGATGGCGCATTATCGTGGTGTAAAAACCAAGAGTTGTCTTTCCATAAATACGGCCTCTTTTTACGAATAGCTTCACGCAAACGACGCATATCGTCTTTAATGTGCTTTCAAAGTTTAGAAGACTAATTTTTGTTCCAAAGTTTCCTTTTTTAGTAGTGTCCAAACAACAATTAGTACCAACAAATTCTGCATGACTCGTCTCCTTAATTACGTTAAATAGGGCACTTCTGACCAAACTTGTAATATAAAAATTGCCAATAAATACCATTTTTATATTTTTAATACTGTTTTTGGTATTATTTCCTGATACATGATGATCGTGATAAATAAAAACAATCTCCATTTATCCAGCTCAACTATTCTTCCATCTGGCTGATTGAAGCCGGCATTTTTTTCAAAACCATTTTTTTTTATAATAAAATATAATCATCATTTATAGTAGAAGATCAGCAAAAATTATATATTTTACAAATATTCAAAACATTTATTTTCCTTGTGCTGCTGTTCATTTTGTCACAAGAACTTTTACATCATAAACGATGTTAGCTATATTCAAGTTTTGGGTCTGGCACTTTTGCCTTTCTGCATTGTTGTTAGGGTTGCTCATTAGTGCTGGATGTTGTTGGTTTTTTTAATTTTTTGTACTTCGAATTAAGCTTCCCGAAGTCCATAAGAGGTGCCTCTGTCACATGTAAAGTTTACACCACTTTTTTTTGAGAGTCTGTGAGTTATATTGAGTGTATCCCTATAGGTGGCGCCAGCATTGCAAGTCGGTCGATAAGTACGAATAGAATTGATACATTGCCAGCTGAGGCATTGGTCACAACTCCACAAAATCTCGCTTATCTATTTTTACTGTGCTTCGTTTTGTTTTTTTGAACCACACAAGGATCATTTGCGTAAAGTGTATCGGGAATGGTTTCAAAAGTTTAAAAATGGCGCATATGACGTGCAAGACAAGGATCGTCCAGGATCCGTGAAAAAGCTCAAGGATACAGAATTAGAGACTTCACTGGATGCAGATGGTTGTAGAACGCAACAGAAACTTGCAAATTTATTGAGCGTGACTCAGCAAGCCGTTTCTCATCGCCTTAAAAGCTTAGGAATTATTCAGAAACTGGAACATTGGGTGCCGCACGAGTTGAAGCCGATGGATTTTGAACGCCCCGTTGCAAGTGCGAACAACTGCTCCAACGGCAAAACAGAAAGAGTGTTTCGCATCGAATCCTGACCGGCGATGAAAAGTGGATACACTATGACAACCCGAAGCGGAAAAATCGTGGGGGCTTTCCGGCCATGCAACAACTTTAACAGCGAAACCGAACATTCATGACTCGAAGCTGATGCTTTATATTTGGTGGGACCAGCTCGGCGGAGGGCACTATGAACTCTTGCATCCAGGCGAAACCACAACAGGAGCCGAGTATCGAACTCACCTAATACGCCTGAGCCGAGCGTTGAAGAAAAAAACGCCCGCAATACTCGGAAAAACACGATAAGGTCATACTTCTACATGACAGCACTCGGCCACATGTTTCCAAGGTAGTGAAAATATGCATAGAAACTTTGAAATGGGACATCTTACCCCACCCGCCTTACTCTCCTGACATCAACCCCTTCTGATTTTTACTTATTCCGATTGACGACGCTTGACTTGGCCGAACAGCAATTTTGTTCTTTCGAAGAAGTCAAAAATTGAATCGATTCGTGGATCGCTTCAAAAGAAGAACAATTTGTCCGACGAGGAATTCAGAAGCTGCCAAAAAGATGGAAAAAGTTGTGGATAACAATGGAAATTATTTTGAAGAATGAGTATGTAACGAGTTTTTTACTCTATTTAGTAAAAGTTAGCAATTTCCTCAATTTTTTACAAATTGTATTATCCAGAAAGGAGTCTGATTATTGCATCTTTAAGCCGTATCATCCATCACTTAATCACCCTCTACTGGCTACCAAGCACTCTGGTGCAGCACTGCCAATTACCCCTATTGTCATATCTGAATTTAGGGAGATAGTCAGAACTCATATACTTTGAGAACTCTCATCACGTTATACACCATAGTGAACATCTGAACAGTTTTGAATTCTTAAAAAGAGGACCACTATGTTATGGTTACTGGAGTTGTAAGGAGGCACACACTATAGGCCTAATGGCTGATAGAATTTATGTCTCGATCAAGTTTTCGTTGCAGCTGCGAAGCCTGGACAAAGAATGTATTCCAAAAATGATCTGCGACTGCCCAGCTTTTCTTAGGAAATGCACTTAACTTTGGGAAAATCTCTTCTTAGAAGATCTGGGTATTCAGGAAAACCAGCCATAGCGAATTAAACTGCTTTTATAGAATCCTCAAAATGGTTTAACAGGAAGAGAGATTTAGAAGGTTACTAACGTTTATCAGATTTTTGGAATAAAAAGCTTCATTCTTTAGAATTATCTCTAGCTAATAATATTGTTATCCTCTTAAGACTTTTTTGGGACGTCATAACAATTGTACACTACGTAGTCCATTGTATAGCTGGTGAAGAATGAGAGAGATTCCACTCATCGTGGCAGTCAGTACTCTGGACTATTGTCAAATAAAATTTAACGTTTAGATTTATGAGTAACCCAAAATTGCTTAATTAAAACGATTGCGTAATTTTCCTTTACTTTAGAATCTTCTTGTGTAACTAAAAGATTCCATTCAGGATGCCTTAAAATTTTGGAGTACATATTCAGAAAACTACGCAACTGCTGTAGGTCATAACATTTGCGTCTTGTTGGCCCAAACTGTGAGACATTGCTTTTGGCCATGCTTCATTTGGGTTACCTCGACTGTTGTTTCCCTTCATCCCGGCATTCAGAAGCTTCTCTGCTCCGAGTGTAATAACTCAATTACATGGTTGCTGGTTACGTTGAAAACCAAACCATTCACATTTTGCGTAAATTTTTGCGATGTTTCTACTCCGACTCGGAGCAGGCCTGCTCCACGCGCCCTCCTTGCTAATTGAGACCTTCCTAGAAGATACATTTTGGAATACATGCCACAAAGTAGGAACAAGAAATATGTGTGTCAAAATTCTGCAGAAACTTTACAGTCTGTTGCCTAGGCCAAGTACTGTTAAAACGTTTCTAAATGTCTGAGCAAAAAATTCCCAGAAAGTTGAGCTCTCTCGTTTGGAACCCTAACCTCATTTACCATGTTTGTGTGCGTGCGTGTGTGTGTGGGTGTGTAAATATTTAGCTTAGGGAGAATTCAACGCGTTTATCTACATTTTCACATGAAGTAACCCGAGTCGTTGTATTCATTGAAGTCTTTCGTCCATTGTGCCATCTATTTAGGCAGCTGTGCCTTGGGGTTCCCTACTCCGGGACTCTGGGAGTCTCATTGGCTGAACCTTCTTGCGTTGGTTGTAGCCTGATTCCTTGGGCATGGACTAATTTCAATTTAAATTAAAAGAAAATCAAACTTTGTGCACGACTGCTAGACAATTTGGCAAGGGTTAAGTTTTGTGCTCTGGGTTTGTTTATCGTCAGGTGTTAAATGTATTTAACCCAATTGTCGCTGGAGGTGTTTTTAACTCATTTTAAGACTTTTCCATTAAGTCGTTTTTTTTTTTATTAGACAATGTTTTAATTTGAAGGTGACAAAAACTCAAAAGCTACAACAAAATTTGTCACTTCAGGCGCGGTTTAAAGGAATTAAGTTTATAAAGGGCTCTTGAATACTTTTATCTAAATTGGAAGTTGCCCTAACTCTGGAAGTGCTGCACTTAGTTTTAATTTGATGACAAGATTAACGCCGAAGTATTATCTCATCATCCCAAAAAGGTAAAAGGCGTATTAAATTCGTTGAAAAAACCGGTTGTGCAAATTCCTAGATGGAAGGAAAAAAGAAGGTAAGGATCACAAAGTAATTTATTTTTCATTGGCCGTTCATTAGTCTACCCCTCTGTGCGTGTACCCTGTTTCTTGGAAGCTAAAACGCTGGGTTTCAAAAATAATGTGTGTACGAATTTTTTGAAAGAACATTTTACTTTTTTGAAATTTTGCATTTAAAACCAAATATTGACTTATTCTTAAAACTAGCCCACAAGACCATATAGTGGAGTTGTTGGAAAGCTGAGGGACATTTCCGAAGTAAGTTGCTGTGATTCTCCATGGACCCGGAGTTTTCTTAGAAGCCCGTTGTAATTACTGTCGTAATGTCATTATGTAAGCTAAAGGTACATATAATTAAGAATCCGGCACATTTTTCACCACATATCGTTGTGGTGTGAAAACTTTGATATTAACCTCAGTACGAAAGAGGCTTGGACCTCTCTTGCGGCGGTTCACCCAATGAAACCACATAAAATAAAGTGGTACACAGACGGTTCACTCACTGATCAAAGAAGTGTCTTGGGGGTGACCCAGAACCAAATATTACGAACCACTAGGCAGTTGCACCAGCAAGTTCCAAGCTGAAGTCTGTGCAAAAGAACTACCATGACAAGGATATTTCCATCCTGTCTGTTAGTCAAGTAGCGATAAAGGCATTAAGCAAAGCCAAGATCACATCAAGGCTGGACACGAATAGAATATGCTCACGATGAGGTGGGTTCCAGGACATAACAATATTCCTGGAAATGAGCTGGCATTTAAACTTGCAAGGACCGGTGTAGCAACACCGCAAATCGGACCAGCTCTACACTGTGGGATTGGTAACCACGCGGTACGGAACCTACTGAGAATAGAGCAGAATTATAAACGACTGATTCCCTAGGCACAATAGTCAAAAACCCTCCTCTCTACCTGTAACCGTAAGAGGTTCAAAGTCATAATAACTCACGGGAAGAACACCGTGAGAATCCTGACGATCCTTCTGACGGGACATTGTAGGCTCCGCAGCCGCTTAAACAAAATTGGCATAGTTGATAGAGACTTTGTCGCTTGTGCAGCATGGAGGAAGAAAAATCATCGCATCTACGGGGTATGTTCGAAAAGTATCGGGAATTTTGAATTTTCGCGGGCTACGTATTTTCGAATTTCGATTTTTTGTGGCGTTATGTTGGTACTCACGTCTCTCACTTATGCCGACAAGCTCGGCCATTTTGAATGTTCACTTAATTGTTGACAGCTGCTTTGCTTGGATCAAAGAACCTGTATCAAATCGTGTGTGAAAAACGAGATTAAGTGGGCGGATGCATTCCGGCATACGGAGAAGCTACCTTGGACCGAAGTAACGTTTATCGGTGGTACAAAATGTGAACGACGAAGAGCGTGCCGGACGCCCGAGCATCTCAATAATTCGTGTCATCCGATTTTTATCAATGATTTGGGCATGAGACGGGTCGCCGCGAAATTCCTACCAAAATTGCTTAATTTCGACCAAAAACAGCATCGCATGAACATTGCTAATGAGATGTTGGACTCTGTCCGCGACGACCCAAATTTGCTCCCACAGCTGGTGACGAATCGTAGGTTTATGGTTATGACGTGGAAACAAAAAATCAATAATCTCAATGAAAGTTGCCGCACGAACCAAGACCGAAAAAAGCGAGCCAAGATCGGTCGAATGTGAAAGTTTTGCTTACAGTTTTCTTCGATTGCAGGGGCGTGGTGGATCATGAGTTCTTGCCACAGGGTGGAACTGTCAATAAGGAATATTACCTGCAAGTTATGCGCAATTTGCGCGAAGCAATCCGCCATAAACCCTGCTGACACCTCATTGCTTAAGCGCGACTTTTTGGCCAAAACAACACACTAATGATGCCGCAGCCAACGTATTCCCCAGATCTGCACCCCTGTGACTTTTCTTGTGCCCTAAACTGAAGAGGCCCATAAAAGGACGACGCTACGCTACGATTGACGAGATAAAGACGGCATCGAGGAGGAGCTGAACAAGATAAAAAAAATAGTTTTTTGAAGTGCTTCGAAGATTGGAAAAACCGTTGGCACAAGTGTATAATATCTCATGGGGATTACTTTAAAGGAGACAAGATAGATATTCAAGAATAAATAAATAATTTTTGAAAAAACACAAAATTCGCGATTCTTTTTGAACACACCTTTTATTCATGTCCAGAATTTCTCACAGTACCGTTTTTGATCCCCCATATCCCAGGTCTGAGCCTTCTTTTGTGACGGGCTCATCTTCTCATCACATATCCAATGGATATAGGTCCTTTTACATTGTCCAATTTTTTTATACCCTGTCCTTTATATAAGGTTAGTTAAAAAAATATAATATATTATGGATGTCACTAAATAGATAATTTGGCCATATGAGTGTTGTGAAGTGTAACGCATATTAGTGCCAAAGTTCCACTTGAATTGATATTCTGAGGTCATCTCTTTTCTTGGTAACACAATTGAGGAGAGCACATTTCCAAGTTCATTGATATCTGCAGCTTTTAGTATATGGCCTAAGCCAACTCATTCGTTTGACATTCTTGGCAGCGTTGTTTTCAATTGCAGCATTATTACTGTGTCAGTTCTATAACTCTCTATACCCTCTTAAGACCGTTTTGAACGGTCCTCAGCTCCTATGGCTCAGCAACGATCTGAAATGGCTAGCGGATAATTTTATACGAAGATGCTCAGGATAAAGCAATTAAACACGAATGGACACGAATTAAAGGATCCCAAAAAATAAGAAAACATTATTTTATTTTCAAGGCATGCCCTACTAAGTTTTTTTTTTTAAATACAATCGCAGGCTGAGGTTTTATGAAATATTGAACCTATTCAAAACAACATCGGTCTTACTTTCTCAATGGAAATTTCTCATACATTAACATTTTTCATTTAGACTTACATATATGAAAATTTAAAAGTTCTTCGTAATATACCTTATAAAGGACATTTCCCAATGCCCATTTACCAATATCTTACTATGCCCCTAATGGGACTGCTACCATTGAACCAGAAAATCTGCAGCACTGGAAGCAATAGCCAACAACAACAACAGTGTTTTTAATTGCTTTTTCTGCATTATTTTCACTTCATTTCTGGTAGCTTCTGTTGTTAGAGTTATCCTGCGAATCTTATATAAGAAAGCGTAAGAGGTCCGTCCGGTGATGTGTTTTAGGGTCCAACGTAACGGTGCTTTGACAGTTTTTTTAAATCCTTTGCTTTCTTTTTTGTTTGGTTCGTAGTTGCAGTTTGAGGTTGGGGGTTAAAGGTACGTCCTATAGATATCCTTGTACCAAACACATATAATTCTCACAGGGCCGCGCGATTTTGGACAATTTCGAGCGCATTCTTTTTTTTCCTTTTGTGTTGCTGCGTTTTATACCTCTGCGTTTTGTTTCAGTTTTTTTTTTGTATCCCTTTTGGCGACAAAAATCTCTTGCGCAACATGGCGGACTCACATACACCCACACACACTTACACACAGATAGAGCATAAGTGTTTGTGTGTGTTTGTTAGCTGTGATTTTCTTTTTGCTCGTTTATTGGTTTAGTTTTTGTTGTTTTTCTTTGCTTTTTAATGCGACTGTGGTGCTCAGTGGCTTAGTCAGCTTTGTTAGACAGGGGGCTTATATGTAGTACATAGCCCCTAAGTTAAATAATTAGATGTCTAGTGTAAGTTGGAATAGGGCGAAATGAGAGCCAATTACACCGTAGTCTCTTTTACGGGTTCGTTTAGAAGACACTGCTTAATGTGAAATAAATCAGTAACCGATCTATAATTCATGATTCGTCTTTTCAAGGATAAATACTGTTTCCTTTTTTTTACAAGCCAATACGTAGCAAATTTCATTTTTTTTCCAGCTAATTAGAGATAATCTGCTTATAAAACAGATGGCATAGGATCGATTTTGATTTCGTTGAATTCATAAGCATTTTGAAAGAACACGTGCGAAAGACGAAAAGGACATTAGATTCATATTCCTGATTATTAAATTTCAATAAGAACTTGTTCAACGGAAAACCCAAAATTTAATGGTTGCTGTCTTAAGAAATCTGTTAATTTCGAAGATTTTAGCATTAATTCGGCTTTTTTGTCTGTTTTAAGGTTATCTTTTTATTATACCATTCCGTAACAATACATTTAGTTTAATTCCCTACTGAGATCTTTGTAAAAATCTCGAACAAGATCATCAAAAACCTTTATAAACTGAATGCAATTCTTCATTCAAGGCAATAGGAGGGAGTATTTTTGGTTTTAATATGGAAGATGTTGCTTATTTTTTAAATTTGGTGGTAATTCGTATAATTTTGAGCATTGTTTAGAGACGCTGGTCTCAATTATTTGGCTACTCATTTTGAATTATTGAAATGCGAATTTAAATTTAAGAGGATAACCAACAGTCAAAAAATCGTCGCAAATTGTAAATACTAATTTTTTTTTGCGAATGCATAGTTGGGATTTTGGAACAGGGGAATATGTTATATGTATTCTGTGAGTACAATAGAATCGGACAATGACTACAAATTTGTCTATCGATTTTTTATGTTTAGTTTTCTAATAAATTTAATTAATTCCAAACTAAACAAAATTTTAATATGGTAAAATAAAGATCTTGATTTTTAAAAAAATTAGCTAATTTAATATTGATGAGTACCTCTATCACGTATGTAAATAAATCGAATAGATTATTATAAAAGTGATCCATAAACTATTTTTTATCAAGATTTTAAATTCTATGTATGTTCAATTAAAGTAGTTGTGTGAAGGTTGAGATACCACCGGCCCCCAAAGTTATCATCTAAAACTTTTTTCTTTATTTTCGAAAGCCCTGGCTTAGAATAATAATAAAATTAAATATACTCTTCAACAAAAACCAGAATACCTGCTAAAGCTAATTTTATTTGGGGGAAATTATTCAAAACGACTAAATGTCACTTCCGAAGTAATTTTATGCGCAGAATCCGAATTAGAGTTCCGCATTTTGGGAAATGCACCCTAAACAGCTTCCATATCAGTCTCTCACACGTCGTTCTCAAGCGTTGGGCATCTCTGTGACGCCGATGTGGCGAATTTTGCGAAAAAATATTGGATTACATCCTTACAAGATCAAATTGACACAAGAACTGAAGCCGCTTGACCATCAAAGCGTCTTCTGTATGTTCGTGAAATTTTAATTGCAACAACTTGAAAATGATCCGGATTTTCATCGAAAAATCTTCTTTAGCGATGTGGCTCATTTCTGGCTGAATGGCTTCGTCAATAAGCAAAATATGCGTTATTGGTCATGCAGCAATCCACACGTACTCCATGAATCACCATTGCATCCTGAAAAAATTACGGTTTGGTGCGGTTAATGGGCCGGCGGCGGACTTCTTCCGTGATGATCAAGACCGGCACGTTACTGTGAATGGGAATCACTACCGCTCAATGATAACCGAATATATTTGGCCGTATTGGATTATATGGACTTGGACAATATGTGGTTTCAACAGAACAGCAAATATCACAATCGATTTATTGAAAACCAAGTTTGGTGAACGTGTTATCTAACGAAATGGCCCAGTCAATTGGCCACCTCGGTCGTGAGATTTGACGCCGTTAGACTATTTCCTGTGGGCTACGTCAAGTAAGAATTTTATTGATATCCAAAACCGTTTTTATTTTACTTAAAAAAACTTTTGCAGCGCTCTTATTGAGAAACCCTTTATATTCTAGACCATAATTTTTTTGCTTGATTCTAATATTTAAAACCCCTTTTAAAAACTCAAAATTTCTTTTTTCCCTGCACAATTTTACGATTTGTTGCATTTTTAGCATATTTTTTCAGACTCATGGGGATCTTTTACTCACTAATCTCCCCCTTATCTACACCTATGCGCTTGTTAGTTTTGGCAGTAACTTTCTGTTGTTGTTTATTACCGTTACAGCTGCTAGTTCTGTTGCCAAATAAACAAACAACAACAACAACACAGCAACACTCTCCCATCTCTTTTGCGCTCTAACACTTTGTATGTCTTGTTTGGACAAAAATTAGTTGAAAGTGGTGAAAAGAATAAAAAAAAAAAAAATACAAACTTGACAACGTCTGCAAAATTTCTTTGCAGCTCATCTTTGGGCCAAGTTGTTGTTGTTGTTGCTTTTGTGGCACTTGTTTTTGTAACTGTAGGCTAAAACTTTGACAGTTAGTTTGTTGGCCAGTCTCAAAAGCATCCCCCCCAGCTCCCTCTCTCGACTTCAATGTTTATTTGTGTTTTTGATTGCCTTAAATGTCAATCGACACTAATGAGTTTTCTTTTTGACCTTGCCAAAATTATACACCAAACTTATCCCATGCGTGTGTGTGTGTGAGTGTGAGTATCTGTGTTTGGTTACTTGGTGTTTGTGTATTTGTTTGTATGCGTGTGTGTTTATGTGTGTGCTTTTCGACTCATTGCCTCATTTAAATGCTTGGAAATTGTGTGCTCTTAACTTGAGCCTGCTGCTTAGAGTTGCCGCACTCCGAGCCACTTCAATAGGGAAGAATTTTTGGTAACTAATTAAGAAGGCCCATTAATTGCTGATGTTATTACATTATTTCTCTTATTGATTTTTGTTTATCCCATTTAGCCGAGTTTGAAAAATATTTAGCTTTTTCTATTCCAGCTGTGCTTTTGAACAAGACGATCTTCAAGATTATAAGCACTAGGGGCAACAAATTTTACCAATAAATGAGGTTTAATTTTAAATATTACTTGTGAATTTGGTGGATTTTAAAAAGGGATGTGCAATACCGAAACTAACAAGGGTATTAAACAACAATAAATAGTTCAAATATGCAGATACCAAGGAAAATTGGTAAAATATTAATAAAAATAAATAAAATTGTAGGAAATAGAAAATAGTAATAAATTATTTACAAAGCAGCATATGTAGTAGGTAAACAAAAAAGAGATATTTTATTATTATATATTAATCCAAAACTTTAACAATTCGTCCTAACCAAAATATAGCTATCATATACAACATAGACACAAAAAATTAAGTATATACTAAGATTTAAAAAAATTGTCTCCACTGAGAATCTGGAATCAGTTTTTCAATTTTCTGTTGAATTTCAGTAGCTTATACGAAAAATTTGCCTTGATTAAAAGATGTTTTTCAGGGTAAATTTGAGTTGAGAAATACGAAAATAAAATTTAATTTATTTTCTTAAGACTTTCTTTGATTCACAAGATATTAACGAATGACTAAAAAAAAGAGCCCAAGAACACGTTTATTCGACAAAATCTATAAAACGTTGCTTAAAAAAGTTGATCGGTTTCGTCTATCTCCCCCCATCTATCCCAATATACTACTAAAGTTCACTCGATGACCCTTAAATTTGTAATCTATTTGAAGGACTCACACCACTGCATATTATCATCCAAAAGTTAGTCTTGCAGAGTGTAATACGTATCCAGATCACATCTGGACTCTTAGCAAGTGACACTGATCATGCTGCACTTATATATTCCCTTCTTGACGCATCGATCTGCTCTAGATCAGATCTTATGATCACGGAACTTTTTCATAACAAGAAATTTAGATCTCTTCTCCCAAGTCGGGAAACTTGGGTTGATGGTAGCCCCTCTGGAAACCCCCGGTTGCAACAATGGTTCACGGATGGGTCCAAAACTGAGCAGGGAGTAGGTGATGGAATCGTTGGATCCAACACCAGAATCTCTACCGCAATGGGCTTCGGTCCCAGGGTCTTTCAAGAGGAGATTCACGCCATAAAGATGTGTGCCTTTAGTATCCTTCTTAAGGAAACTAGGGGAGCAAACATATGCCTTTTTTTTTATATAACCAAGCCGCTATTAGGGTTAAAGAATGCCATAACTACCTCCAAACCCTATCCACCCGGAACAAAGTCGTGCTATGTTGGGTGCATGGATACTCGGGAGTGGATGGTCGCTGACGATCTAGCTCGACAGGGTGCCTCCACCCTGACTACATCTCCTGCGCCGTTTTGTGGTATTGGTTGGTTCACAATCAAAGCCATAATAAGCAAATGGGCCGCAGGAGAACATATATACTGGCTCTCCCTTCCGGGGCTTCCTCAAGCAAAAGTGGTTGTCAAACCTCTGGATGCGATCAAGACAAAAGGTCTTGGCAGAGCGGACCTAAAGGTGCTGGTAGCTTAACTATCTAGCCTCCACACTGCTAGATACCATCTACAGAAAATTGGCCTATCGGACTCTTCAGAGTGCAGGCTTTGTCTAGAAGACGATGAAACCATAAGGCATATTCTCTGTGACTGCCCAGCGCTGGTATGGGACAGAGAATGTCACATGGGAAAGGAACGGATTTGTTTTTTCCATCTCAAGTCAATATCAACAAAAAACCTATTGCTATTCACGCGGAAAGTCTTTTGCTTTAACTTAAGGGTATGGTACAAAAGACCTTTTGGTAGCAGTGCACCTCCTCTTTGTGAGGAACACTTTTCAGAAAAATAATATATGTGATTGTAAGAAATTTGTTAAAGGATTTTGCGTTTGGTTCGATTCATTTTAACGGTCTGTTGCTAATTTATTAAGGTTAGTCAAAATTTTGGTGACACGGTACTTTTATCTGATATTACTGACCTTAAGGGGCACACCTAGTGTGACAACCTAAAAAAAGGCCATTTTTGGGAATTACAAAAAAAAACTAGTGAATCCATCTATTTAAAATTTCGAGGTTATATTTATACATGTTTTGAGAATACACAGTAAAATTTTTGAAATAAAATATTAAATATTTTTGAAATGACACGCGATCTCCGGCGGCGCCAAAAAAAGGTCCTCCACTGCTGGAGTGATTGCAGCCTTCTCCGTTGATAAAACATAAAAAAAAACTCGTAAAACTAAAACATATTGTCTGTACGATGACCCTCGGGCGAACAAAAAAATCATAAATTGACAAAATGGCGGCATGTTGAAAAAAAAAGTTAAATTTTTCCCAAAATTTTAGTCGTTTTTGGCCTGCCAAAATTTGATTTTTGATCAGATCAAAAAACTGAACGGTCATCGTATGGAGAACTATATAGAGGAGATGCAAAAAAATTTGATAGTGATCGGATTATTTGTCTCCGTGTAATCACTCCAGCAAATTCGAAAAATCCTGTTTCCAGAAAAACGCGTTTAAAGATAAAATAATCGTTTTCACTGTTACAGAGCGGCTACTCTTTTAAATGGCTGTAACTCAAAAACTACTTAAGATATCGATTTAAAATTTTAGTATGTTATTTTTAAAGGTACAACCTATCGAAATATGAAAAAAAAATCGATTTTTTGAAAATTTCACACTAGGTGTGCCCCTTAAATACTTAAGGTGCTTATTTTATGAAATTGTAATTAAAATAGAATTCTATCTATTAGGTTTCAGTAAAACATAAAAAATTTGCCTTATATTGATACTACGATAAATTAGTAACGAGTTTTCGATGGAATGCGAGCCAAAATATCGGTATTAAAATGGTTTATATTCAAAATATTGAATTCGTATGGAACTTACT
This sequence comes from Chymomyza amoena, assembly GCA_037043745.1. NCBI lineage: Eukaryota > Metazoa > Arthropoda > Insecta > Diptera > Drosophilidae > Chymomyza > Chymomyza amoena. Next base: position 189,898 of record JBAMAX010000965.1, on the reverse strand, counting down.
TAACGTAAAAGAATTACGCTACCCTTTAATAGAAAGTAAAATATTCTGTATAAGACCCACTACAAACTACTTGGTTCAAATATTATCTTCCTAACTGTCGTACATCGTCCTATAAAGCTTAAATTTTATTATCACATTATAATAAAATGTACACTGCTTATAAATTAAATTCCTATAGATTTCTACCTGACCATAATTTATTTAATGATTTAAATGAAATTATTGTGCCATCATTTTAATCCGGCCGTTTAATTCTTAATGGTTGGTATAATTAAGTCATCAGTCTATAATTAATATTTGCAAATAACAGTTTGTCGAGTCATCATTTCGACATGGCTCATTCTCTGTCAAATCAGATAAATTAACGTTTTTGGGCTGAAAATTCATTTTTCATCTTTTTAAAGCCGTATTTTGATATTTTAGAACAACAATGGCTGCCAAAACAAAGTAACTCTATAATTCTATTAAGATGCTTTTGAGGTAGCTGATTAGCTGTTTATTAGCACCTAATTAGTTTATAAATATTTCAAAATGGTGAAGCCAAAAATAGTTTTTATGATTAAAACACAAGTTGGGTATGCATATATGATTTTTCGAGAATCGACTTATTTCTTGTTATCGAAACAAATTTTTCTGTTTAAACTAAATTTTTTAGTCAAGCAAAATATTTTCATATTTGCGCTATTCAATTGGCGCGGAGTGTAAAAAAAGTTTATTTCTTGATTCCTGGAATTGGGTAAAACTTTGCCCGCCTTTTGGTCATAAATCTTTCGCGCTTTATTTGCTTATTTTCACTTATTACTTAACTTAATTTCAAGTTTTTCTTAAGAAGGGAAAGCAAATACATAAATATATGTATATAGTATACATATATATACTCGTGCTATATACAAAAAAAATTGTCGCTTGATAAAATTTAATTTTAAAAGCAATGTAAAAATATAAAATAATTTACATCACATTATTTGCACGAATTTATGTAAATTTTTTTTTATCCAACTTTCAGCAATTCCTTCACTCACACTTGCACAAACGAGGAGCGAGGACCGAGGACTCTTATAATATTTCTTCTAAAGGTAAGGTAAGTAAAAAAGTTTTCATTTTGCTGTGCAGCATTCATCATTAAAATTCTGCCAAAAATATATATGTAGTAGAGTATATATAGTATATAGACACTTGTATAAATAAGTATGTAAGAAGCGTGTCTCGTAAATAAAAAAATAAATATGGGGCTGAGAGGCAGAGTAGAGAGAGCAGTCAGCAGGTAGTCTTTGAGGTTGGCTGTCAAGCCTTGTAAAGTGTCTGGCAACATAAATCTGTGGATAATGTTATAATTTTTATGGCCAAGAGCGCCAGTCACAAGGACAACAAGAAATTTGAGATGTAGCTGAATTTTAAATACCCTCTTTTGGTTTGAATCTTTTAGATGCTTCGATATGGAATAAGACATTTTTTAAAAGTTTCTACCATAAATAGCGGCCTCGTTAGTTTAGCGACAGTGCACTAGACTATCAACCCAGAAGTTGTGGGTTCGGATCCCACGTTAAGCATGGCTCTGCACTTTCCACTATTCCTATTTCCCCAATTTTTCCTGTCTTTTCTATATCCTTATCACTTACTCCCTCCCATAGGCTCTGTTCTTGGCCTAAGTAAGCCTCAGAGATGTATCTACGTGGCTTACTTATGCATATTATGACGATTACAACTTTGCAATTATTTGACTCGCTATATCTCAGAAACGGTGGTTCTAAGAAAAAAAAAAGTATTGACTCATTTTTTATAGAGAATTTTATGATCTACAAATTATGTCTGAGATAATTTATGATAAAACTTACCGTTTTGCTGAAAATCTCGAAAAACCAATTTTTTCTAGATTTTTGACCTTTGACCTCGAATAAATTTTTTTCCAGGCAACGGAATGATGAGGATTGGTATCAATCTTGGTACGAAAGCATATAAAATAGGCTGGCTCAATTTTTTTCGGTATAAAGGCTCACGGCGATTTTGATTCTTTGGGTCATTCTTAACAACTTTACCCAAGGAACTATGAGTCTAAAATGAATTTGAAGTCTGCCACTTTTTCAAAATAGGTTTTTTTTTTAAATTATTCCAAAATCGACTTAGCCGTTGCATTGCATTTTCTCTAGCCAAATGTGTAGTAGGAGTTATTGGGGTCGAGGAATCCATTTTTGACATTTAGGTACTTATATTTAATTTTGAGCACCGCCAGAGGGCGAATTTACAAAAATTTCACTTTTTTCTGATACTCAAGCAGTGCAATAAATTTCATGAACAATTTTTAACTATAATATATATTTTTTTACTATATTATATATCCCCAATAGGGCCGATCGGGCAAAAACCCGTTTTTTGAACAAAATTCGCTGTGTTTCGTTTGTTTGCTAATAGATTGGAACCACATTTCGAATTTAGAAACATTTTAGAGTACCCAAGCACTGTACCAAATTTTTTCAAAATCGGTTTACTAAATGTACTATACACTATATAGCTCCCATAAGACCAATCGATAAAAAAAAAGTTTTTTTAACACAATTCGTTGTGTTTCTTTTTTTTTGTAAAAATATATGACCCAAATTATGAAATTACAATATTTGGAGAGTATGAGAATTTTTGGGCTGAGCCACAGAAAAATAGTTTAAAATATTTGTCTAGAAATATCTAACTTGAAGTTGGCATAAATAGAATCTAAGTATTTATAGCAAAGAATATTTAATAAATTATTTCAGTACAAAATTTGTGATTTTTAAAACCTATTATAGAATTTTGCTTTAATTCCTATTGTAAGCAAAATTCGTTTTCAAACAAAACGAAAACTTTCGTTGTTTTGGAATTGGATGCACCAAACATTCGTTTTTAAAAGAAATCCAAATATGTTGTTCGGATTTGTTTTTCAGAGCACCTCTGAATATATTTAGATTCAGAAATTTGTACTTGAGCTTTAATTTAAATTAAATAGTTTATAAGGGTGTATCCATTAATATAACTTTTAAGACATCGATTTACATCGATATCAGGCCCCATCCCCACGTAAGAGATTTTTCATTAATTACACTGTACTACAAAATCAAAAAATCAAAACACTTTTCAAGTGACCTAGTGTACCTAGTGGTCTTGACGAGTAGATCAGATAGTGTGTTTCAAAATTGTCTAACACCCCCAAAATCGCAAGTATTGCTTAAAAACCGTTTTTCGGGTACTGCGATCACTCCCCCAATCACAACGTCGCCATTTTTCAACCGATTTTCGATTGCTTTACGGTTTAGGAAAGAAGAAGATTCAAGCTTTAAGATGATATACACTTGTTTATACTTCATACAAAGCAACTACGTGATTTTTTAAAAGTTATCTAAGATTTACACTTTTTTTTTCGTTTTTCAACTTTGAAGTCATTTTTATATAACATTTTGTTAAAACACCTTTGCTTTTTTACATTTAATCTTAAAGAAATATTGATTCCGAGTAAGAAAAATTATGGCTTATTACAATCGGTCGATAAATGCTTAAGTTACGACGCTTATTGTAAACAAGGAAATTAAAATTCCATCGACAAAAAAAGATTTAGATGGATAATTCGTTTGTTCCTGAAGATATCGTAACCAAATTTGGTATAATGCTTAAGAACTATAAAAACTTACAAGTGCCAAATTTGTTCGCAATATTTTAAAAAACAAACGAAATACAACAAATTTTGTTAAAAAATCGATGTTTTGGAAGATCGGCCCTATGGGAGCTATATGATATAGTCAACCGATTTTGTTCAAATTTGGCACATTGCTTAAGTGCTCTAAAAATTTCAAAACGCCAAATCTGGTTACTATGTCTTTATTAAAAGGGAAATATAGCGAATCTAGCTTTAAAAAAGTTATTTTGGACGATCGGTCCTATGGGAGCTATAGCATTTAGTCAACTGATTTTGATCAAATTCGGTACAGTGCTTGGAAACTATAAAATAATTTTGAATACCCAAATTTAGTTATGATATCTTCATAAACAAACGAGTTATTCATCTACAATCCAAAGATCATAAAAGTCGGTCCAGCCCCAGCCGGTTTTGAGTTATAAATAGTGTAACTAAAATAACTTTCTTTTATATAAAGATTTGTATTTTTATGTACATACATTTTTCTTAAGTATGAAGCAAAGAAACTTACCGATTTACGATGTTTTACTGAAATGGAAAAAATAGAAAAAAGTATTAATATGATTTTTGATATTATATTTTATTTTCTGTCATAATGCTAATAAAAATTATCATAAATTCTGAATTGAAACAATCTTGTTTTAAGTTAGTTAATTAAATCATGAAAATAGGTCACTTTCTTTTTTCTGAGTGTACTTGTTCAAAGCTTAATTTTTTTATACGGAGCTCGTTTTTGTTCAGTAGCGTTTCGCACTGCAGCGTACAAGCCTTTGGGGAATAATAACTTTATTTTATAAATATAGTACAAGTCCGTATAATATTTAATCGTAGTTACTCTCTTTTTTGAGATACTTAGCCACTTTTGTGGCAACTAAACTAGTAATAAAAATTGGAAAATATTTTGCTCTTTATTTGTTTTACTTTTTAAACGATATTTTCTAGAAACTTAGTCCCTTCTTTTTGTTGTAAGTCTTAAAATAGCCTCATCTAGAGTATTTCACCAACTAAGTACATTTTGGCTTTTTTTTATACTCGCGATTTTCGGCTTGGACTCTTCACAGTGATGTCTGTCTAGATGTCTTCAAGTATGTGAAGTAAAGATATAAAGCAAGCCGTATTTTAATGAAAAACACTTGCGGGCAAAAGCTTAAGAACAACTCATATGTTTACGTCTACCCGCTCACAGCTCCCTGCCCTGACATGCCTCTTGGGCTAACAAAAAAAATAAAAAATACTTTAAAGCATAATTTTTGTGGCAAAATCAACGTTAAGCATAATTTGCATATATGTATTATATAGAGGCACCAATTACATAGGCGCCTATGTACAATATGCACTGCCTGCTACTTAACATTTTTATTTGCATTTTATTTCATTTCCGTTTAGCGGCAGCTTTCGCCGGTCTGTCGCCATCTTTTTCTCTTCTCTGCTCTTCTCGATTTTTAGGTTTCTTCCTTGTACCTGAGCTGCACTTAAATCTCATGCAAAGGTAATAAAAAAAAATCTCAACGGCAATTCATTTCGAGTGCTCAGACTCTGTGGCTGTGTGTGTGTGTGTCTGTATCTGTGTCTTTACGTGATTTAACTGTGTGAGTGTGTATAAATGATTTATGACTATTTATGTGTAACGAATGCGAGCCAATTAAATTAATTGCATAACGCGAATACCACACACAGATACACTGTAAATAAAATTCCTGGATTATATCTGTATATGTATTGGTATTTATGTATTTGTTTGTATAGTGATTAAAAGAAGATTCAACGTAGCGCAATTCGGACAGTTTACAAAATAAAGAAAATTAAATGAAATGAAAGCGTATTGGATAGATGAGATTAGCATGGAAGGTAAGCCAAAGTGAGGATCCTTGATATTTTCTACTTCAGGAGAAATTGGGAATTGGGGACGTAAGTGCAGATTACGTGAACATATCGACTATTGTAATACTGTAATTTATTTAATTTTAATTTTGTATATAATTTAAATATATCTGGAGTTGTGACCTCAACAGGGCGTCCTGAGCGAGGCTCATCAGAGGTGCTCACACGACCTTTTTAAATTCGGAAACCCACTGCTTAATGGTTGAATATGATGGGGAGGATGTCCCCAGTGCTGAGTCTATCTCTTTTTTAATTTCCTTCGGCTTTAACCACTTCAAATAGAAGTATTTGATGACAGCACGATTTTCCAGCTTTTCCATTTTCAAGAAAAACACAGAGGCGTCTTGTTCAGTGTGCTCTCAAATCTAAACTAACATGGCGATCGGGCTGAAACTATAGCTACAAGCTATCTAAGGATGGTACTATAGAACGCCACCTCAAGGTAGGCTTAGTGGCGCCATCTCTTGATCAGACCGGAAACTTATCAATCCACCCTCGTATATGTAAGTCATATTCGTCAAAGGTTATTTAAAATTGAGTTTTATTTCAAGTTTTTTAAATTAAGCGCGCTGATTAACTTTTGTTTTTAATTTACAATATACACATTAGAATTAATTTTAAAATTTTTAGATAAATAAAAAATTTTAATGTATAAAAAAAATGTAATTTAAAAAATTAAATTAAAAATTTAAAAAACCCCGAACTTAAGTAATTTTCATTTAAAAAGTGAAAAATAATAAAAGAAACTTAATGTTAAAGTACCTAAGAATCTATTAATAATTCTAAAAAAATACGTCGCGTTGGGGGACACGCGAGGGCAGACGTCGTTGACGGTCGTATCTTACATGCAAATTTTTTGAAGTAATTCTATGAAAGTTTTTGAAGTATTTTCTTAATTTTGTTTTTAAGTTAATCTTTGTTGCTTAATTAGACTATTTGTATTTAAATTGTTAGTTTAGGAGCGGTCCCCCAACGCGACGTATTTTTTTTAGAATTATTAATAGATTCTTAGGTACTTTAACATTAAGTTTCTTTTATTATTTTTCACTTTTTAAATGAAAATTACTTAAGTTCGGGGGTTTTTTAAATTTTTAATTTAATTTTTATATAGAGAAAATTTACATATTTGTGAATCCTCTTCTCGCTTTCTTCTCCGCGAAAACTTCAATGGTTGCATCAAGATCAATTTGATTGGCGACTTGCTGTTCGATGAAAAGTATGCTGAAATCGTCTAATGCTTCTTAACCCAATAAAGTGCAGCACTACGGGAAACTGCTGATCAAAATAAATTTAAATATTGAAATGGTCTATTCTTGCTCTTATGAGAAATAGTATATATCCGCAAAACTGATTAACTCATACTTCAGAGCTGTTGTAAAAAATATTGTATATTTCTCCATCAATTTACACACATTTTCTTCAAATTCGTTCTCTTCCAAGTTTTTGAAGGATTCAGGTTTGAGACATCCGAAAAGTGAGATTATCTCAACAAAACCTTTGGCCTTTTCTTGTAATTCACTGCGCATTCTGTCCAGAACTTCAAAGTACCCAATGCGATGTTTTGTTGCCAGAACTGTCCTCTGCTTTCTCCCCTGGCATTTTTTTGTTCGTCATTGTCTAATGATCGGAAAATCCGGATTCTTATATCCCATCTTCTCCCATTGAGGTTAAGCTTTCGAAACGAAAGAATCATACTTGGTCTCCTCACGCAAGTTTTGCAACTTCTTTATTACATTTGCGAGACAATTTTGGGCCATAAAAAGATCAATGTCAATGAATGATAGGACTAAGTGCCACCATGTCAGGTTTAGTAAAAATAGCCAATTGATTGCCGAAAATAGCGAATTTGCGTCCATAATATCCTTTCCAGTAGCCTTTTCTCTTGATGTTTCTCGTTCTAAACAGTTGACAACACAGTCAATATTTTGGATAATTGCTTCTACTGCTTTCAGCCGTGCTGACCAACGAGTATCACTCAAGCCTTTGATGTGGAGTCTTCGTTTCTGTGACAGCGCTTCGCTTTCGATATCTTCCAATGGCAGAGCACGCTGTTCATCTTGTGTCTCTCTTCGACAGTCAGAGTTGGTCTCAAAAAGTTCAAGTTTCAATTCTTCAGGAAGTTGGATGCCGAAAGATTTTGTATTTTGAGACAGACTTTCTTCCAAAAGGTTTTCCCATCGCCGATGAGACTGCTTTTAGTAGTTGAAAATTCGCTAATATTGCCAAAAAGAGTTTGATTGAAGGGCTGGCGAATTTTTCAGCTGCATGAGATAGAACCAGGTTGAGTTGATGCGCTGTACAATGGATGTAAGGAACAAAGGCCTTCTCTCCAACATATCTTCTGATAAGTGCTTGTAATCCTTTCAGCTCTCCTTGCATCGACAGCTTAACCTCATAGATTCATTTTTTCGAATAGATATTTTTCAAATTAAACCCCAATAATTTCATGAGAAATCGATACAGCATCCCCTTTTTTCATTCGAATGAAACGCCCATATATTTTGATGAAAAGTCAATAGAATACATTAGGGTATTCACTCTTGCTGTTGAGTTGAGGAGTTTTGCAACGATAATATATAAACATTGAACTGTGACCCAATTGGTGATAATTTTTCCAAAAGCTCTATCTTGAAAGTTCTACATGAGACTAGAGGCTTAATTCAAGAAACGCATGTGGCCATACTTTTTGAACTAACTGTGTTTTTGTACATACGGCCAATCTAAAAGTTATTATTTGGCAATTTATGATTCATATTGCGGCTAATATGTTTTTGACCCGGTTCACTTTTGAATCTTTGCGTTATCCCTGACAACTTTACTGAGCAGCATTAAAACTTACCAGAGTTGCCAGATTCAGTGATTTTTGTGCTTCAGCTATCTGTCACTTAGTTACTTGGCATAAACTACAAACTACTGTCATTAGTTTGGCTGACACACAGTAAACCAAGAAGCCAAATTTATGCATACAATTTGTAGGAAAAGCGCTTGCTTATAAATATGTCCCCCACCCAGACCACTCCCACCGCCCCTCACCCACGCTCTCTTAAGCACTTTCGTTCTTTGCTCTTTCTAAGTGCGGTTCTGGGGTTTGGGATTTGCTGTTGGTCTAGGTCTTGACTTTGGTTCTGGTTTTTGGTGCTGGAATTTGGCAATTTAGTTTTCAGGGCCGCCTCACGAAATCTACAAATATTCACACATATTTTATGCTCTCTCGCTCACACACACAAACACACACATACTCTCTAGTGGAAAATTTAATTATGCTTCAGCAAGAAAAACAAATTTTCTTTTCGTAAAAATTTTTTTTATGCTTTTGTGCTTGATTTTTATTGCATTTTTGCCTATTTGCTTTTGCTTTTAATGACTTTTTATGTTAACCCTTTTCGGTTGGTTTATTTTTTTGCCTATTTTTTTTGGGAGTGGGCGCAACTAAGCCCTTTTTTCTCAACACAGTTTTTAATACGTTTTGACCTTGAGCGTCTCTGACAATTTGTTTTTATTACATTTTCTATAGCATACTTTTTCGCGCAGCAAATAAGTTTATGTGACTGTCGTTGTTTTTTTTCTCGTTTTTTGTTGTCCACCAATTGGGTTAATTGAATTTTCAGTTGAGCTCTGTACTTCGAGGAGAAAATACTAGAAAAACTAAAGTGAAGTGGACGAACAATCTTGATGTCAAACTAATTTCATTTTGCTGGCCATATTGTATGAGTCCTGCAGCACTCTGCGCTGGCTTTGCCATTGACAGCATTGTAGCAAAGTGGATTACGTATACGACATGTGGGCCGAGCTTTATATGTCACTACAATTTGCTGATGTACTAACTTAGTGGTATTTACTTTTTTCTAGATTTATTTATTTTTTTTGGCAATCATATGCTTTGAAGTTGCGCTTTGTTGGCCTCTATGCAGCAGGACTGCAGCCTTTTCCGCATCCCAGGGCCGACGTTGTTCTCTAATTGAAATGCAGTGAAAGTATGCGTAAAACTTGTTCAAAACTTTGAGCGCATCCCAAAAAAATATAAAAATAAAATACTCATAAATGTAATATGTTTCGCCTGATGTGTGCAGGGTATACTTCTATGTAAAGGAATCTTGCATAAAGGAGTCTGAGACCGCAGCTAGTTTTACTTTGAAAATGAGATGCCGGGTTGAAGTGCTTCTGGGTTTACAGTGAAACTTGCTTTAAAGTTATTTTTGCAGCTTTTTCATAAAAACAGCGTTTAAATAACATTTCCGGAACAAACATAAAAGAAGTTTCTAATTTTCTTTCTTAGATGACAATAGAAACTGCGTACTATAAAGTTGAGCGTAACTAAGAGATAGTGCCCCACAAAAAGAAATCCTGAAATTGTTTTACTTAAAGAATGTGCTTTTGCAAAAACTAGTGTATTTACTTTTAAGCCCCGTACGCTGACAAAAAAAAACACGTCCGTACAAGAACTTTGGGTTTCTTCGGTATAGGCAGCTGAGACAGTGACTGAGATCACCCAGAGACCAAGAGGTCCATCCTAATAAAAAGAAGTAGAGGAAAGGAATTGACGAAAGGCAGGGATTGCGGAAGAGTATCAAAATACTGTGCATCCCTAATCGCCTAAGTCATGTTGCAGAACCATTTTGAGGATACGACGAAAGGAACCAAATCCGCTATGAGCACATAGGTTAAGCTACCCAGATGCTCAAAGAATGGTTTATCCAAAAACTGGGATCGTCTTTAAGGAAAGCATAACAGGTGTTGTATGCTTTCTATCTCTTCCTCATCTCTGCAGCTGCGGCAGAAATCGTGATGGGGATCCTCTCAGCCATATTGCCTATGGTGCAGTGCCCCTACAATGCCTACTACCATCTTTTTTTTTTACAAAATATGAGAAAACCATTAACTCTAAAAACGGACATTTTGAGAATACTTTTGTAACTATGATTGATCTGTAGCACAGGTCTACAAATCCGTCGTATCCGAATTTTTTTGTTTTTCCATTTAGTACTCCTCCAGGGAGCTTAGGGCTTCAACAAGAACGTTCCACCGGACTCTGTTTAGCGCAGTTTGCTTTGCTGTGTCCCAGCTGATGTTATGTAGGGACAATCCGTTTAATATGGCACGACGCCAGGTTGCCTTTGGCCTTTCCACTCGTTTGCTTCCTTGGGGGTTCCATTCCAAGGACATCCTGACGATGCTGCTTCGGTCTTTTCTCAGCGTATGCTCAATCAAAAGCCCCTTGCGTGTTCTTATCTGGGTGCAGATAGGAACTTCACTAGTGTGGTGTTGGGCCAGAGTATCCCGCATATAATTCTAGGGCACTTGTTGACGGATGATAGTACTGGTAGAAATTGTGGTGCCAAGGTATGAGAAACTAGTGTTCTCGCAGATGGTTATACTACTTTGGCTGGTGTGGTTGACATCGTCGCCTTGGTTTCGTTTATCGAGAGTCCAACTTTGCTGGCCAGGATTTCGAGATCATTCACTTTGGCTTGGATATCACTTAGCTTATGAGAGATGAAACAAATTTCGTCCACGTAATCCAGGTCTTTCAAATGACGGGCGAGACTCACGTAATCCCAAGCCTAGAGCTGCATACATCTCTCCGAATACGGGGTCAGAATTGCGCCATATTTGAGATTATTTTTACTTACTTTTGAGAGTGTACAAAATTTTTGGGGTCTATTTCTCCAGTTGCATCATTTAGTACAGCTCTTACCCTTTAATTTAAGAGTTCAAGATACATTTTTTTTCGCAAAAGTTATGGCTATTCGAAGCAATGAAATATGTATATCCCTTCGGCGTCATTAGCTTTTGCCTTACTCCTTTTAGACAATAATTTTTTACTATGCAATTTATCTTTTTTTTTTCCTTTGGAGCTTGTTTTTCTGGCTTCTCATTCGTTCTCAGCGATCGCAGATCACAAAATTTGTATGCACCCTGTACATTCGGATTCGGATTCTACGCGATTTATTTCAGAACTCGACCTCGTTTAAGTAAAGATGTGGATCAGAAGGATGGATTTTGAAAATTTTGATGACGATGTGTTCTTCTTCTTCTTCTATGGCGCGACGAACCCGATGTGGCTTTAGTCCTATATCGCTCGCCTCCATTCCTCCCTGTTCTTTTCTCTATTTTATCCGAGGCTTTTTTGATTCTTTCGTAGTCATGGGGTTTAGAAAGGAAATGATGGCTGACTGGGCCTTCGACTCCCTTGCATAGTAGTAGAAGTCCACTTACGCTTCGATGCAAAACGTCCTCAAACGAAGATCGCCTGAGGAGGCCGCCTTCTCAAATTAGCTCACCCCCGGAAAGGGGTACCTAGCGTAAAGATGGAGGTTACTACTTGGATCGGCCAGTTAGGGAATCGTCGCTGGTCACTCGAAAGCGAACCCGAAAGACTGACCCCACCCTAGACGTGTTCCCCGCTAATCATTAAAATTGTTCCTCCCACTTCTTAACTACTTTCGTATTTATTTTCATACAGGAATCTGTCAAAAACTATTTTAAAGTTTTATATTGAACGTAGCACCCAAGTGTGCATAAAACGTGATTCCCGGAGCTCGTTCGTCTCCTTAAGAAATGCAGTTACGGTCTATTGAGTGTCTTCTATGAAGCTCTTTGAGTCACTTAAGGCCCCGCTTCATCCGAGCATTGAGAAAGAAGTCCGTCAATGTCGTTCATTGCCTGTAGCATGGTGTAGCAATCCTGTGTGTGTCCAGAATTTTCATTAATCTTTGAAGTTCCGGATGAGCTTATGCAACTCATGCCAGCATCCCAGTAAGAGTACCTAATTTTTCCGTACGTCTCTTTCGTAGTTTTCCCAAGTTTGACGTAGAATTTCATGTGAAAGCTTTGTTCCATATTTATTCTTCTTGTTGGATCACAACAGAGCTTCACAGGATTTGACGTGCTTACCCCCCACCTGTCCGCAGTAGACTACAAAAAAATGGTGCTCTTCGTCAGACACCTCACTCCAGATGGTCTGGCCGCACAGCATTGCTACGTTTATGCAAAATAAATGCAGTTCATTCATTTTGTGATACTATCCAGTACTTCTCCGTAAAATGCTGCATTACTAATTAAAGTAATGGATTTCAATACTTCGAAAACTTACGTCCTGAAATTCGATATACTTATAGCAATATCTACTGTAGCATAAAGCGACGCATTGCTCTCGCAAATCGTCTTTAAATAGTACTTTTGTGCACGTGTTTTGGCGCCATTTTGAAGCCTTCGGCCCGGCATACACAAACACACCAACAGCAACAACACACACACACAGTTGCACGTTCCGGCTCACATTTACGGGTGTCCAAGTGGCGGCTGTGTCATGACCCGCAGTTAACATTCATTTGCATTCAAATTGAAGCGGCAAATTTCCGCGTATTTCAACTACAAACGCGAAACTCGAGTTGAACTAAATGTTTAAGCGTTTCTCTCTATATGTATATATGTGTGTGTATATACATATATATGTGTATGTGTGTGTAAGTGCGTGTGTGTATGAGTGCATGTATCTGTTGGCGCGTGTTAAATTCCGCTGCAGAAACTTTTCATTCGAATCCCAAATTACCAGCAGCTGTTTTTTTTTGTCCTGGTTCCTGGTTCCACAGTTTCTACTCATTTTTGTTGTTGTACTTGTTGGCTTAATGAGTACAGCAAAAGGTGTTAAACGGTTTTAAGTGAATAAATTTGAATAAACTTGAAAAGCTGAGCTGAGCCATTGCTCGGAATGGCGCTTAAATGCACAACGACATTGACAAATTACATTGGACTTATAGATAGATGAGTCTATACTATGCATATGAGCAGGGACTCAACGTTGACAACAAAATGGCGGCTAGCCAACTAGCAGTTTAAGAAAAAAAAAACCCGTTGCACAGATTGCGTCTTGGCTTGGGTCTCTTTTCCCTACTCCTGCATGGTCCTGTGTGAAGCGATTATGGGGGGTTTCAGGGGACTAATACTGTATGCAGCCATGCTCTGAGTTTCACAAAATCAAAATGATTACATTTTATTAGGTTTTGGTCGTGAGTGATCCCAATATCACATTTTTCATCGAATATATTTTGTAAAATTTTTTTTCAAAATTTTTTATTTCATTTATTTTTAAGTTTGATAGAGATTAACCCATTTTTTTTCCTCAGTTGGACAAAATTCGTATGTTCTTGTGTTTGAAGTGTCGGCAAAATTATTTTTTTGCTTTAAAAGAAATATATTTAAGCTTCCTTCTTCTCCTTATTCCTACCTTCTGATCTGGCACAGCTAAGGACCAAAAGGTCTATGCTAAGCTGCACTCTGTTGTGACCGGCCATTGTAACCTAACCTAACCTACCTTCTAAAAAACACAACCTGACAGCATCTGTGGACACACCTCAATTTGGACATTTTGAACTGTAAACTGTAAATATTCTCTGTCTTTTCGACTTTAAAATATTTGGTATTTCTTCTTAAATAAATCATTACGAATAATAAAATTCTTTAATTAGGCTTTACTCATCCCACACCCGTAATTTGATGCCACGGCCTTGCTAGGTTCTGGAAAATTATAATATTTTGCAAATATCTTCTCCTCTATATTGATTTTATTCCACATATCCATACTCTTTGCAATAAATTGACATATTTTCTTTGCTTTAAAGATTGCAGAAATGTCATTTATTTTTTTCATAGCTTATTTATTGAAATAAATGACGATATAGACATTTTTATTAGAATTAAAAGCATATTTGTGTAGCAAATCAACCCTGAACCATCTATCGGTTTCGATATGGCAATGTGTGTATCTGCCATTTGTTTTTGATTTGTCAAAAAATAAATTCATAAAATTTGTTATGTTTAATCTGGGAATGTGAAGGAATATTTAAAATTTCAATTTGAGGTGAAAATGCTGAAATATAAAAATATTGTTACAAAGCATTTGGACTCAAAACAGCAAAAAACCCGATTGTTATTTTTTAATAATATTATAATAATATAATATTTTATTTTTAATTAATTTTAGATTTTTTTCATGTTCATATCAATTTCATATTCATTTCATATTCATTTCATATTCATTTCATATTCATTTCATATTCATTTCATATTCATTTCATATTCATTTCATATTCATTTCATATTCATTTCATATTCATTTCATATTCATTTCATATTCATTTCATATTCATTTCATATTCATTTCATATTCATTTCATATTCATTTCATATTCATTTCATATTCATTTCATATTCATTTCATATTCATTTCATATTCATTTCATATTCATTTCATATTCATTTCATATTCATTTCATATTCATTTCATATTCATTTCATATTCATTTCATATCCATTTCATATTCATTTCATATTCATTTCATATTCATATTCATTTCATATTCATTTCATATTCATTTCATATTCATTTCATATTCATTTCATATAATTTCATATTAATTTCATATTTATTTTATATTCATTTCATATCCATTTTATATGCATTTCATATACATTTCATATGCATTTCATATTCATTTCATATTCATTTCATATTCATTTCATATTCATTTCATATTCATTTCATATTCATTTCATATTCATTTCATATTCATTTCATATTCATTTCATATTCATATTCATATTCATTTCATATTCATTTCATATTCATATTCATTTCATATTCATTTCATATTCATTTCATATTCATTTCATATTCATTTCATATTCATTTCATATTCATTTCATATTCATTTCATATTCATTTCATATTCATTTCATATTCATTTCATATTCATTTCATATTCATTTCATATTCATTTCATATTCTTTTCATATTAATTTCATATTCCTTTCATATTCATTTCATATTCATTTCATATTCATTTCATATTCATTTCATATTCATTTCATATTCATTTCATATTAATTTTATATTCATTTCACATTCATTTCATATTAATTTTATATTCATTTCATATTCATTTCTTATTCATTTTATATTCGTTTCATATTCATTTCATATTCATTTCATATCCATTTCATATTCATTTCATATTCATTTCATATTCATTTCATATTCCATTCATGTTCATTTCATATTCATTTCATATTCATTTCATATTCATTTCATATTCATTTCATATTCATTTCATATTCATTTCATATTCATTTCATATTCATTTCATATTCATTTCATATTCATTTCATATTCATTTCATATTCATTTCATATTCATTTCATATTCATTTCATATTCATTTCATATTCATTTCATATTCATTTCATATTCACTTCATATTAATTTTATATTCATTTCACATTCATTTCATATTAATTTTATATTCATTTCATATTCATTTCTTATTCATTTTATATTCGTTTCATATTCATTTCATATTCATTTCATATCCATTTCATATTCATTTCATATTCATTTCATATTCATTTCATATTCCATTCATGTTCATTTCATATTCATTTCATATTCATTTCATATTCATTTCATATTCATTTCATATTCATTTCATATTCATTTCATATTCATTTCATATTCATTTCATATTCATTTCATATTCATTTCACATTCATTTCATATGCATTTCATATTCATTTCGTATTCTTTTCATATTCATTTCATATTCATTTCATTTATTAATAATTTGGTGGTTTGATATGGTTCATTTGAAGTAACTAAAAAGTTTTCAAAAAATGCTCTTGAAATATGATCTAGATCCAAATTTCATATTATAATGTTCTTTCTTTATAGGCAACTTTCCTACTTCGCTCTAAGGTTGATTTATATTACCCTATAATCCCTAATGATCGTGCAAAAAATTTGCGTAAAAAACTCAAGCATAAAATACAACAAGAAAACTTTTCTTTTATAAATAAGTTGCTATGAAATATATTCTACACTGACTCCTAAATTTGTGTTGCTTTTAAACAACTCAAAATTTTTAATAAAATCTCGTAATTTTTTTGCCAAAATTTCTGTAAAAATCTTAAAAAAATTCGGACTATTTGGACTCCTAAGCTTTGAAAATGTTTACTATAACCAAGTCGATGAAAGCCATCTACGCCTCTGGCTTGCATAAATAAATTCTCCGGAAATGCGTTGAAATATCAACGCAAGGGAATGGCGTCGTGCCAAAAAAAAAAAGATACTAAGTGAAATTGCGGTAAAATGGAGACATTCTGAAGACTTCTGTTTTATGCAACTTTCTGAGTGAAACTCTTAGTTTATAGAGCAAATATTTATCTACACTACTCCCATTCTCGTTTGCTAAAAGTTTTTATCCCACATTATGTCATAAACTGTCAACCATATATGAAAGTTTTGTTTACGTTCTCCTAACCCCATTTTTAAAATGAGTTCTTTGAACTTTTCATTGCCAGAGTAACTTATTAATTATGAGAAAATTAAATCTTAGTGCTTTTTACCGCTCTTTTCTTCCGTTGTGGAAGAACTTAGTTTAGTTTAACTTAGTTAATATTTTGTAATTGTCTTTGTAACTAGAAGAGTGATATTTCATTACTCCAAAAGCTGAGTCGGAACTGTTGTGGGGCGCATCAAAACCCCATGGGACAAATGGGAAAGGAAGTTACTGGAAGGAAGTTTAATAAATTTTTCTTGTGCTTCGGTATTTGAAGATAATGTTAAGTTTCTTGGTACAAATAATGAAGAAATGTAACATTTTGGTAAAATTTCCAAGTTTTTGAGTAAATTAAACTTCGCATTTTGAAAATTCACATGCAACCAATTCAATATATAAGGCCAATACTCTACTAAGCACTAATAGCTCTTTCTCTGAAACTTTCGAAATAATTTTGTAAGAATTTTGAAGGTCCACTCATAATTTATAAAGTTGATAAAAAAATGATCTTCTAACACCTAAAGGAAATAAGCTAAGCCCTATATCCTTTGTACAAAAATTATCGGGACAACACAAGTAATCGATTAAGGGATGTCCGCCAACAGCTCTCTCACCAGCTTATCCACTATTTCCTTCCAGGAAATGTTAGTTGGTCCCAGGACCCATCTCAAAGTAATTTTTGTAGTTTTCCGAAAGGGTTGAATTTAATTCTAGATTTTGAAGCCACCGCGTATATGGTGGCGAGCGGATCTGTCTTCTGCGAACTGCGGATTTAACTTTAGGTTGTCGGTAACTATCAGTACAGATCTCTTCTCCCAAATCGGGAGACTTGAGCTGGTGGCAGCCCCTGTAAAAACCCCAGGTGGCAACAATGGTTCACGGATGGGTCCAAAATTGAGCATGGTGGAATCGTTGGACCCAACACCAGAATCTCTACCGCAATGGGCATCTGGCCCAGCGTCTTTCAAGCAGAGATTCCTGCCATAGAGATCCGCGTCCTTAGTATCCTTCTTAAGGGAACTAGGGGAGCAAACATATGAATTTTTTCAGATAGCCAATGTCCTGGTAGCTTACCTATCTGGCCACCACACTGTTAGCTCCATCTACAGGAAATTGGCCTATCGGACTCTTCAGAGTAAAGGCTCTGTCTAGAAAACGATGAAACCATCAGACATATTCTCTGTGACGGCCAACCGCTGGTTTGAGACAGAGCCTCTCATATGGGAAAGGAATGGATTAGTCCCTTTCATCTCAGGTCAATACCAACAAAAGACCTACTGCTATTCTTGCGGAAAGCGGAAAGTCTTTTGCTTTAACTTAAGGGTATGGTACAAAAGACCTTCTGATCGCAGTGTCCCACCTCTTTGTGAGGAACCCTTTTTCGGAAGAAAAGCCCCATAACCCTTATATCAAAATTATTGGGATAACAAAAGTAATCGATTAAAGCATGTCCGCCAACAGCTCTCTCACTAGCTGGTCCCAGGACACATCTCGAAGTGATTTTTGTCATTCTCCTAAAGGGTTGAATTTAATTGTAGTTTCTAGAGCCTCTTCGCAGTTCAGCACCGCGTGTATGGTGGCGAGGGGATCTATCTGCTGCGAACTGCGGATTCAACTCTATGTTGTCGGTAACTATCAGGACATCCCGACTGTATTATACGCTGGATTTTCTTTATAATCGAGAGTGTGCATCCAATTTCGAGGAAGTTTCCAAACGATCTTATAATAAGCACTTGCAGTCTAAATGGGACTCCCCCCAGAGGTCACCCGGTGAAGCCTATGTTAACATAATTGAAAGCAATTGCCGAGCGTAAGCCGCAAAATTCTATTGGAGCACCTTATTTTAAGTGCTCCCAGCTCTTTGACCTTCGACATTCAGGCAACTCGGGCAGTTAAATATCATTCAAGTTCCTAATCGCTTTGTAGATTTTTTTTTTCAAAACTTTCATTTTAGCAAAGGGCTCTTTTCTAATCATATCATAGTCAAAAAAACTGTTAAAAGAATTTATATATTTATCCCACACTTAAGTTCCTTCTCAAGTTTTAACCGTTTTATCCTTCCGTTTAACTAATGTTATACTTTTTAACTTGCTATTAAAACAATTTTCTCTTGAAATCCTTTTTTCTTTGCTTACTTAATATCTTTTTTTATATTTATTTACTTCCCTTACTTTTTTTTGATCTATTCCGCTCTTAAGCTTCATTTACATACCAAAAACTTAAATTTTAATTGCATGCTCCAAGTTATACCCACTTGTCATGGTTAACCCAGCCCCATTTAGCCCATTTATTTTGTAGAATTTCTTTTTGCTCGTCTTTCAAGTTCTTGGTTTCCTCTGTTTTTCTTTTGTATTTTGCTTATACAGAAATCTTCAAGTAAATGATTTTTGCCTGTTTTTCCTTTTTTTTTTGTTGGCTTTTCTCAGAGAGTAAGGCAAGGAAAAAGAGTTTGCACTGACCCTTTGTACTTGGCATCTTTAACTTGTTTGTTTGTTGCTCTTGGGTTCGACGTCGCCGTCGCAGCCGTCGCCATTGCTGCTTAGCGACTTCCTATATCCTTCGAGTTTCCTACGCTATGCTCCATTCACAGTTTCATTCATTGTTGCCCCGGCTTGTTTATTACGTAATTGTTGGAAAATGGCTGCGATGGCTGGCTAACGGGCTTTCACTCGTCTTTATTGTGTCCCCCTGCTCTCCTGCTCTGCGGATTTTCATTTCATTTCGTTTCATTCGCTCTACTTTGGTTTGGGATTTTCGTTTTTATACCCTGCATCCGTTGGGACAAGGGCAAGTTGGATTTATGCGGACCACAAGTTACTTTCGCTAGCGGAGACTCGGTTAGTGATAGATAGTCCGACTGTCCGTCTGAAATTGTTTTCTCCTCGCGACTTCTTTCTTCTTCTTTTAAGTCGAAAAGCAACTATGGCGACTAAAAGTTTCAAGATCGGTTAACAGCTTCTAAAAATGAAGGTAAAAATTTATTAATATGGTCTCGAGCTGTGCTACAAAAGAAGTTATCCAGTTGAACTTGACTTTTCTGTATAATAAACCAATTTTCGAGAAATTCAACTGCATTTTTCATGAAAAATTGTACGGATTACGTTTTTAGTATGGCAGACGTTTTCCAAAAGCTGATCATAAACTCATTCTAAAAAATTACTGATATTCCACGAAAATAAAGTATAAATAAACCCATTCTTGGGTCGTTGTTATTTTAAAAAATTTAGAAAGATCTTAAAACTTCATATTCCTAAAAAAATTGCTTCTAAAAGCTATATTTTCTGAACTTTGGAAAAAATATGTTGAAATGTGCTTCCGATCCTTACAGTATTTTTCCTATATTGTTTAACACTTAAGCAATCTGTGATGGCTCTGAAAAAGTTTTCTTATAAAAAAATAAAAGGTTACTTTTATAAGCTGCTCATGTGAGCCTAATAATCCAAAAGTCCCATCCTTACCACCAAATCATATTTCTACTTTTATTTCCCAAAATCTAGTTAGGGTATTCCCTTGTACGGCTGCTTTCCAAACTTGTCACAAATTTTTTGTTTACAGTTACGTGAAATTAAATTGTTTGTACTTTGCCGTTATTGTTGCCGCCATTTTGTTCGTTATTGTCGATGTGGCTTTTGTTGTTCTCGATGTTGAAATTTCCTTTCTGTATTGGTTCGAGTTTGAGCTAGGATTTTTGCATTGCATTTTGATTTGGTTTTTGATTACGCCTCGCTGCTCTTTCCCTTTTTTGGCTTAATTGAAAAATATTATCATATTTTGGGCATGTTAAATTTTCGTATGTCTTCATTTCCATTGAAATTTAAATTTCACTTGGAGCAGCATATTCCTGTCTTCAGGCTGTGTTTCTCAATGCCGCTAATTAGACGTAGTTAATGACATAAGCGCGAAGGATTTCGTCCTAGTGACCTCAAATTGGACCACAAATGCTGACCACAAGTCACAGAAGCCACAAAATTAACGGTTGGCAAGGACATTAAAGACGACATCGTTAACGACATGGCACAGTGGACGAAATTTGAGTCGTTTGATACAGATATACATATACGTAATGTAATTATGAGTGCTGCTTTTAATTGTTTTAGGGCTTGATTCGGATGAATGAAACTCACAGAGATTTTTTTCGAATAATATATTGTTAAAGAGGCCCGTTTTTTTTTATTAAAGTTAGTCCTGCGATTTATACAATTTAAATTATTGCAACAGAGTGATACTGAATATATATTTTTAATTGATTTATTGATCAAACCATGCAATTTGTCTAAAAGTTTTATTTCCGGATTTCATATTGGCAAAATTGGCTTTGTAAATGAACTAACAATAAAAAAGTTTTAGTTAAAGAATTTTAGATATAAAACAGTGTAAAAATTGGCACAAAAGAAGCGGAAGCATTTTTATCTGTCCAAAAACTCGTTACTTTAATGAGGAGGTAAAAAAAATGTGCCCAAAAATTCGAAATATTGGCTATAACACCGGAAAAATATGACAACATGAATTTTTAGAAAACAAAATTGGGGAAAAAATTGTGTAATTATAATTTAATAATATAATTTTAAATAAAATTGATGCAGATTTTTATGGCTCTTTTTCAAAACAAATTATTTTTTTTATCAAGAACGCAAGGACAGCTTAATTTGATAATGTTTGTACTTTCTTTCTTATTGTGTTTATTTCAATAATATATAATTGTTAATTTTTTTAAGAAACCTTTCCGGTTCTGCGTATGGATATTTTGGCTACCGTAAACGTTTGCTAATAGGAGCTTGGAATGTCCGATCCTTGTATAGCGCAGGAAGGTATGATCAGGTCGAACGCGAAATGATCCGCCTTAAAATCAATATTTTGGGTATAAGTGAAACTAAGTGGAGAGGAAAAAATGAATTCATTTCACAATCGGTTCTGACAACAATGGTGTATTCCGGCAAAGAGGAGAGAGAAGGAGGCCAACTATTGAATGGTGTTGGGATTATGCTAACTAGAGAAGCGAGACGCACCTCATCTCCTGGAATCCGTTTTCGAAGAGAATAATAACGGTGAGATTTCACTGCAAGATCCGAAACATCACCATTATTCAATGCTACGCACCTACAAATGACACGGAAGACGAAATAAAAACCGCTTTCTATCTCCAAATAAGCTCGGTATATAATTGTGCTCCAAAAGGCGATATAATAATCATCATGGGTGACTTTAATGCCAGAGTCGGACCGGACAACACAGGTCTCGAACGAGTAATAGGAAAGCATGGCTTTGGTTCAAGGAACAACAATGGTGATTTGATTGTCGACTTCTGCAACGCGCTTAAGCTTGTTTTGGGTGGCACTATATTTCCTCACAAGACGTGCCACAAAATCACCTGGGTCTCCCCGAACGGGTTTGAGAGCCAAATCGACCACGTCATCGTGCAACAGATATGGAGGAAACCGCTATGTGATGTCAGAAACGAGAGGAGTGCGGGTGCAGGGAGTGACCACCACATGGTACTAGCAGGTATCCAGATACACACAGCAGCTGCCAAGCGGCGAAATGAAAATGCAGCAAGGAGAGCCAAATTCAACAATAATGATCTCAAGGGCCCCAACACATGTCGGAATTTTATGACCGCACTCAACGGCAGAGCATTGACTACAATTGAATTAGGCGAACAATCAATTAACGCGATGTGGGGCAAAGTAAAAAATGCGTTTATTGAGGCTGGCTCCGAATACGTGGGACAAAATCGAGTATCGGAGATCGTTGAAAATTAAAGCAAACGCCGAATCAGACGGTCAACGTAAAGCGGCTCTCCGTATCGAGTACCGAGTAGCTCACAAGACAGTGCAGCGCTGTGTAAGGCGCGACAGGAGAAAAAGAATGGAGGAACTTGCGGAAAATGCGGAGAGCGCTGCAAGAAGAGGTGATTCGAGAGAGCTGTACAAAATTGCCAAGGATATTGATGGCCGAAAAAGCAACACCAACCATCCTGTCTTGGATGTGGACGGCACACTATTGGTAACAATCAAAGATCAACTGCGGAGATGGAGGGACCATTTTTGTGCCTTGCTTAATGAGAATGATGAGCTGAGCCCAACGATGAGCTCCCAACAACCAGAAATGCATCGATCTTAAAGGGGAATTAACACCGGACCCCCAACAGCTACAGAAATCAAAACTGCGATCAATCTCTTAAAGGTCAACAAAGGTCGGCATACCAGCCGAATTTCATAAAGCCGATCCCGACACAACGGCCTGTATCCTCCTACCACTAATACAGGCTGTTTGGGAAGACGAAAAATACCCCATGGGTTGGAAGGATGGAGTTATTGTCAAGATGCTCAAAAAGGCAAACCTTAAGAACTGCAATAACTGGCGCGGTATTACCATTTTGTCTGTTTTCCCGAAGATAATGGCAACTATCATTCTCGAACGGACGAAGGACAGGATTGAGAATACGCTCAAGCGGCATCAAGCGGGCTTTCGTAGTGATCGGTCCTGTGTCGATCACATCAACACACTGCGTATAATAATCGAACAGTCAACTGAGTTTACGTCACCGCTCTCCTTATGTTGGTAGACTTTGAGAAGGCCTTTGACCGAGTTAACCGCGAATGGATCTGGAATTCCTTAGATAGGAGAGCGATTCCCCCGAAGATTGTTGCTGTTATAAAGGAGTCCTATCATGCTGCAAGATGCTTCGTTCTACATAATGGAAAGCTCTCTGACTCTTTCGAAGTGCGACAGGGAGTAAGGCAAGGGGATATTCTGTCGCCATTCCTGTTTTTACTGGCGATAGACGATGTATTGACTGCCAACGTAGGTACAACTGAGAGACACCGTATCCAATGGAGATCTTTTGAGAGCCTAAGCCACTCAGCACATCAGCCCATTATTCTGAGACAGACGCCCATTGAGGAGGTCAAACAGTTTATCGGGTAGACCAATTAATTTTATTTATTTTAATTTTATTTAAACTAACAAAATTTAAACTATAATTATGTTGTCATTTTCATCACGTGTTGCATTTGAACACAAACAGATTCGGTAATCCAATTTTAAACCATCTTAATGAGCATCTCGCCCATTGTACACCCCCCGGGTTCGTAACATATGCAATTAAGAAGCGAGGCGGCCATTTTGCAGCACCTGGTTGGTGGCGGAGATTCTGAGCTGATAAATCACAATTAGCGGCAACTTGATGGCGGCTTTTGCTGCCACTTTGCCTCATTAGTCGTTCCTTGGCTGCGGGGCACTCATTTGAAGCCTTTTATCGGACTAATTTTACCGGGCTGTTGTACGTAATTGCTTTGGCCGTGCCTGCTTTCCAATCAGAGGACTCTCAATGCGCAATGAACTGCCGAAAGATTGAGTTCCATTGCGAAAAGACAAATGTGTGGATGAATATATTAAGTGAATGAATGGACTGCAATTTATGGGCATATTTATTGGTCATTAAATCAATGCATTGTGTAATTTGTTTGAATAACTCGAGACAACTTTTAGTTGGGTTATTTATGGGAGGTGAAAGAAAATTTTTCTCAGAGTAAACTTTTCATTTTTTACAGATTTTCCGAGATTTTTATGCTACATTAAGCAGAGACATTCCATTTAAAATGAACAGAACTGCGAAAAAATCCAAATTTCAAGTTTTCGAAAGTCAGATTTTTTTTTCAAATTTTTATTAAGTAATGTTTGCAGTCAGTTTAATTTAAAAATAAAAAGTTAAAAAATTGCCAATATGAGAGACTGTCCCATGAAGCAAAAACGGAAGATCTATAAATATCAAATATATTGTCAGCCCGAATACCATTGTAAAAGAATTTTTTAAATTCCATATAACAAATTTTGGAATATTTAGATGGATTTCTTTTTGCCTCCTAAGCGAATAAATATTCTTAAAACAATTTTGAAATGTATACAACTCGTTGATTTGGGGGTAAATATTATATTCGGTACGTCTCAGCGCTTTCCATAAAATATATTTCTTGATAGATCATTTTGTCAGCATTTTTTATATTAAATACACTAAATTAATTAACTATTTAAGCGCTAATTAGGTAAATGCTCGACGGTAACTAAATTACGTATACGCAAATGATTTGTATGAAAATGTGCAATTACGTATACGCAATTTAATTTAATAATAAATAAAATGTTAATTTGTATGATAATTATTGAGCTCAATACTGCATTAAAAAAAGACAAATCAAATAGAATTTGATAATGAAAAAAAATATTGTAAAATAAAAAATGTCTACTAATAATTGCGGTTAGTTTAAATGCTTAATTATTTTGTGGGATTATTTATGTAAACAATAAAGCGGAATAAATTAGCGAAAATTTCATGAATTCAAAATATAACAAGCACATACACATTGATAGATACACACAGATACTAACACCAATACTATCATAAAAGTGAAATAAATAGCATCGTTTATCATGTGGCCCAACAAATTTGCCATAAATTATAAAATTGACTACGCTGACTGGCAAATTATACGAATAATATATAATATATAGAGTATATATGGATGGCATAGAAAGGCGTTCAGCGGAGTGCATTGTGCAATTTTTAGTTGTTGCTTTGGTCACCAATTCGAATAGAAAAAATGCATCGGGATATCCCAACTTGAGTATACACTGTAAGTTTCTTATTGTTAACGATGTGAATATTTTTTAATCAAGATTTTGAATGAATATAACCTTCACCTATACTAGAGCATCTCCTCCAGGATGGTTAAAGAATGCCATAGCTACCTCCAAGCCCTGTCTGAAATAATGTCGCGCTATGTTGGGTGCCTGGACACTCGGGAGTGGATGGTAACACGATCGCTGACGATCTAGCACGACAGGGTGCCTCCACCGTGACTACATCTCCTGCGCCGTTTTGTGGTAATAGTTGGTCCACAATCAAAACCATGATAAACAAATGGGCCGCAGGAGAACATAGGAGATTCTGGTTCTCCCTTCCGGGGCTCCGTCAAGCAAAAGTGCTTGTCAAACCTCTGAATGTGATCAAGACAAAAGCTCTTGGCAAAGAGGACCTAATGCTCCTGGTAGCTTACCAATATGTCCACCACACTGTTAGATAACATCTACAGGAAATTGGCCTATCAGACTCTTCAGATTGCAGGATCTGTCTAGAAGACGATTAAACCACCAGACATATTCTCTGTGACTGCCCAGCGCTGGTATGGGACAGAGCCCGTCACATGGGGAAGGAACGGATTAGTCCCTTGCATCTCAGGTCAATACCAACAAAAGACCTACTGCTATTCATGCGGAAAGTGGAAAGTCTTTTGTTTTAACTTAAGGGTATGGTACAAAACACATTTTGGTCACAGTGCCCCACCACTTTTTGAGGAATCCTTTTCGGAAAATAAAGCGTTAATAATATATTTCAAGTTAAGAATCTATTTAAGATGTATCTTTTAAAAGCAGACCAAAAGCGTCTGATATCCAAAGAATTATTTTTCGTACACTTTGTTATAGAAATTTGTCAATATTTAGTAATAGAAGAGAACACTGCACCTCAAAACTTTTTAGTCAAAAGTCGTTGTTTCAACCTATATATAATGTGAATCTGCAGACAAGTAAAATCTGGAAAATCTTTTGAAGAAAAGTCAACATTTCTTTGTTTATTAGGCGCTCAAGAGTCTAAAAACAAATGATGGAAATCCGGAGCGGAATTCCCCCTTTCCCATGCTCTCTCGAAGGACCAGCGTCCATGTAAACGTTTTTAGTATCGAAGTAAACGATTTAATAAGTGTTTTGAATTATTCAAAATTATCCAAACCGCTTAAAAATATATTCATTAAATTCCCAAATTGAGCACATCTGCTTGGATGATATAATTCTTCCGATAAAATCTTTGACCATATCTAAAATTATCTAAGCCGTATCCTTAATAAAAATTTCGCCTCTCTTCTATAGACCAAGTAGTATTAATTAGTTTAGCGAGTTGCCAGATCATCAAAATTTGGGCTCACACCTTTTCTGTACTCCCATTTCGACTGATCGATTAGGCAATACAGTTTATCAGTATCGGTATCGATAATAACATGCATTGGTGTTGTACAGACAAGTAAAATCTGACTTAGCTGTCAGAAAATATTGTTCTGTCATTATTTCTAGGAGTTCTTATGCACAATAAAAAAGAAAAACGTAAAATGAAGAGCAAGAAGGTGAATATACCTGAGAGCCAACTAGCCGTGATTCCTTTATATCAAAGCATTATTGATGATGTTACTGATGATGTGCGAAATGACTTTCTCGATGAAGGCTACGATGAGGTAACTTTACAGGAGTTTAATTATTTATGGCGGATGAATGTGATGTCAAAAGATGCAGTACGAATAGATCTTAGTGGGTTGGATCTGCCTGGGGCTCAAACAGTTCCAAAAACATTGAAAAAGGGTGCAGCCGATGCAAAAGACTCCCAACAGGGCGAACCAGATGGAGCCAGCTCCAGCAAAGCAGTAGGCACTGGCAGTCGCAAGAAGTTGCTATCATCGATTGCAGGTAAGTTTTATTTTCAAGCCCATAAAAGTGTTACGACTAATCGGCAAACATCTGGAGCAGCAGAGACAGCAGCAGCAGATGACGGTCACGAAAAGTTATCACCAAAAGCGCAGGAATCTGACTCGGAGGGATCACCCTCCACATCAAAAAAAATCAAACTGAGCGCAAACGATGATGATGCACCCAGCTGCAGCAATGCAGTGCTCCAAGACATTGCTGGTTTGAAAAACTTCATCTGGAAAACTTCATCAGAACCCTCTGCATGTGCCAATAATAGAGATGTACGCTTTGAGGTAGCCATACCTCCTTTGCCTAACACATCTCCAGCCAAAAAGAAAACTCTCACCATAGTTGTGCCCAAATGGGCAGCAGCTCAGACAGAGATCGATCCACTACTAACACCGTATTTAGTGGAGACTCTGTACTCTATAGATCCAGGCTTGCAAGCACTCACATTGCAGAGCACATTTGATGAATGGCTTCGTAAGCATCAAAAAAGCTTGAAAAAACCCATATCAAAGGTAAAAAGCTCTAAATCCAAGAATCGTAGTAATAATTAAATGAGCATTAATTTAAATATATAAATTAAATCTTACATTCGATGCTCACTGCTGTTTGAATAAATATAATCGAGTGTAATTTAATAAAAAAAATTGAGTAAATTAACTTAGTTGATATTGATTGATTGGAACAGCCTTTAGCATCATGTGATGCAAGTGAGAAATAGAGAAGCCCAAGAGTTTTTTTTTATACAAATATCGGGTATCGGGTTTTTCAATAGGGACGCTACAAAAGTAGACCGATAGGGACAGCAAATGACGCCATATTTTTTCCCGCTCTCTTGACATTTCCCTTAAGAAAAGGTTTGCCATTTCATTATGGAAAGATATACGATCCAACAACGAGTCGAAATTAATAAAATTTACTACCGAAATCAGTGGTCTCAACTTTAAGTGCGCTACATTCAATTTATGGTCGTCATAATTGTCCTGCCAGATCAACAATTGAACTGGAAAAATTTGATTCCACAGGCACAGTACAAATGTGCCCGTAGTGTCATCAATTGAGGAAGACCCAAATCAGTCTCTCACACGTCGCGTCGTTCTCAAGCGTTGTGACGTCGTTGTGGCGAATTTTGCGAAAAGATCTTGGCCTTCATCCTTACAAGATCAAACTGACGCAAGAACTGAAGCCGCTTGACCACCAGAAGCCTCGTATGTTCGTGAATTGGTGTGAGCAACAGCTTGAAAATGATCCCGATTTTCATCGAAAAATCATCTTCAGCGATAAGGCTCATTTCTGGCTGAATGGCTTCGCAAATAAGCAAAATATGCGTTACTGATCAGGCAGCAATCCACACGTACTCTATGAGTCGCCATTGCATCCCGAAAAAATTACGGTTTGGTGCGGTTTATGGGCTGGCGGCGTTATTGGGCCGTACTTCTTCTATGATGATCAAGACCGGCAGGTTACTGTGAATGGGAATCGCTACTGCTCAATGATAACCGAATTTTTTTGGCCCGAATTGTATGATATGGACTTAGACAATATGTGGTTTCAACAGGACGGCGCCACAAGCCACACTGCGAATGTCGCAATCGATTTATTGAAAACCAATTTTGGTGAACGTGTTATCTCACGAAATGGCCCAGTCAATTGGCCGCCTCGGTCGTGCGATTTGACGCCATTACTCTATTTCTTGTGGGGCTACGTTAAGTCTATGGTCTATGTCAACACGCCAGCAACAATTGATGAACTTCGTACGAATATTGAACGTGAAATTTCAGCAGTATCGGCCGATTTATGCTTGAAAACCGTCGAAAATTGGGTTCAGCATCTGGACTTCTGCAAGCGTGCCCGTGTTGGCCTTGCAAAAGAAGTCGAGTTCCATACATAATGGCATCGAATGTACTTTTACAGGAATAAAGAATTTTATTGATACCCAAACCCGGTTTTGTTTTATTTAAAAGCGCTTTTATAGAAAAACACTCAATATATAGAGTTGTTATTCTATCTAACTAAACTGATTACCCATATTCCAAAAGTCGCATTTTTTGCTAAAGGTTGTCTCGAATTTAATCAGTTGGCCAATTGTTAATAAACTCAGTATCCTTTATTCATCCTTTTACATGTATTCTCATGCATTCAATATACTGTCGTTCTCCACACAATTTAAGGGTATTAAAAGGGAAATGCAGACATAAAACGCATAGAAATGATAGCATTCATAATGGCGTTGTGGCTGTTCAACTTCGAATTTTCCGCATTTGTTTGTGCTAATTTGTTGCAGTGGAAAGTGGAAAATGGAAAGTTGAAAATGAAGGCAAAGCTGTTGTTGTTGTTTTGGTTGTCATAAATTCTCAACGCAATGCAGCAGCGTAAGGTGAACTTGAGGGTGGCAAAGGGTAAGAAACTCAGAGAAAGTGGGCGTAGTGCAGCCTTAAATCATATTTGACAAGATAAATTAGCACGCACACAGATACACACGCACACACTCACAGTCTGACACAGCACAAATGAAAACAAACAAGGCACACACTCTTACATACATATAGCCAAGTAGAGGCAAGAAGCCACTTAAGCACAAAAATTCAGAATGTTTATGCAACTTGGTCAAAATCATGAAGAAAGAAAGTTGAATTTTTGTACAAATCATGTAGAGGAACTTCATAAAACAAAAATTACGTATCCGTCTTTTCCCTATATCTCACTGATAAGAGAGCGAAAGCCATCGAATTTGACCAACAGATGCAAATTATCCTTATGCCGCTTTAAGTTTATAGATGTCTTCCTGCGCAGAAGATTTTCTCTTACTAAGAAAATACTTAGAATACTTGGTTTGAAATTTATTTAAACACCATTTAAATTTAAAAAAAAAACGATAAACCTTGCTTTCAAAGCACTTTTAAAAGAAGAATTAAATAAGAAAGTTACGCGATAAAATTGTTTACCTTGTAGGCACCTATAAATTACTTCTACGAAATTTATTCGCATTTGTTTAGTAATTTTCTATGCCACACAAATGTGTTAAGAACTAAGAGTTCAGGGTGGAATATTCAGACCAGTTCAACTATCTAGGTGTGGTCCTAGACAAACGACTCAACTGGAAATCCCACTTAGACCAAGTGCTCTCCGAAGCTACTCGAGCCATGTGGGCCTGTAGAAAATTCTTTGGCAGCACATGGGGCTTCAGCCCTCATATTTTAGAATGGATATGCCGTATGATGGTACGGCCTATCGTCACACATGCAGCCCTTGTGTGGTGGTCCATGTGGCCATTAAGAAATGCAGCAAGCTTCAAAGACTAGTATGCATATCTCTCTCCGGAGCTATGCGTACGTGTCTGACAACTGTCATGGAGTCAGTCCTTGGACTCACACCACTGCACATTTTCATCAAAAAGCCAGCCATGCAGAGTCTACTACGTATCCCAATCATATCTGGACTCTTAGCAAGAGATGACAAGTCTTGCCGCACTTATATTCCCTTCCTGACGTATCGATCTGCTCTAGATCAGATCTAATGATCATGGAACTTTTTTATAATAAGAAATTTAGATCTGTTCTCCTAAGTCGGGAGACTTGGGCTGATGGCAGCATCAGTGTTTCCTGACCTATATAATATATATATAATATAATATAATATATATAATATATAGACTTGGTAGGATGGAGCCCCTGTGAAAACCCCCGGTGGCAACAATGATTTACGGATGGGTCCAAAACTGAGCAGGGTGTAGGTGTTGGAATCGTTGGACCCAATACCAGAATCTCTACTGCAATGGCCATCATGCCATACAGATCTGCGCCCTTAGTATCCTTCTCAAGGGAACTAGAGGAGCAAACATATGCATTTATTCAGATAGCCAAGCTGATATTAAGGCATTGTCATCGTGGAGCATCTCTTCCAGGATAGTTAAAAAATGCCCTAACTACCTCCGGGACAAAGTCCTGCGATGTTGGGTGCCTGGACACTCGGAAGTTGATGGTAACTTGATCGCCGACGATCTAGCATTACAGGGTGCCTCCACCTGACTCCTACATCTCCTGCGCCGTTTTTTGGTAATGGTTGGTCCACGATCAAAACCATAATAAACAACTGGGCCGCAGGAGAACATACGGGATACTGGTTCTCCCTTCCGGGGCTGCGTCAAGCAAAAGTATTTGTCAAACCTCTGGAAAGGTCACAAAAGATCTTGGCAGAGCGGACCTTAAGCTCCTGCTAGCTTACCTATCTGGCGACCACACTGTTAGATACCATCTACAGAAAATTGGCTTATCGGACTCTTCAGAGTGCAGGCTCTGTCTAGAAGACGATGAAACCACCAGACATATTCTCTGTGACTGCCCAGCGCTGGTATGGGACAGATTCTGTCACATGGGAAAGGAACGGATTAGTCCCTTCCATCTCAGGTCAATGCCAACAAAAGACCTACTGCTATTCATGCGAGAAGTGTTTTGCTTGAACTTAAGGGTATGGTTCAAAAGACCTTTTGGACGCAATGCCTAACTTCTCTGTGAGGAACCCTTTTTCGGGAAAAAAAATGGGTTCATTGCCAGAACTAAAGCGTTTAAAGCAGTCCTTTATTAGTACACAAAAAGATATAAATTCGTTTTGATTACATAAAGAATATTCCTGGCATTATTATTTTCTTCAGCTTTTTCTTTCACATCCTGCCCAACCGACAGGATAGCCATCCGATTGGAACTTTACTTCATATATAAGTCTTTTATGACCTTAAGAAATTGTACTTTTCTTTAAAAGATGACAAAATGAAAATAATTACAATTTCATATCGCTATGCAAGCGTGGAATAACAAAGAAAGTTCTGATCATTTCAGCTTCAGTGCAAGAATTTATGAGAAAAACTCTTTAATTTTTAAAATTGAGCTTTAATTTTACAGTGTTCTGATTTTAAATATTCGTAATTCCCTCCCACATAATCCAAAGTTCCACGAAAAACGCAACCAAAGCGACATGCGTGGAAAATCTTAACAAATATTTTTCGTTTTTGTTTTCGTTTTGTCGTTACCATCGTTGCAGCTGCTTCCATTGCCGCCATTTCTTGTCTCTTCCTCTATTCCTTCTAGCTGCTTCCATTGCCGCCATTTTTTGTCTCTTCCTCTATCCCTTCTACGGCTTTTTCACATTACTGTTTTTTATTTTCTCTTGCTTTTGTCATTTTAAAAATTTGTTATGCTTCCTCTCTGGCAGCTGGCTTTAGTCTAGTTGAAGCCAACATTACCCAATACCCTTCCTTTCCGAACCCAAACTGTGTGTTCAACATTTTTATACTCTATATTTATGGGGTTAAGGATACGACAGATTTAAACAAAGTTCTTAAAACCAAAATGTTTACAGACAATTTGGTTAATGGCTGTATTAGGTCTATCAGTTTTCAAAAAAAATATAAGGGCTAGAGACAGGTTCCATAGCCTTTGTTAATAACCTATGTATATATAAAAAAAAGTTATGTTAGTTACATTATTTATAACTCAAGAACGGTTGGACCTATTTTGATAATCAGAATAACTAATAAAATATCGAAGAAATTCACAAAAGAGTAAGTAAGCCACAAAATTCTGTTAGGAGATATATTAATTTTTATAAATTTTGTTTTTGATTGAAAATGTAGATTTTGTATTCTAATTTAATCAAAAAATCAATAATTAATAATTATATTGAATATTGTTCGAAAGAGAGCCTTAGCGTAAGCAAAGAAGATCTTGCTGCAGAGAGCTTTACAAGGTGAAGCAAAAAAGAAAATAAAACTGGTTCGATTTTTGTAAAGCAGCTATATGAAAAAGTTGCACAATTTTGATTAAACTTTACAAAAATTGGTGCTTTATTTTGTATAGCTGTTGTAAAGAAATCGAACCTGTGTCCTCTCTTTCAGACCTTTATACCAAAAATTAGTTCTCTTAAAGACGTCCATCTTTTTGTGAAGAGGCATATCCTGTCCACACACTTTTTTATTGACAATTTGAGTTCAATTTTTTAAGTAAAATTAAAGTATTTGCCATAACTAAAACCATATCCGTTAAGTATACTCTTGAGTATTAAGTTTGATTTATTTTAACAGTTCAAGTGGCAGAGTGCTCAAAAAAATCTAATCCCTTTTCGTCTAGCTAACAAAATGGCCGCCCACTTTAAACGGCTTTGTTATTTCTGTGTATATTTTGTTCATCAAGTGACACTTCTGTTGTATTTGGGTGTTATTTTTGTTGTTTTTGCAGGTTTATCTATTTGGTAAGCATCTGCTCCAAATCCATTGATTTTCAATAGCATGTTAAGCCACTTCTTATCCCATTATCCTTAGCTAAGCTGCGCATTTTATTTGCTTATTTTGAAATCAAATGTCGCAAAGAAGGACCTTAAAATGAAAATGGGCGCAGGAGCGTATCTTTAAGTAGATAATTTGGAATACAATAAAACTAAAAATTTGTTTGCATTTATTTATTAATAAACAGTCAACTAATAATTAGAACTAAGAGCGAGGGCTGCGATGGCTTTTTGCTAGTCAGAGTATAATAGATATATGTTAAATAAAACTAGATGATATATATTTATTATTAAGGAACTTAATTAGTGTTAGTTAATTACACACTATTTTTAAAAAGTCGTTTTATTTTTTTAGCATTTACTTCAGGGGATGTTAAATAATTGCATTCTTTTATTGACACCCTTTCCCTTCCCTTACTCACGTATCGATCTGCTCTAGATCAGATCTTAAGATCACGCAACTTTTTCATAACAAGAAATTTAGATCGCTTCTCCCAAGAGACTTGGGCTGAAGACAGCCCCTGTGGAAACCCCCGGTGGCAACAATGGTTCACGGATGGGACCTAAACTGAGCAGCATGTAGGTGTTGGAATCGTTGGACCAACACCAGAATCTCTACCTAAAGATCTGCGCTCTTAGAATCCTTCTCAAGGGAACTAGGAGAGCAAACATATGCATTTTTTCAGATAGCCAAGCTGCTATTAGGGCATTGTCAATGGGTGCCTGAACACTCGGGAGTGGATGGTAACACGATCGCTGATGATCTAGCACGACCGGGTGCCTCCACCCTGACTACATCTCCTGCGCCGTTTTGTGGTATTGGTTGGTCCACAATCAAAACCATGATAAAGAAATGAGCTGCAGGAGCACATAGGAGATACTGGTTCTACCTTCCGGGGCTTCGTCAAGCAAAAGTGCTTGGCAAACCTCTGGATGCGATCAAGACTAAAGATCTTGGCGGAGCGAACCTAAAGCTCCTGGTAGCTTACCTATCTGGTCAAAACACTGTTAGATAATATCTACAGATAATTGGGCTATCGGAATCTCCAGAGAGCAGGCTCTGTCTACAATTGATGAAACCACCAGACATATTCTCTGTGACTGCCCAAAGCTGGTATGGGACAGAGGCTGTCACATGGGAAAGTCCCCTCCATCTCAGGTCAATACCAACAAGAGGCCTACAGCTATTCATGCGGAGACTTTTGCTTTGGCTTAAGGGTATGGTACAAAAGACCTTTGGGTCGCAGTGCCCCACCTCGTTGTGAATAACCCTTTTCGGAAAATAAAGCTATAATAATATATTTCAAGTTAAGAATCTATTTAAGATGTATCTTCTTAAAGCAGACCAAAAGTGTCTGACATCCAAAGAATTATTTTTCGTACTTTTTGTTATACAAATTTGCCATTATTTAGTAATAGAAGAGAAAACAGCGCCACAAAACTTTTTTAATCAAAAGTTGTTGTTCCAACCTATAATGTGAATCTGACAGTCAAGTAAAATCTGGAGAGTATGTTGAAGAAAAGTCAAGAGTCTAAAAACTAATGCTGGATATTGTTGATTTATCAAAATTTTT
Source organism: Chymomyza amoena (assembly GCA_037043745.1). Taxonomy (NCBI): domain Eukaryota; kingdom Metazoa; phylum Arthropoda; class Insecta; order Diptera; family Drosophilidae; genus Chymomyza; species Chymomyza amoena. Next base: position 154,656 of record JBAMAX010000965.1, on the reverse strand, counting down.
TTCGCATTTTTATTTATAATTTTTCTTTTACCCGATTTGATTTAAACAAAAAGTTAACCTTACCTTGAATCATTGTGTTCTGTAAGTACGATAGTAATTACACTGGGACGCTGAGAAATTCCGGAGCGGAATACCCCCCTTTCCCATGATCTCTCGACGGACCAGTGTCCATGTAAACATTTTTAGTATCGAAGTAAACGATTTAATAAGTGTTTTTAATTATTCAAAATTATCCAAACCGCTTAAATATATATTCATTAAATTCCCAAATTGAGCACATCTGCTTCGATGAATTAATTCTTCCGATAAAAACTTTGACCATATCTAAAATTATCTAAGCCGTATCCTTAATAAAAATTTCGCCTCACTTCTATAGACCAAGTAGTATTAATTAGCTTAGCGAGTTGCCAGATTAGCACTCACACCTTTTCTGTACTCCCATTTCGACTAATCGATTTAGCAATACAACTTATCGGTATCGGTATCGATAAAAACATGCATGGGTGTTGTACAGACAAGTAAAATCTGGCTTAGCTGTCAGAAAGTATTGTTCTGTCATTATTTCTAGAAGTTCTTATGCACAAAAGAAAAACGTAAAATGCAGAGCAAGAAGGTGAATATACCTGAGAGCCAATTAGCCGTGATTCCTTTATATCAAAGCATTATTGATGATGTTACTGATGATGTGCGAAATGACTTTCTCGATGAAGGCTACGATGAGGTAACTTTACAGGAGTTTAATTATTTATGGCGGATGAATGTGATGTCAAAAGATGCAGTACGAATAGATCTTAGTGGGTTGGATATGCCTGGGGCTCAAACAGTTCCAAAAACATTGAAAAAGGGCGCAGCCGATGCAAAAGACTCACAACAGGGCGAACCAGATGGAGCCAGCTCCAGCAAAGCAGTAGGCACTGGCCGTCGCAAGAAGTCGCCATCATCCGATGCAGGTAAGTTTTATTCTCAAGCCCATTAAAGTATTACGACTAATCGGCAAACATCTGGAGCAGAAGATGTTCCAGTTTCAACTAAGACAGCAGCAGCAGATGACGGTAACGAAAAGTTATCTCCAAAAGCGCTGGAACCTGACTGGGAACCCAGCACACCAAAAAAAATCAAAATGAGCGCAGGCGATGGTTCGGCACCTTGCTGCAGCAGTGCAGTGCTCCAAGACATTGCTGGTTTGAAAGACTTCATCTTGAGATCAGAACCCTCTGCACGCGGCAATAATATAGATGTGCGCTTTGAGGTAGTCATACCTCCTTTGCCTAACACATCTCCAGCCAAAGAAAAAACTCTCACCATAGTTGTGCCCAAATGGGCAGCAGCTCAGACAGAGATCGATCCACTACTAACACCGAATTTAGTGGAAACTCTGTACTCTATAGATCCAGACTTGCAAGCACTCGCATTGCAGAGCACATTTGATGAATGGCTTCGTAAGCATCAAAAAAGCTTGAAAAAGCCATATCAAAAGTAAAAAGCTCTAAATCCAGGAATCGTAGTAATAAATAAATGAGCATTAATTTAAATATATAAATTAAAACTTACATTCGATGTCCGCTGCTGTTTAAATAGATTTAATCAAGTCGAATTAAATAAATAAAATTAAATAAATTAATTTAGTTGATATTGATTGATTGGAACAGCCTTTAATTTCATGGGAAGCAAGTGAGAATTAGAGAAGCCCAAGAGTTTTATTATACAGAGCTATAACTATATATTAGGTTGTCAAAAAAGTCTTGCGGTATTTCCGCAAGCTTGTCTTTGCAAGCGCGTAGTTCTAGTTGTATTCGTCGCATCGGTTCACGCTAGAGCTTTTTGGAAAGCTCATTTCACGTGCTAACACGTGTTTGATTAATTGTTGTTTGCTTTTAGTCGTTCGTGAGTTATAGCGTCGCAAACATGGAGCAATATAAAGAAAAAATACGGCATATTTTACAGTACTACTACGATAAAGGCAAAAATGCATCTCATGCTGCCAATAAAATTTGTGCAGTTTATGGACCCGATACAGTTTCCATTTCCACCGCACAACGATGGTTTCAATGTTTTCGTTCTGGTGCAGAGGTGATCGAAGATGCGCCACGGTCCGGAAGGCCTGTTGTCGAAAATTGCGATAAAATCGCTGAATTGATCGAAAGAGACCGGCATAGTAGCAGCCGTAGCATCGGCCAAGAGCTGGGCATGAGTCATCAAACCGTTATAAACCATTTGAAGAAGCTTGGATTGAAAAAGAAGCTCGATGTATGGGTGCCACAAGACTTGACGCAAAAAAACATTTTTGACCGTATGGATGCATGCGAATCGCTTCTGAATCGCAACAAAATCGACCCGTTTTTGAAGCGGATGGTGACTGGCGATGAAAAGTGGGTCACTTACGACAACGTGAAGCGTAAACGGTCGTGGTCGAAAAGCGGGGAAGCTGCACAGACGGTGGCCAAGCCTGGATTGACGGCCAGGAAGGTTCTTCTGTGAGTTTGGTGGGATTGGCAGGGAATCATCCACTATGAGCTGCTCCCCTATGGCCAAACGCTCAATTCGGACCTGTACTGCCAACAACTGGACCGCTTGAATGCAGCACTCATGCAGAAGAGGCCATCTTTGATCAACAGAGGCCGAATTGTCTTCCATCAGGACAACGCCAGGCCACACACATCTTTGGTGACGCGCCAGAAGCTCCGGGAGCTCGGATGGGAGGTTCTTTTGCATCCACCGTATAGTCCGGATCTCGCACCAAGTGATTACCACCTATTTCTGTCCATGACGAACGCGCTTGGTAATCGGAAGTTGTCCACAAGAGAGTCCTGTAAAAATTGGCTCTCCGAGTTTTTTGACAATAGGGAAGCGAGCTTCTATAAGAGGGGCATTATGAAGTTGGCATCTCGTTGGGAACTCGTCATCGAACAAAACGGCGCATATTTGACTTAAATCGCATTATTATAACCAATTTTATGAACAATTGAAAATTCAATAAAAATACCGCAAGACTTTTTTGACAACCAATACATACATGGGTGGGTCAATAGATGTTAGCATGCTCTCAGTAAGCAGATGTGTAGCAGAGACCTCTCTCGACCAACAAAAGTAACACTCTACAAGACGCCCTTCTTGCCCGAGCTCATATACGGCTCAGAAGCATGGTTTGTGTCACCGGCAGCTGTCTGCTCTTGGAGTGTTTTATAGGACGACTATCGCATACGCATGAGCCACGAACTGTACGAGCTCTGTGACGACATAGATGTTGTCCAGCGCATCGCAATACAACGCCTTCGCTGGCTCGGGCAACTCGTATGGATAACGATGCTCCAGTGAAAAAGGTATTCGAAGCGAAAGCCGACGAAGGAAGACGAGGGGACGACCACAACTTCGATGGAAAGATCAAGTGGAGGAGAACCTATTCTACCTTGGTATTTCTAATTGGAGAAGGTGCGCGCAAAGCAGAGGCGCCTGGCGAGAACTGTAGTGGTCGGCCGTAACCCGAGAGCGGGTTGTCATGGCCGCACAAATAAACTATATACATATAAGTATAGTAGAAGAAAATAAGGCTCAGTATATGAAATTCTTATTATATGATGTGAGAACCGGACCTGATTGAGTGATCAAGTTACGAGTTATCATACGAAGAGAATAAAGGGAATCACCTGGTTGTGAATAGACTTGGAGATTCTCCTCAAACACATGACGTGGTAGATAGTTACGATGTATGCTCATGGGTTTGTTAAATGGGAACAGCTATTCACCTGTGTTTTCAGGTATAACTTTTCAAGTCCATCAGCACTGAATTCACAGCTGAACTTTACGTCTAAAGTTCAGGATTTAACGCCAAGTCCATGCATGTGCTAAATTCAGTGACAAGTAATGCGTAGATTCATATAGGGTGCTGAAAATTGAGACATGATTTCATGAGTAACTCAGGCTTAATTTAACGTTTACGTGTTATTGCCATTAAGAGTATTCAACATAAGCTTTGGCTGATGGGCTTCAAATTGACATAGTCATGGCTTCAAATCGGCATATTTAGATTTTGGTTATCAATAAAATTAAAAAATTTCATTAAGTCATATGTAGCTAAATATCATTTTAAAAAACTTAAAATAAAACAAATCAAAATATTGAAGCGCCTCTACTCTCTGTGAGGAACCCTTTTTCAGAAAAAAATAATTGTCACGAGTTTCAAGGATAGTGCTAGAGCATCGAGCTTAATGGATTATGTACCTAGCAGGTTGCGTATACGCCACCATAATATATATCATTGTTGCGAAAATAAGAAAGACTTTCAAAACTTTTATTTCATACTCTGTGAGGACCCTGCTCTCCTTAAAATTAAGCATCAGAATTGAATTTTTCAACTACCTATTAGGTTTTATAGTCAGTACTCCTATTAATATTTGGTTTTTTTTATATGAGATGCTTTATAGCCATAAAGTATACGTTGTTTTTGTCGTTAGTTGATTATACATTTGTTTGTATGCAAAGAGATAAAAGAAATATTATACCAAAATAACTTTTAAAATATTCATAAATTTTTAATTTTTTTTCGAACTTCAATTTACATTCTTTAACATAAAATATATGAATAATGTATGAAGTTAAAATTTTAAAATATTTTTTTTTCGGATGTTAAGAAATATTCTGCTATTTCCTGTAGCGGGATTTAAAACAAAATATGGTGTCTAAAAAATTGTTGTCGAACTTATTGTAAAAATTTGTAAATAAGGTGTTCCAAAAAAAAAAACTCAGTTGAATTCGAGATGTCTTAGACGGGCATCGATTCAAATTGGTAATATTTTGTCACCATCTTTAATTTTTATTTTAATGGTGTTATTGGAAGACTTCTAAGAAAGCCATTTCCTTATTTAATAATTGTAGCGTACTTTTCAGAGCTTAGTCGTTTAGCTGCCGGTGGAAAATTCCGCCGAAGAAAGTAACGACGAATCGTTACTTTTACTACTTAATCCCGAAGATTAAGTAGTTGTGAACGACGAATCTCTTGGAATATCCGAGAACGAAGAGGAAGTTCCGAATCGACAAGAGGATATTTTAAGTCATTTACAGCATCCGATTCTGAATACTCAAGAAGTGGAAGAAGTGATAGTGAAGGAGAAAATAGGAAGACGAAGCAAGAAATTTCAGAGAACTGCAAGAAGAAGAAAATGGTTGTAGAAGCAGTGATGCAGAAAGCGAGTTCGACAATTCGACTCATATTCCTCTTCTATCACTAATGCAAGTTTTATGGACAACCGAATTTCTCCAACATGTGAATACAACATTGGAGACTTTGATCTCTCTCTTCTTGAGGGAGAAGCAATACGAAGCCAAACGAGTGCTACATTCATTGTACAACATGCACAGAAAGTAATATCCTCACAAAAGAAAGAATTAAGCAAGTTGGTATTGAAGAATTTGGTAGAAATCCTCTTAAACAGCGAGTGGTGTACGACGTTTATGGAACAAAGTATAAATATATCAACTATGCAGCACATTTTCAGGGGCCATCCTCATCATCTCGCATTACGGAAAGATTGCAACTTCTCCAATAACTCCCGTCGATGTGCATTTAATGCCTGTTTACAAGAATGTGTCGGTAGAAGATTCTCTAGAAGAGTTATTCCAAACTGGAAATTCACCATCCAGCACTGGAATAATTTGTCAATCTACAAGGTGCGCCATTTGAATGTGGTCGATGGAAATATTTTTTCGCGGTGTGACATGTCGCGCCGTCTTCTTGAAACCAAAAGCCTTTAAGACCTTTTTCACGCATTTCTGGTAAAACAGAGTGTGCCAATATCCATCGATAGCGATCCCCATTGACAGTTTCCCCAACTCTGAAGAAGAACGGACCGATGATGGTTTTTGAGCAGACACCGGCCCAAACAGTCACTTTCTGATCATGCAGTGGAGTTTGATGAGAATTTTCTTTCCCCCAAATGCGACAGTTTTGTTTATTTACAGTGCCAGATAGCGTGAAATGGGCCTCATCAGTTATTAAAATTCGCTCCCAAAAATCGGGCTCCGATTCACTCACTCGAATAATAATTTCCGCGCGTTCTTTGGGCGTGAATCGATTCATGGTTAAAATTGTGCAATAACCTTTCCAAAATGTGTTCGACGACGTCAATTGGTTGAAATCTGTCAAAGTTATTCAATATTTCCATCGACCACATTCAAATGGCGCACCCTGTATCTGCAGAAGGATTTCCGGCAGGCGAACGTGGCTACCAAATTGTTAGATGTCTACGATTTTTCGAAGATTTCAAAAAAGTAGAAGACGGAAGAGTGGATAGAAGCGAATTTTCGTTCAACGTTCATAGCTCAATCTCCCATGGATCCACATTATCAAATGGTAATAAAATTGTTGGTTTCAGTGCAGAACCGAATAAGCAAGATTCAGGGTGGCAAAAAAGAGGAAAGGGAAACAAAATAATAGATTTTTTAAAAGAACATCCAACAGCTCCAACAACTTTATACCTATACTTTAAATCGATTGAACCACAAAATTTAATTTTTAGCAACCCTGTTGGAGATGTATAAAATTATTATTTCAACATTAATGAATCTATTGAAATATTGGATGAGATGTTACAATATCAATTTTATAATAACGATGAAAAGATAATAGAATTTTTAACAAATGTTTCGATGTTATCGATAAGTTAATTCCTAAAAAAACACAATTTTTTTACTATCACCACTTAATGCAGGGAAAAATTTATTTTTTGATGAATTTATACATTTTTGTCTAAATTTTGGTCTGGTAGGATACTTTAATCGATATCATTTATTTCGGTTAATGGAAAGTGTAGATAATTAACCTCTATTGGAACCATCGCGATGGTACATCTTCGACCGAAACATTGAAAATGTTATTTGGTAGAGATACTGTTGCAGATAAAAGTAAAATACGCCAACGATGCATCGCGATGCTTCAGTAATGAGAACACCAATAACACAGGTCTACAAATACAGGAGTCATGTGAGTTGTTGGAAAGCTAAGAGTCATTACCGAAGTAATTTGGTGCGTAGAATCTGAATCCGGCGTCAGAACTGGCCCATCACGTCAGGATTTTGAGATATTTGAGGTTATGTACCCAAAAAACGGCGATTTTTCCTACATTTGAGGTTATGTACAGGGCGCAAAAAATGTTTGCGGTCTTTCTCTCCAGTTACATCATTTAGTACAACTCTTACCCTTTAATTTAAGGGTTCAAGAGATCAATTACGATTTTTTTTCGCAAAGTTATGGCTTTTCAAAGTTACGAGATATATCCCTTCGACGTCATTAGCATTTGCAGTAAGCCTTTGAGATAATAATTTTTTACTGTGTAATTTCTCTTGAAAATTTTGACTTGAGGGTTTTTGAAGTCACTAAGAACGGATATGAAGTCGGAATAATGATATTTGCATTTCCAATATGGCGTATTCAGGATGACGAATTCAGATTTGCAAGAAACATGTTAATATTGAAAATTTTTTGGGTACATAACCTCAAATATCTCAAAATCCTGACGTGATGGGCCAGTTCTGACGCCGGATTCGGATTCTATGCACCAAATTACTGAACCATGTTGACCTGTGTAATTGTACTATCGAATAATGACGTCTTCCCAAATGATAGAGCCTTCAGATCGAGAATGTTTTCATACAAGTGGAATGCCATGGCCAAATTCATAAATGAGCACTTTTAATAAATAAAACAATAATTAACAAATAAGCAAATTTCAATTAATAACAGCAAACAAAAATGCAAATAATTGCTAATGAATTCATTAAAAAAAACCATAAAATATCTGACTAAATACATTAAAAACAAATTGATTGCTAAAGTGCTTTCGGTAATAGCAAAACATTTAAGAGCTGTTGTAAAAGTATTTAAGACAAAGTGCAATTATTAACAATGTTTCAACAATATTTGGCTAATTGCTTAGAATCTGTAGCATACTTTAAAGAGCTTAAATTCCTTGAATAAATATATATTTTAAAATATGTTGAGAATATTTCAGTGGAAACACTTAGAATCCTTTTAGATACATTTCAAATTCATCATTTATTGCTTTAAAATAATATTTGTTTTTTTGCTTAGCATATACATATGTATATATATGTAAGTATATATGTATATACATATGTATATACACTCCATACCTTTGCATAATAAATTTTTGCATTTATTATTAAAAGTAAATAAAAGCACAAATACAAATACAATTTACAAAATACAAATTCAATGTGCATATATGTAATCCCATAAAAAATTCAGACGCAATTTATTTGTTGTTTTTTATATTTTTATTTCTCTTATTTTTTGGCTGTTATCATATTTAAGCCCTTCAAAACCCTTCAAAACGCACAACTTTTGTCGGCTTATAAAAAATTTAATAAACGCTTTTGAACCGATTCACCTAAAAAAACATAAAAGGACTACAAACGTTTGTATTTCTGTGTGCTTTTTTTAAATCCAGCCAAAAGCGAAAGCTTAGAAAAAGGTTAAAAATCCCAAAAGAAATAATTAAAGTACAAAACGTGGGGGCGTGCCTGAATCCTTGCCTCACGCAGACCGTTTCAGTCGCCGTACTACAAAATTAACATAATTTTGGAAAGCCTCTTAAGCCATATACAAAAAGGCGAGTCGAATTGAAGCCGAGCCATGGCTAAGAGTCGTCCTTTTGACGTTTTTTCGACTCTTCATTAGCATTCAAGAGGCGTTGCTGATGCCAATAACGAGTTTCCATTTAAAAAACAACAGCAACAGATCCACAAGTTCTGGAACTAACCCAGTTCTTTTACGGCTGTTGCCTAAAATCAATTTTAAATGTCTATCTTTATAGGGTGCTCTTTAAAGTGCATGTTTGTTATTCTTGTCCTTGTATCTAGTGCATCTTGCTTCCAGTATTTGGTTTGACTGCAGTTTTAAGTGCTTTTAATTGTGGCCAAAAGGCATTTTCTAATTACAACCTAAATAAAAGGCATTTAGGCAAACACTTACAAAAGCTGAATGCTAGCAAACACAGCCAAACGGATATCAAGCGGAAGTACAGTTGAGCTTAAAATTTCGCAAATGTTTTGTGCTTTTTGGCTTAAAGTGAAAATGTTGAATATTTAAAAAGATTTCTAAAAAAAAATAATTTTTGATGGTATGCATTAAACTGAAATCTCGATACTCAGTTTTTAAAGCCTGACTTAGTAGAAATGTAGAATGTTATATAGGATTGTTGTAAATTTGAAATAGGCAGAAAAATCGGTCAGCTGAGATTTTTATACCAAAATACTTGGAAAAGTATTGTTTGATAATCATCTGGCTGTATGTATAGACTTTGTATAGGATACCATAAGATTCTTAGATGAAAAACTTTTACAAAAAGATACCCAGAAAAATAATGCAACAATGTTAATAAATGTACTCATATGAGCCTTATATACATCGACATCTTGGCTTTTTTTTAAAAAATCTGTTATTTCCGAAGATTATTCTTTAATTTCCAACTCATCAATTTAAAACTTTTTGTTTGTGCAAGCTGAAAATGTATGTAACATATTGAAGAAGACGTCAGGGACACCCCAAATTAACTAAAATATGATCAGGGGACTAGAGAAATCGATATACCCATGTCCGTCTGTCTGTCCATCCGTCCGACCCGACCGTCCGTTTGAACGCCTAGATCTCAGAGATAATAAGAGCTAGAGTAACCAAACTTTCACATTAGATCCCATATTATTCCATAGGAGATAAGTTTATTTTATTTCTTTGATATAGAGGTTAAATTATATAGCTCCTATATGGATGTTTGAGACGACCTCGACAAAAAAAATGGCGTACGTAAAGTCGGGCGCGGACGACTTTAGGATACCCTGTACCACTAGCTTGTAATAAAGTCCGATTTCTTCACAAAAACCAAAAACAGAATAATTTTTAAGCAAACATTTTTTTTTGACCGATCGTTCCTATGGGAGCTATATGATATAGTCAACCGATTTCAATAAAATTTGACGCAGTGCTTAAATACCTTAAAAAAGATCTGAATGCCAAATTTATTTCAAATATCTTTACAAACAAACAAAACACATCGAATTTTGTAAAAAAACGTGTTTTTGGACCGATTGGTCCTATGGAAACTATATGATCTAGAAAAACGATTTGGATTAAATTAAGTACAGTGCTTATGAACTATAAAATACTCACGAATGTTAAATTTGGTCCCAATATCTTAACAAACAAACGAAACACATTAAATTTTGTTCAAAAATCGATTTTTTGGAAGGTCGGACCTATGGGAGCTATATGATATAGTCAACCGATTTTGTTCAAATTTGGCACATTGCTTAAGTGCTCTAAAAAATTTCCAAACGCCAAATCTGGTACAGTGATTGGGAACTATAAAAAACTTTCGAATACCAAATTTGGTTACGATATCTTCATAAACAAACGAATTATTCATCTAAAACGCTTTTTTTTGTCGAGGTCGTCTCAAACACCCCCATGAGAGCTATATAATTTATCCCCGATATCAAAAAAATAAAATAAATTTGTCTCCTATGGATTAATATGGGATCTAATGTGAAAGTTTGGTAACTCTAGCTCTTACCGTCTCTGAGATTTAGGCGTTCACACGGACAGACGGACATGGGTATATCGACTTCTCTATTCACCCTGATCATATTTTAGGTAACTTTGGGGTGTCTCCGACGTCTCCTTCTATATGTTACATACATTTTCGGCTTGCACAAACTTAATATACCCTTGGTACCATACGGTACAGGGTATAAAAAGTTAGATATGAACTATGTTTCTAAAATATTCTTTACTTTTTGACAAAAACAAACCTGAACTTATAAAAATACCTTTATATTTATTAGCGTTTCCATTAAGCAAAATGTTTAAAATTCATTAAGCTTACTTTTCTGGTAACCCTCGTTCTTCTGTCATTACACATAGATGTAGATGTCGCTTTTCCAATACTTCGTAAGCACATTTCACTGTACACGTAACAGCAACTAAGTAAAATTCTTATTCATATGAGTTCTTTTACTCTCGACTCAGATTAGTTTCAAATTTGTTAGAATACACAAAGAAATCTGAGAGAACCCGAAACAAAAATAGAAACAATGAACAAAGCAAAAAGTGCAAGATGGCAAAAAAGCAAAATGAAGTAAGTAAATGAATTCATTTCCAGAACTAACAATACAAAGAAAACAACTCATACCCAGACCAGGGCATATACATATACATATATATTTCAGTAAGTCTTCTATTTACAATTTCATCTCAATCTGTATCTACGTATCTACATCTTCATCTCGACGTTGTATTGATTTGTGCATTTGTATAGAGTGTGAGCGAGAGAGTCAAAGAGTGAGTGAGTCAAGTGGTGAAAATGTCGCCGCTTCTGCTGCTGTCTTCTAATGATTACAAAATGACATTGATGTGGCTCCGAGTCGAATGTCGAGGGTTTTGTTTGCTTCATCTGCTGCTTCTTGTAGCCTCAAATATCAAGTATACGCACACATCACTTTGTCTGAATGAATTGAGGAGTGTAGCAAGTTTGAGTGCGAGTGTAGCGGTATGTGTGTGTGTGAGTGTGTCTGTGTGGGTGTATTGTATTTCATCTTGTTGTGCTGTTGCGTGCCACACATAAACTTCCAGTCAAGGCAACGCGGAAGTTGTCAAAAGCTGTGCGAACAAGTGTTTTACTTATCTCCCAGAGTCCCCAGGTCGCGTCTCCTTGTCAAAAAGGAAAAACCTCGGCTGGTACAAAAAAAAAATTATGTGGACTAATAACAGTCGGGACATGTTGACTATTGTTTGAGCTGTAATTTTTTCTCTTTTCAAGAAGTTTATTTTTGTTTATAATAATAAAGTTAATAAAATGCGTCGTATTTAATTTCTTAAGGAAATTTGATAAATAATAAATGCAGCACATCCACGTGGACAACTGGATAAAAGTTCCCCGCCAACGCTTCTGTCACAAATTCATCAGAATTCTAACATATTCAACACCTACGTTCCGATTGTCTTGCACTGCTTAGAAAACTGATAATCCATGCTGGGCCTCTCAGCGATTTTGTATCGATGGGTCACTTAAAGAAACTTTGCCCAGGAAACTATGGTCCTAAAATGAATTTCAAGTCGTCCACTTAAAAAACAGCGACAGTGTTCCCACATGTCATAAAGAAAATTTCCCTTGTTACAAAAATATCCAAGTCATGTTTAATTTTAATTAATATTATTTTAAAAAAAAAAGACATAAGTACTACAAAAATATTTTCATTATAAAAATACGTGAACAATAAAGAGTACTAGAAAGGTGTGGACACCATATCAGCTGTTTTGTGTGAAACAAAAATAAATTATACCTCAACACGCCATAATTGAATTTATCGGTAATAAAAAGGAAAAAATTTAGAATTTGTTTTCCGCAGTACGCAAAAACAAATCAAAATTAAATTGTTCGATTTCATTTTTTATTTTTTTTTTCCTTTTTCGGAGCACGGCCAAATATCTTCGAAATAGTCATCCTATCTCTATCAAACTTGAACTTTGGGAATACTTAAATTTTTATTACAATACTCCCACTTAGAACAAGTGCCAACCAAAGCTACACGAGCTATGTGGGCCTGCAGAAAATTCTTTACCAGCACATGGGGCTTCAGCCCTATATTATAGAATGGATATACCGTATGATGGTACGGCCTATCGTCACATATGCAGCCCTTGTGAGGTGGCCCAACATGCAGCAAAATGTGGCCATCAATAAATGCAGCAAGCTTCAAAGACTAGTATGCATATCTCTCTCGGAAGCGATGCGTACCTGTCCTACAGCTGTCATGGAGTCAGTCCTTGGACTCACACCACTGCACATTTTCATCAAAAAGTCAGCCATGCATAGTCTACTACGTATCCAGATCACATCTGGACTCTTAGCACGTGACACTGGTCATCCCCACTTATATATTCCCTTCCCGACGTATCGATCTGCAATAAATCAGATCTTAAGAGCATGGTACTAATGGCAGCCCCTGTGGCAACAATGGTTCACTGATGGGTCCAAAACTGAGCAGGGTGTAGGTGTTGCAATCGTTGGGCCCAACACCAGAATCTCTACCGCAATAGGCATATGGCCCAGCGTTTTTCAAGCGGAAATTCCTGCCATAGAGATCTGCGCCCTTAGTATCCTTCTCAAGGGAACTATGGGAGCAAACTTATGAATTTTTTCAGATAGCCAATCTGCTACTAGGGCATTGCTAGAGCAGATGCTCCAGGATGATTAAAGAATGCCATATCTGCATCCAAACCGTGTCCGCCCGGAACAAAGTCGTGCTATGTTGGGTGCCTGGACTCTCGGGAGTGGATGGTAACACGATCGCTGACGATCTATAACGACAGGGTGCCTCCACCCTGACTACATTTCCTGCGCCGTTTTGTGGTATTAGTTGGTTCACGATCAAATCCATGATAAACAAATGTTCCGCAGGAGAACATAGGAGACACTGGTTCTCCTTTTTGGGGCTTCGTCAAGCAAAAGTGCTTGTCAAACCCCTGGATGCGATCAAGACAAAAGATCTTGGGAGCGGACTTAAAGCTCCTGGTAGCATACCTATCTGGCCACCACACTGTTAAATACCATCTACAGAAAATTGGCCTATCGGACTCTTCAGAGTGCAGGCTCTGTCTAGAAGACGATGAAACCACCAGATATATTCTCTGTGACTGCCCAGCGCTGGTATGGGACAGATCCTGTCACATGGGGAAGGAACGGATTAGTCCCTTCCATTTCAGGTTAATACCAACAAAAGACCTACTGCTATTCATTGCGGGAAACCTTTTGCTTTAACTTAAGGGTATGGTATAAAGACCTTTTGGTCGCAGTGCCCCATATCTCTGTCAGGAACCCTTTTACGGAAAAAAAAACATCAAAATTGACATTGTGAAATATTTTAGATTTTGGCATATGATCAAAAATTCGTTTTCCAGAGAACGCCAAAAACAAATCAAAAAGAAATTTTTCGATTTGGTATTTTTCATATTTCGGGGCACTGCGAAATATCTTCTAAATAGTGAGGAATATTTTAGATTAGATTGTTAAGATTCGTGGTGCTTTGCCCTCTGCTCCAGCGAAGAGCGATACAACTTTGAAAAATTTGTGTTTCGTAATTTTTATCAAGGAACTAAAAAAATATATATTGTATATTCATGATTGGGTACCAAATTTTTAATATTTAGCCCCGCTGTACAGCATCAAAAACTAAATAAAAAAGATGTCTTGTAAATTTAGGCGCGGCTGCCTTTTGCAGAAAACCGTAAATAAATCGATAAAGCAAATTCGTTTTTTACCAAATTAAGCCATACTTCGGCGTTCGTTTAACCACAAAACTAGATGATAACTCAAAATAAGATTCAGTGCAAAGAATGATTCAAACCAAACAACAACAAGATCATGAGTCTACCAAGAAATAAAAATAACTAATAACACTGTCCAACAGTGAAAAAGAACTTTTCAAGTGACCTAGTGTACGTTGTAGGTCTTGACGAGTAGATCACGATAGCGTTTTTCAAAATTGTCTAACACCCCCAAAATCGGAAGTTATCGCTTAAAAACCGTTTTTCGGGTCTGCGATCACTCCCACTATCACAACGTCGCCATTTTTCAACCGATTTTCGATTGCTTTACGGTTTTGGAAAGAAGAAGATTCAAGCTTTAAGATGATATACATTTGTTTATACTTTATACAAAGCAACTTCGTGATTTTTTAAAAGTTATCTAAGATTTACACTTTTTTATTCGATTTTCACACTTTGAAGTCATTTTTATATAACATTTTGTTAAAACACCTTAACTTTTTTACATTTAATCTTAAAGAAATATTAATTCCGAGTAAGAAAAGTTATGGTTTATTAAAATCGGTCGATAAATGCTTAAGTTACGACGCTTATTGTAAACAAGAAAATTCAATTTTCATCGACAAAAAAAAATGTTTTAGATGGATAATTCGTTTGTTCATGAAGATATCGTAACCAAATTTGGTATAATGCTTAAGAACAATAAAAAACTTACAAGTGCCAAATTTGGTCGCAATATTTTAGAAAACAAACGAAATACAACAAATTTTGTTAAAAAATCGATTTTTTGACCGATCATTCCTATGGGAGCTATATGATATAGTCTACCGATTTTGTTGAAATTTGGCACATTGCCTAAGTGCTCTAAAAATTTCAAAACACCAAATTTGAAGAAAATCGGTTGACTATATCATATAGCTCCCATAGGAATGATCGGTCAAAAAATCGATTTTTTAACAAAATTTGTTGTATTTCGTTTGTTTTCTAAAATATTGCGACCAAATTTGGCACTTGTAAGTTTTTTATTGTTCTTAAGCATTATACCAAATTTGGTTACGATATCTTCATGAACAAACGAATTATCCATCTAAAACATTTTTTTTTTGTCGATGAAAATTGAATTTTCTTGTTTACAATAAGCGTCGTAACTTAAGCATTTATCGACCGATTTTAATAAACTATAACTTTTCTTACTCGGAATTAATATTTCTTTAAGATTAAATGTAAAAAAGTTAAGGTGTTTTAACAAAATGTTATATAAAAATGACTTCAAAGTGTGAAAATCGAATAAAAAAGTGTAAATCTTAGATAACTTTTAAAAAATCACGAAGTTGCTTTGTATAAAGTATAAACAAATGTATATCATCTTAAAGCTTGAATCTTCTTCTTTCCAAAACCGTAAAGCAATCGAAAATCGGTTGAAAAATGGCGACGTTGTGATTGTGGGAGTGATCGCAGTACCCGAAAAACGGTTTTTAAGCGATAACTTCCGATTTTGGGGGTGTTAGACAATTTTGAAAAACGCTATCGTGATCTACTCGTCAAGACCTACAACGTACACTAGGTCACTTGAAAAGTTCTTTGATTTTTTTCAATTCTGTAGGACAGTGTAATCTTAAATAACGAAAACGTACCGATAAAAGAACGAATCATTCTTTATCATAGTAGCTCT
The DNA here is from genome assembly GCA_037043745.1 of Chymomyza amoena. Classification (NCBI taxonomy): domain Eukaryota; kingdom Metazoa; phylum Arthropoda; class Insecta; order Diptera; family Drosophilidae; genus Chymomyza; species Chymomyza amoena. The sequence continues at coordinate 138,649 of JBAMAX010000965.1, read as the reverse complement.
CATATATCGATTCAAACTAGAGAGTTTTTAGCTCTGGGAACATAGAATTAATGGACCCTGCTCCATTTAGTCCGGATTTATCGTTTCTTTCCGTAAAAATAAGCGACGTAGTGTTTCTTTTGGAATCCTCGAAAATGCAGTCAATAGTTTCAAAATCCATTACAATCAAAATTTAAAGTGCCTAGATGGCACTATTAATCCCAATAGAGAATATTTTAAAGTAATAATAAAGTCGTTCCTAATTAAAATTAGCAAGCAGTCAAATATAAATAGTGACAAAGCAAAGCTGTTTTATTTTTAATCAATTTTAAATAATTTTAGCGATTATTAATAATTTTTAATTGAAATAAATCTACGCTAGATGGCGCTATTGTAACAAAGTGCATATATCATAATTTCTTTTCAAATCAAAATAGTCCTTACTCTTTGGTTATGTAGTGTATAGAGATCTAGAAGTTGGCTAAAACAAGTGACAAAAAAAAAAGTTGTGGCAACTCTGTGCCCGCCATGTTGATAGGCTGGCATGTGTGTGTGTCTGTGTGTGTTTGTATCCGTGTGTTGTAGAAAGTTACTTAGTTTTTGCGTACATTTATGTGCTGCATGTGACAGGGCTTTGAGCAAAACATGACAACAACCAGAAAAATAATAGAACAATACAAAATGGGCTAAATTTAAGTCAAAGAATAAGAAGAAGTCAACAAAGACATCTAATAAAGTTAGTCCTCAGAGGTTTAGTCCTCGACTCAAAGGGCTTGGCATTTTAATCAGTCCTGGGAGCGAGCTGCTTATGAATTGATTAACGGCATTTAGCCTTTTAGCCACTGTTTACCGTTACACATGTGAACTGACCATAAAAAAAATGTTAACAACCAAATGTCATGCAAATTGTGTGTATATGTTACATATATAAATAAATTTAATTTTATTCTTTGTGTATTCAAATTTGTACATTTTAGCTGCTCCTTTTTTTTTGTTTTTGTTGTTTTTCGTTATTTCTTATCTGGGATTCCGCAGAAAATTTGTCCTCTTGACTTTTGTGTGACTTTGCAGCTTAATTTTTGCGTGTATCTTTTTTCTTTTGGTAAGAGTGTGTGTTTGTATCTTTTTTTGTCAAGTGGATTTACCGCCTCAAGTGTGTGTTCTTCTTCTGCCCGTTGTTGTTCTTTCTCATAACAACTTAGTTAATATTGTTTTGGCTAACATAGATACCAGCAGACTGTCACTTACTAAGACGCAGTTTCGTAGCACACAGCTTACGTCAGGTTGCTGCGGCGATTTATGTGCATATTTATATGAAACAGTTGAAGTGGTTTATAATATTTTGCCAACACTAGACGATAATTTAAATGCAGTGCATTATTCATGTACAGTAGACGCTCGACAAACTAGAAAGTTAGTTGGTTTGAAAAACCACTCAAAAAAGCACAAAACATAACCTTAAATTCCATTAGAAAAACATGGCGCCAGTTGGACTCAAAATTTTAATCAATTATCATTGGAAAAAATCTATCTCATTGGCACAAAATTTTGTACCTTAAATATATTTCACTACTTCAAATGCATTTGAATAAACGGCTAAATTCAAAATAATAACACCTAAAAAAACTATCCGACGATGTGCGCCAACTACCGGGGAATCAGTCTTATTGCCATCTTATACAAGATCCTGTCGAGCGTATTATGTGAAAGACTGAAGCCATATGCCAACACACTGATCGGACCCTATCAGCCCTAGCTTCAGACCTGGTATGTCCAACATAGACCAGATCTTAACTCTACGCCAAATCCTGGAAAAGACACACGAAAAACAGATCGATACCCATCATCTCTTCCTTGATTACAAAGCTGCATTCGATAGCCCGATAAGGGATCGCCTATACACCACCATGTCTAAGTTCGGTATTCCTGCAAAACTGATTCGTCTTTGCAGAATGACTTTGGGCGGCACCATCAGCTCTGTCAAGGTACGAACGGACCTCTCCGAACCTTTCAATACTGTTCGAGGTTTCAGACAAGGTGACCCCTTATCATGCGACCTCTTCAACTTCGTCATGGAGAGCGTTCTGCGGAAGGCCGGCGTACATCGCACTGGCACTATCTTCTACAAGAGTGTCCAGCTCCTTGCGTAGGCCGACGACATCGACATCATTGGTCGTACCAAGCGAGATGTCACCGCGGCCTTCAGTGCTATTGAACGGGAGTTTGCGAAAATGGGTCTGGCGGTAAATGAGGGCTAAACGAAGTATATGCTGTCGTCAAGTAGGGACGTGCGGCGGCTTGGGTCCCAGATTACGGCCGACAGCTATACTTTCGATTTTATCTACCTTGGCACCGCCGTTACCACCGACAACGATGTCAGCCTGGAGATCAACCGCAGAATAACTCTTGCCAACAGGTGCTATTTCGGTCTCAATAGGCAATTGAGTAGTAGAGACCTCTCTCGCGCGACAAAACTATCACTCTACAAGGCACTCATCCTTCCAGTGCTTCTTTACGGCGCGGAAGCCTGGACCGTGTCGCTAACTGATGCAGCTGCCTTGGGAGTTTTCGACTACCGCATCCGCACCAACCAGGAGCTGTATGAGCTCTTCAACGACATGGACGTTGCTCAGCGTATCAACATCCAGCGGCTTCGCTGGCTCGGACATGTCGTTAGGATGAACGAGGATGCCCCAGTTAAACGTGTGTTCGATGCGGTAGTCAGCGGCCGTCGGCGGATAGGACGACCGTGTCTGCGTTGGAAAGACCAAGTGGAAGGGGCCCTGTCTTCGCTCGGTGTGACCAACTGGAGAAGGCGCGCGCAATGCAGAGGCGCCTGGAGAGAAGTTTTAAGGCAGGCCGTAACCCGGTAATCGGGTTGGTATGGCCACATAAGAAGAAGAAGATGAACCACGAGCTGTAGGAGCTCTACGACGTCAGAGATGTTGTCCAGCGCATCACAATACAACGTCTTCGCTGGTTCGGGCATGTCGTACGTACGGGTAACGATGCTCCAGCGAAAAAGGTATTCGAAGCGAAAGCCGACGAAGGAAGACGAAGGGGACGAACACGACTACGATGGAAAGATCATATGGAGGAGAACATATCCTCCCTTGGCATTTCTAATTGGAAAAGCAGAGGCGACTGGCAAGAACTGTAGTAGTCGGCCGTAACCCGAGAACGGGTTGTCATGGACACACAATGAAAATGAAAAAATTACGTATACGTAATGCAGCCTTATGTTACCGCTTGCAGGAATCGTGACTAGGTCGAACCAGAATTTAAGCATAGTTTTTTTGATTATTTTATTTTATTTGAAAATTCGCCTACCCAATTATAAATTGCAAGTCTTTAAAAAAGTTACTTATACGCAACGTTGCCTTATATTAAAGTGCTATCACTTACAAATCCTTAACCTTTTTTCCGCTTTGTATGGATTATGAGAATAGACGGGTCCGGCGGGAATAATGTTCCGGCTCCTTTTTTACACCTTTGTTAAGTCATGACAGCACGACAGTAATTACAGCGGGCTTCTGAGAACAGTCCGGGCCGGGAACAATCCCCCTTTTCCACCACTCTTTTATCGGCCCTTATTATGAGAAAATATGGCGCTGCTCAAACAGATAATCTGTTTATTATTATGGTTCTAAATAAATTATTATGCAAATGCAGAAAAATACTCAGTAATTACAAAATTACATCTTATTTAGCCTTACTTGAAACATGAAATTCGAGAACTGCCGATGCAATAAACGGAATTTTTTGTATATTGTTTAGATTTTGTGGAATTAATTCTGAACTGATATGACAGTTCATGAGAATATAATATACTCTGTAAGGTTAAAGTGAAAGACTGTTGTCAAAGAGTTGGGAAAGGTAGTATTATTGGGGGAATAGTATCGTCTTGGCTACTACCAAAGATCTATCATAGTCGCATTTAGCTGGCAAATTCGATAGAAAATTGCAAGCCATAGTTTAAATCAAATTTTTTTGAAATTGACAAAAAAGATTATAAACAATTTTTTGATACATACAAATTGCTTTTTATTTACGGGGTTGCTGGACTACGCCTTGGCATAGTGTTTAAAACAGAAAATATGTTTATCTGGCCAGAATACTTTCAATATAGTCTTCTAGAAATGTTTCGCACAAATTTGAATACTAATTTCGTATATGAAACTTAACCCAAATTTGCAGCGCTCTTAAAGCACATCCTTATTCCATAACCAAGTGCTTGTGCTTCATATCGCATGACCAACAAACCGGATATGCGCAATAAAGCCACAAAAGCTTTTGCTGTGACCATCTTATGGATAAATATTGATAAAACCAAATTAAGACACCGCAAGACATACGCACACATATGAGTAAGGCAATTTCTATAGCATACTTACCAGCGTCAACACCAACACGCGCGCACTTGACGAATGTCCAATCAACAACACCAACACCAGCACCTACTCCTGAGACTGCTCGTGTGTGTGGCTTAGTAAGCTGGTCCCAAAAAAAAAAAGAAATTAATGCGTCTCTAGAGTGGCCTAGGTCTGTCTAGGCCTCGAACTAGGCACCGGAATCGGCCACGGCCTTTGACTTTGACTTTGAGTTGACAGGGAGCACGCACACACTTTACTTTGCTTTTGTTCACTGTCGGCTTTGGTTTTTGACACACACGTATGCACACACAAACACACACTCACTCACACTTGTTAGGATCTTTGAAATCCTTTTTGGTTTGTGTGTAGTTGTGTGGATGTCTTTTCTGTAGGTTGGCAGCCTCAATTAATACGTTGAATGCCTGAACCGTTTGACTTTTGCTTTAAATCAACAGCGTTGCCAGAAGGCTTTGTAATTGTATACGCGACGTAGAGACACACACACACGCGCACAGCTCGTAGAGTTGCCACCTTTGAGTGCCGGGTAATCTTAGACAGGCTCAAAGTTATGGCTAAGAAATTCAAAAATGCCTGCAAGATTTAACAACAACATTTGCATGAGTGAGTGTGGCTTAAGGTGTATGTGTGTGTGTGGGTGTGTATGTGTATGTGTGTTTGTATGGCGGCACAAATATTCGGCAATTAAACTGTTTGCTGCCACGTTGCGTATGAGTGATGCTTGCCATACAAAAAAATAAGGCACAAGCAAGTGCCAGAACCACCCAAAAAAAAAGGAAGAAAAATAAAATAAAAATAAGAGACTAAAGGAGCAGCAAGGCCTTAATATAAGCAGGCGACAGCCGGCTGTCGTGTGTCGTCTTTAATGGCTGCCGTGGCGACGTCGACCCAACCAACTTACTTAAAATTACAGCCCAAACTTCAGCTGAGGTATGTCAATGTTTTTATACACTGTAATGGGAAGGAGTTGTGGGCATTTTCGACTTTTTGAGAAAGAAGAGATGCTGAGTGAATGCTCACATGATATCACAAAAGCTAACTGCGAACTTGGAAGCTGTTTGGACTTGCGAAAATGTACCTAAATCTTAGAAGGAATCGGTAATTATCAAGATTCCGAAGAAGGGAAACCGACAAATATGCTCTAACTGGAGGGGTATCTCTATACTGTCAACCATCATGAAAAGCCTCAACTAGATCTTACTAAGCCGTATTTCCGAGCCACTTAACAAGGTGCTTTTTGCCTTCAAATATCTTGTATACGTACGTATTATCGAAAAACAATCTAAGGAATTCATCTCTACGCAATATTTAGTTTTACATAGATTTTCTGAAAGCGTTGACACCTTTGATAGGGAACAATTTGGGTGGTACTTCGAGCTAGAGAGATTCCAGAAAAAATTATCAATATCATAAAAGCGTCGTATACTGGGTCCTCAATTCGAGCTTTACACGGCAGACAACTAAGCGATCCTTTTGAATGCAATTGCGGTGCGAAACAAGGATGCACGGTGTCGCCCTTGCTCTTTATCACCGTTCTTGATTTGGTATTTGAAGCAGCTGAATTAAATAGTTTTGGAATCAACTGTAAATTTTCCCGTAAACTAGGAGATCTAGAATATGCGGATGATGTTGTACAATTTTCTTCCCGTCATTCGGACCTTAAAGCCCAGTTAAATAGACTCACCACAGAAACCTCAAAAATTGGTCTTAAAATCAACTGCGCAAAAACGAAAAGCTTGCGGGTAAACCCCACTGATACGAGCGCGCTTAGTATTGACAACTTGCATATTGAAAATATAAACAAATCAGAGAATCTTGGAAGCCAAATTACATCAACCAGAGGAGCATTGGCGATGTAGACTACAGAATACGTAAAGCCAGAGCTGCCTTTGGACGACTAAATAGATTCTGGCGAGAACCGAATATCCGGCGAAAAACCAAAATACGAGTCTTCAACGCATGCATAAAGTCGGTGTTGTGTTATGGTTGAGGGACATGGTTCATTACTAGTATAATTGTCAAGAAGCTCCAAACATTTTTTAATCGATGTCTCAGAAGCGTATAACGTATATGGTGGCCCTGAACCATTGGCAATGTACGCCTTTGGGAACTTTGCGAACAAAAACCAATCGAAATTGAAATTCGCAAGCGTAAATCCGGTTGGTTGGGTCAAACGCTGCGCAAAGATTATGATGAAATACCGCATGCAGTTCTTGCATGGAACACACAAGGCAATCGATCCAGAGGCAGACCTAAAACGACCTGGTGCAGGACGGTCAACCGGGAGACCGGGAAATCCATCATCGAGCTTCCGAGAAATCCTTTGTTAAAAACTTATTTGAATGACTACGCTTATAATTTGTTTAAATTACGTCCTTAAAAATAATAATAATAAGCGCAGAAACTAAAATAGTTTTTAAGTCTTAAGGCAAAAATTCTTAAAGTGAGATAAAAAATCGTGAATTAATATTAGCAGAAAGTATAATTTACATATTTAAATTTTAATTGAAGTAAAAATATTATAAAAATATGATAAAAATTTTAAAAGCACAGCCAAATATTCGGAAATTGGATTTAAAATCTTAATGTGGTTTACAGCATTTTTATAAAATCCAATTACGATTTCTTTTTATTTCACGAATATTTAATTTTGGCCACGTTTTAGCTCTTTTTACAGTCATGTGAGAATTTTAATGTCAAAAGCAATGGGTCTGTTCTATAAATGACTTTTTTCAAGAGAAAAAAATCGTTTTTCCAAGTAACTTTGTTAAACCAACATCTACAAAAAATCTGGGCTTGATTTGGTGTCCTTTTAGCCAAGATTATATTTAAAAAAAATTTGAGATGTTACAATATTTTACCAAATTAACATTTAAGAGATACATAGCTCTACTAATAATAAAAAAGATATTAGTAATTTGATCCGGACTCATTATAGAACTAGTTTTTGAATGTGAAAAAAATTAATCTATTTGGATTTGTAATTTCAGAGTTTATTTTTTATACCACATGGGCAGAAAATCGTTGGAAAGCATTTTGTTCATTGAAAAATATTGTGAAAAACATGTATCCATCCAATTTCGAATTTTCCATGGCTTTAGAAAAAAATAAATTTAAATTATTAAAGTTCAACTGAATAAGAACAAAGGACTTTAAATGATTGAAAGCTTGTCATTTTGATGTATAACTCCCAGTTTTTTAGGGAAAGATAAGCTGAATTTAAAAAAGGTAACAGCTACAAAGTCCTACTTTAAAAAGCTCAAAATCTTTCCTTGGCTTTCTTCAATCTTCTTTAAATATTTTGTACCATGTAAATGCTCATGAAGAAAATTTATTGGTTAATAAGCAATACTTTGATGATTTTAAAGAATAAGATTATAATCTTAATAATTATTAAACAATCCACTTAGCGAAACAGAATGTTCCAAGTTTTGAGAAGAAACCGCATAAAAACACGAACAAATAAGCGAAAAAATCTTTAAGACGAAATATTTTATTAGAGTCGAATATCCATGTAAGAACTTATTTTTACAGATATCTTTTTGTTAGAAAATATTAAATTTAACATATTTTTTTTACTTTATATTATACTTTTTTTTTATAACGATTTTGCTAAATAAATAACAATTTTTTTTTACAAAATTCAAATAAAAAGTTAATCCTTATAAACAAAATAATCTGCAAAATTTTCTGCAAAATAAATCCATACGATGATCCAATCAAAACATTTCCCACACTCCTCAACCTATCGCAAGAAAAAACTTTTTTTCAGATTTTCTCTTTTTTTTTTTGAGTGTATTCTACAGTCGCACAATTTTCCCGCTTAATCCAATTTTTGTTCCTCGCCCCCCACTTTGTTGTTGCTTTTTGGTGTTCTGAGCTTGTTCTTCTTCTTCTTAAACTTTTCCTGGTGCTTTCTGTGCCAAATTGTTTGGCAAAATGGTTAAGCAGTTTACGGAGCTAAACAGCAGTTGAATGGAGATAGGCCAAAATAAAAACATGTGGCAACTTGGTGAGAGTTCCACGAAGAAATCGTCTGAATAAGTTGTCAATAGAAAATGTCGCGTGACACAATACTGGCTAACGAATTGGCAATTTCGCAAGCAATACCTAAAGTTTTCATCCACTTCAAGTTATTGTGAACAATCGCATGACTATCGTAGAAAAATGGCGATTTCCAGAACAAATCGAAGACATAACAAATAATGAATAAAATGTCAAAAGTATTTGTCGCGTGACAATATTTGCTAAGGAATTTGTGAGTCAACATTCTTAGGACAACACTTAAGGTTATATAAGGTGGGTCAACTGTTGGCTTGTCGAACAAAATTGGGCAAATGTGTATGTCAAATGCAAGTTTGAAACTAATTAATTAATCATCCATTGAACGTAGAAACGATGTTGATAATGGTCCATGGGCTTTAATTGTTGCGTTATTTGGAACGTGTAAAAGCAAAATTCGACGCAATGAAGTCCTATTACTAGCCTCAAATATGTTTTTTTTTAAAGAACGACCATATTCATAGTATTCATGCCTAGTTTGGTTCTTAATCGAGCTATGACTAAAAAAAGAGTAGTTTTGAAGTTGGGTGTTTAACAACCAATCAAACAGGTGACCCACCCTATATATGACTAGACGTGAGTTATTTTGTCATATCTTAAGTATTTATCTGGTGCCAATAGTTTTTGATCCCCCTCTACCCTTTCCCCGTGTTTTAATCGATTTCTATTTAGACATCCCAATGGACCACTTGTCTCCGGGAGGTTTAGATTGGGCATTTTTAGATTGGTCAGTCTATTGAAGTAAACCTAATGGTAGCTATAATATCAATAATTATGTTTTTGTCTATATTTAAATCCGATTACAGGTCATTGCATCTTTGAATAAAATCATTATTTTTTAATATGAGTCTATATGGAAATGTGAAGGACTTCCCTCATAGAGACAACAAGGTTGAGGAAGAGCAGATTAAACTTCGAACAAAATTACCAGGTAAATTTATTTAAAATAACTAGTTTGGTTTGGTTTCTTCTAAAGCATCAAGTTAGTTTTCCTCTATGTAAAAGCCTGAAACATTTGGATCAGATGATATACTCAAAATAAAATAATAAAAGGTTTAACATTTTCTCATATCCTTATGTTTGGAATGCTTTTTCTTAAGGACACATGTTAATAATGCAGTGTTTAGATTTTAAATTTGGTATATCTACTATTTGGCGAGAGCCCAAAACACCACTAAAATAATTAATTATGTTATATAATTATAAAATTATTTTCAAATGTGAAAAAGATTATCGTAGAAGACCGTCAGCTAGAGTCACAGAGCCTTATTCAGATAAAATTCAAACAAAGTGCACCCAACGAGAAAGAGCTTGAAAATTTTTTCTTTGTCACGAAATTTTTCTATCCAAAGAAGGCTTCAGAACTAAGAAAAATTGCTTGAAAAGAAAGTTAAGGTTCTTTTCTATCTATAAAAAAAAATGACTATTAGAGCTTTAAGTCAAAATCAACAAAATGGCTGTTACACTGTGTTATCTTAGGTAAAGCTCAAAAATTCTGGATTTATAAAAATTTTATTGTCAATGAATTGATTTAGAACTTTACCGATTCTTATAAAGAACTTTACCGATAATTAAAATAAATAGACAAGTATAAAAAATTAATAAGTAATAAATTTAACAACATTTGAGGAATATAGATATCAAGTATTAATTGAATTGAGAGATATCAGAATAGTAGTTAATAATTTATTGAAAGTCTTGTAACTCATTCAAGAACTACCCTTAAATTTCGAATATTATTATTATTATCTTTCAATTGGGTATTAAATTAAGAAAGTTAAGGCTATTACTTTTTTTTTGTCAAGCTTTTAACGAGTTCAGAGATTATTTTATCAACCATACGAAAAAAATTTAAAAGATTTTTCTTACCAAACTATCCTATAATTTTTTTAGTCCCTACTTCATCTAAGAAGTGCTTCTTGGTCTGTTTGGGGCATTAAAGACCTGCCTGATGATAATAAGCAACAAACTAGCAAGTCGCATTACTTTCGAATTGAATTTCATATTTCAACTGAACTGTCCGTCCTCATTAGCACTTCTTTTGTGCATAAATAATTTGTATGCCAGGCACGCCTTGGCTTTGGCTATTCACAGCCATACTCAATTGCCGCCATCTTCTTCGATTCATTCATAAAAAATGCCTGCACACGCACGCACAAAAGTATGCTACAAAATGGTGGCAATGTTAAAGCTTCAATTGTATGCGCCACACACACACAACACACACAAAGTTACACTAACAAACACACACACACAGCAACAACTTTAAGTTGTCTCGCTTAAAGTTGAGCTGCTTTCGATGTTTAGATTTCTTTGCTTCTATTTTTAATTTTATTTATTTTTATATTTTTTTCACAAATTTATTGCGGTTTGTTGCCTACTTTTCGGTGCCAGCGTTTTAATCACACGAAACGATACAAAACAAAATACAATAAGTCCGACGACTAAAGCGCGTTTAAATTCTGCTGTTTATAAGCAACGCAGCGAAAAACCGCGAAACCAACGTTGTGACGTCACACAACACAACCAAACGCTTTAAGACTTGCACGGGAACTGAAATCGAAATTGAAATTGAAATTGCAAAGCGCGTCAACTGTCTAGGACGACGACGACGACGACAGCGACTGCGAGGCTCCGAGGACGACAACGTTGAGGATATCGCAGCAGCCGCTCAAACGAAAGTGAAAGACATAACGCATACGCAACGTTGGCCCGCATTGTGACAAAGCTTTTGAAGTTTGCGCTCTCTTTCGTGTTCACTTTCGTGCGTTACTTATGCAAGCTTTTGAGAGCGTAAAAATAAGCCGAGAGAGAGCGCAAAGAGAGTAACATTTTGTTGACAACAGCTGATTTTTGTTATTGCCAAGCGGCGGCAAAGGCGTCTTAGCAGCTGCTTAGTGAATGATTATAGCCGCTGGCAGCTGCGACTTCTATCTCTGGATTAGTTAGTAATTGATTATATTAGAACCGTTGATTTGGAAACTTGGGGCGACTTGTTCACGCCTTGGATACAAGCTGCTGCTTGGGTTCACGCACTAGGTGGGGGGGTTGGATACTTTAAAAAATTTTGTTTTAAGACTTTAAAAAAAGTTTTTAACAACTCTGCAAGGAAAATTTAAGTTCACATTTAATTTATTATTTTTTTAATTTTCAGTAATTTTGGAATGAAAATTTTATTTGTTTCTTTATGTATTTGAGGAAAAATTGTCTTTATATTAGAAAAATAGTATTATTTGTTTAGTGAAAAAAATTGGACGAGGATACAGGTAGGTACTAGTCCGTGTCTCTCGCCTGTTGGATGAACTTTATAACTTTTCAGCTGAAAGCTCTTAAGAGCGATGCAAATGATTAAACAATTAATCAATCTTACTGTTTAAAATTCTCAACATTTTATATATGTTATATAGAACACTCGTGTCACAATGTTGCCTACCAAACTCCTCCGAAACGACTGGACCAATTCTCATAAAATTTTGTGTGCCTATTGGGTAGGTCTGAGAATCGGCCAACATTTCCTTTTTATACCCCTAAGTGATAAGGGCTGTACATCCCTAAGATTTTTTTTTAAATTTTTAGCATACTCCTCCGAAGCGGCTGGACCGATTCTCATGAAATTTTGTTTGAAATTACTTACAAATAATTTTTATGACAAAACAACGTTTGTCGGGTCAGCTGGTGGTTTTATAAAATTTCGAGTTTTATATTAGCATAAGTTTTATAAAGTCCAACTGATGTCATTTATTTTGATATAAGACTAAGCATGCCAAATTCTTTTTGAAATTTACCATTTTACATTTGATTTTGCTTTTTTAACCACCTAGGCTTCATTCTTCTTCATGAAGATAATGTTAAACTCTTTGTTTTTATTCCATGCAGAATAACTATTTCTGCATGATCTTTCTTTTTTTCTCAATGTAATGCGAATCAAAAAGTTTAAGATGTTCGATGGTAAAATTACACATTAGACTCCTCTGGCCTTGGTATTTTATTTTTTTTTTTTTTGAATATCAGCTTCAATTTAATAATCAGAAAGCGTTCTTCTAAAGAGTGCACCGACCCTTAATCGATTGATTTTCTTCATATTTCACAAATTTTTCTATTGCTACTGCATTTGAAACTTTCAATATCGTCCCTATCAAAAGGTTAAAAGCAGTTCTTTCTTTTTAAAATTTATGGCTAAGCTTGGTTCCAAATACCCGCTTGTTGTGGTATTCCGATTGACTTTACCTCATAAAATGGTCTTTTCTAAGCATTTAATCTTTCTCAGACTTGTTGAATCCACCGAACTTCTAAATCATTTATTTTCTCCCTTTCACAGTAACTCGTGGCTTCTGCCGATTTGTTTATATCCAATTTTCTTTGTCATAATTGATACTTTTCGTGTCTAAAGTCACAGTAGCCTCATATTATTTCCATTACTCAAAGTTTCTATAACTCTTATAGCTTTTTATACCCCTAAGTTGCCCAAAGTATAATCAGGATGTCCGTCCATCTGTCTATCAGTCTGCCAGTCTCTAAAAGACTCTATCAGAGATGGTAAAACGTAGACCAACCAAACTTAAGAGATTAGATCTGTTATTATCCTTTTTTATTTTTTTTAATATCGGTGTTACATCATATAGCTCCCATATATGTGTTTAAATGGACCTCGAAGCTTTAGAGGGATTATTCGTTTGTTTATGAAGATTTCGTTACCAAAAATATATTTTTAAGATCTGAAGAAATATACCGCATTTGATTGCAATGTGGTGGTATAGGGTATCCCAAAGTCGTACACGCCTGACTTTTACGTTCAATCCTGATTCATATTTAAATTCCTTTTTTAACCCCCGACGCAAAAAGAGGGGTGTTATAAGTTTGGCATCGTAGCTCCCGAACGCATGCAGTGATTTCAATTTAGTTTTTTTTTGTATTAAAGGTGACTTATGTGCGAGTGTTGTTAGACATGTTTGATGAAAATCGGTTGAGCCGTTTAAAAGTTGTGGGGAGTAAAAGTGGGGAGAAAAACATAAACTTTGTCCGATTGGCTTAAAATTTGGTCCTATTGTAGCTGACGACGTCACTGATTCGAATCTGAGGTTATTTTTGCTCTATCTCTTCGCGTTTAGAAGTTATGGCCATTTGAAGCTAAAAATACAGCAAATCTATTAAATATGATAATGATGCTTGTCAACAAATTATGCCAATGGCCTTGCCAATCATTTAATGTCTGTCTGTCTGTCTGTCTGTCTATGGTATCATAACTCCCGAACGCATGCAGTGATTTCAATTTAGTTTTTTTTGTATTAAAGGTGACTTATGTGCGAGTGTTCCTAGACATGTTTGATGAAGTGGAAAATGAAAATTACTTAAGTTCTTGTATCGGGGGTTTTTTAAATTTTTAATTTATTCCATAACTCATTTTTAAAAATGGCGGACGTAAAGTCGGGCGCGGACGACTTTAGGATACCCTGTACCACTAGCTTGTAATAAAGTCCGATTTCTTCACAAAAAACCAAAAACAGAAGAATTTTTAAGCAAAAATTTTTTTTTTGTTTGATCGTTCCTATGGGAGCTATATGATATAGTCAACCGATTTCAATAAAATTTGACACGGTGCTTAAATACCTTAAAAAAGATATGAACACCAAAGTTATTTCAAATATCTTTACAAACAAACAAAACACATCGAATTTTGTATAAAAAACGTGTTTTTGGACCGATTGGTCCTATGGGAGCTATATGATCTAGTCAAACGATTTGGATTAAATTTGGTACAGTGCTTAGGAACTATGAAATACTCACGAATGTCAAATTTGGTCCCAATATCTTAACAAACAAACGAAACACAACAAATTTTGTTAAAAAATCGATGTTTTGGAAGATCGGACCTATGGGAGCTATATGATATAGTCCACCGATTTTGTTCAAATTTGGCACATTGCTTAAGTGGTCTAAAAAATTTCCAAACGCCAAATCTGGTTAGGATATCTTTATTAAAAAACGAAATATAGCCAATTTTTCTTTAAAAAGTTATTTTGGCCGATCGGTCCTATGGGAGCTATATGATATAGTCAACCGATTTTGATCAAATTTGGTACAGTGATTGGGAACTATAAAAAACTTTTGATTGCCAAATTTCGTTACGATATCTTCATAAACAAACGAATTATTCATCTAAAACGCTTTTTTTTTTCGAGGTCGTCTCAAACACCCCCATGGGAGCTATATAATTTATCCCCGATATCAAAAAAATAAAATAAACTTGCCTCCTATGGAATAATATGGGATCTAATGTGAAAGTTTGGTAACTCTAGCTCTTACCATCTCTGAGATCTAGGCGTTCACACGGACGGACGGACGGACAGACGGACAGACGGACGGACAGACGGACAGACGGACAGACGGACAGACGGACATGGGTATATCGACTTCTCTATTCACCCTGATCATATTTTAGGTAACTTTGGGGTGTCTCCGACGTCTCCTTCTATATGTTACATACATTTTCGGCTTGCACAAACTTAATATACCCTTGGACCATACGGTACAGGGTATAAAAATTAGTCACCCATTTTGACAGATTCTTAAAAAAAGAATACGGTAGGCGCTAGCAAGTTAAAACCGCGGATAATCACGGAAAAGAATATCTATATACATAAGAACAACAAAATAAGTATCAAGTCATTTGATTCAAAACTTGATTAAAAAAGTGAACTAGCAATATGCCCAAAATGTATTCCTCCCCGAAAACCGCCCAAATCATATTTGGAAAATAACGTTTTTGCACTTGTAAATGCAAGGTTCAAGACGATTTTGAATATTTTGAAATAAAAACCAATTTTCAAAAAATGGGCGACTCGAAATTCATTTTTTGGCAAAAATGCTGTCAGGCCCAAAACTTTATTCCATACTCAAAAAAAAAAGAATCGATCAATTAATGAAAGTCGATTTAATTGTCAGAAAAAGAGATCCGATTATATCGGTATATTATAGCAATCATGCATTTTTATTTGAGTTTTCTCAAATTTTCATCGATTTTTGCAGATATGATATGATGATACTTTTAAGCCTTTTTTTAATTGGTTCTTTTTTGTTTCCAATATTCAGCTATAGACAAAAAAGTTATGTATGGCCGCTTTTAAGACTTCCTGTTTTTAATGTAATTCTCATTTAAAATTCCGAAGCTTTTATTTATAAAAAAAATAATGTTTCCGTTGGATTGAACTTTACAAGTTTTAGAACTGCGATTCATAAATATTAACTATTTTTGATTATTTGCATTTTAAAAAACAATAAAAAAGAGTATTCTACATTCTCCAATTTTTTTTTTCCAAATATAGATATACATATTATATATATTATATATCCATTTTAATTGTCCTACGCATCTCCAAAAAAAAAGTATATTCATCCAAAATCCTTAAATATAATTTTTTACATTGGAAAAAAAATTAACATTTTAAAATATGTAAAGTTATTATTTTCCAATTTTTCCATTGATTCTTAAAAGTTACCTATACGTAAGACTTAAGCAGCTCATCAATCAATTGATATTGATTCAATTGTTTGGAGTGGAAGAGAGGCTGAGGGCGGCGGAGTCACTTACTGCACCAATTACGCAAGTAAGAGCTTTCCCAGAACCCACCGCACCGCACCATCTGAGCTCCACCGCAGACCACAACCACAATTAATTTATGAATGCACGTTTACCCCTGCGGAACTCCCTGCTCCAGCTCCAGCTCCTGTGCCTCGATAATATTGTAGGAACATCTTTCAACGTTCTGTTTATAATTTGATTTTCATTGTCATCCTATCTGCTCAGCTTTGTGCCTAATGTGCCCTGTGTTCTAATGCTATTAGAGAAGGCTTCAGACCAAAGTAACTCGTGCATCTAATAAGGCTTTAATTAAGTATGTGTACTCACTGGCTGGCTGGTTAGTCAAGTTCCAGTGCCAGTGCTGCTCCGTCTGCTATGATAAATTATTATTTGGAATGTCTACTGAGTCTCTCTCTCATAATGAATAATCTAAGCACTCACTTATTCAGCGTGGCAAACATTTCGATGAATATTTAAAGACAATTTTGAGTGTAAATAAATCTTTTGGCTTTTCCATTTAAATTACTCGAGCAGTTTAAAAGAAAGACTGATTGTGACTAACAAGTGCGAATTTAGATCTAACAACTATTATCAACGTTAGTTAATTTAAACTTTAAGCTAAACAAGTAAGTATACTTGGTTTCTTTTTCGACGCTTCTTGAACTAATACAATATTAAAATTTTGAACTCCAATGATGAACTAGATCGTAAAACATATATAATAAATTGCATCTAGCTTTGCTATTCTTCGAAAAACAAAAGTACTTCGAAACATTCTGGAATCAACTTCTCGAAAATGTTGATGAGTAAGGCAAATGGAAAAGTTAGATGGTAGCATTTAACAAACATTAAAAACTATATAATTTCATTATAACGAATTTCGTACATAAATAAATAAGTTTGAAATTGAGTGAAACGAATGACTTTTCAAATACGTAAGTTCCTTCGATTCTTATAATTTTTACATTGCTCCAAAATAAAATGTTTTTAGAATGCATTGCTCCAACTGCAAAAAGCTTGCACGTTCTTCTGCTCAAAGTGCTCGAGGTATTGACAATCCCAAAAATCAAAACTAAAAGAAATGACCCTAAGGTCAAGGCGGGTAGGAAGAAACATGAAGCGGCAAAGGATTTCAGACCAATTAGTCTCACTTCTTTCCTTTTAAAAACACTAGAGAGAATTGTAGACATACATATAAGAACTACGATAGAGAAGCATAGACTTTCAGATGCGCAGCACGTCTATATGAAGGGGAAATCTACGGACACGGGCCTTCACGTAGTTATAGGCCGTAACGAAAAGTCCATTCATCAAAAACAGTATACTATGGCGGCCTTCCTGGACATAGAAGGCGCTTTCAACAAAATTGCGGTGGACGCCATATTCAAATCATTGGTGAAGATCGGAGTCAGTAATTGCATTAGCAACTGGATCAGGTGCATGCTGCAAAACAGAACAATAGTAGCATCGAGTGGAGCAGCCACAACCACTCAATATACAAGCAGAGGAACCCCACAAGGGGGAGTGTTATCCCCGCTCCTCTGGGTCATCGCGCTCAATGATATTCTGATAGACCTCAACAAAGGTGGAACAACGGTTATCGCGTACGCTGATGACGTCGTGATACTAACCACAGGACCATTCATATCAACCATAAGTGAGTTAACAGAAAGAGCTCTGCGTAAGCTAGAAAGGTGGGCCACCAAAGCGGCCTAAACGTCAACCCAAGCAAAACGCAACTAATGTTATTCACCACAAAAACAAAAATACCTCAGTTTAGACTCCCTTCTCTTTACGGAGTAGAGATCCCGTTGTCCGACAGAGCGACGTACCTAGGAGTGGTACTAGATCCAAAGCTCAACTGGAAGGATAATGTGAAGAAGAAGTTATGGCCATTTGAAGCTAAAAATACAGCAAATCTATTAAATATGATAATGATGCTTGTCAACAAATTATGCCAATGGCCTTGCCAATCATTTAATGTCTGTCTGTCTGTCTGTCTGTCTATGGTATCATAACTCCCGAACGCATGCAGTGATTTCAATTTAGTTTTTTTTGTATTAAAGGTGACTTATGTGCGAGTGTTCCTAGACATGTTTGATGAAGTGGAAAATGAAAATTACTTAAGTTCTTGTATCGGGGGTTTTTTAAATTTTTAATTTATTCCATAACTCATTTTTAAAAATTAGTCACCCATTTTGACAGATTCTTAAAAAAAGAATACGGTAGGCGCTAGCAAGTTAAAACCGCGGATAATCACGGAAAAGAATATCTATATACATAAGAACAACAAAATAAGTATCAAGTCATTTGATTCAAAACTTGATTAAAAAAGTGAACTAGCAATATGCCCAAAATGTATTCCTCCCCGAAAACCGCCCAAATCATATTTGGAAAATAACGTTTTTGCACTTGTAAATGCAAGGTTCAAGACGATTTTGAATATTTTGAAATAAAAACCAATTTTCAAAAAATGGGCGACTCGAAATTCATTTTTTGGCAAAAATGCTGTCAGGCCCAAAACTTTATTCCATACTCAAAAAAAAAAGAATCGATCAATTAATGAAAGTCGATTTAATTGTCAGAAAAAGAGATCCGATTATATCGGTATATTATAGCAATCATGCATTTTTATTTGAGTTTTCTCAAATTTTCATCGATTTTTGCAGATATGATATGATGATACTTTTAAGCCTTTTTTTAATTGGTTCTTTTTTGTTTCCAATATTCAGCTATAGACAAAAAAGTTATGTATGGCCGCTTTTAAGACTTCCTGTTTTTAATGTAATTCTCATTTAAAATTCCGAAGCTTTTATTTATAAAAAAAATAATGTTTCCGTTGGATTGAACTTTACAAGTTTTAGAACTGCGATTCATAAATATTAACTATTTTTGATTATTTGCATTTTAAAAAACAATAAAAAAGAGTATTCTACATTCTCCAATTTTTTTTTTCCAAATATAGATATACATATTATATATATTATATATCCATTTTAATTGTCCTACGCATCTCCAAAAAAAAAGTATATTCATCCAAAATCCTTAAATATAATTTTTTACATTGGAAAAAAAATTAACATTTTAAAATATGTAAAGTTATTATTTTCCAATTTTTCCATTGATTCTTAAAAGTTACCTATACGTAAGACTTAAGCAGCTCATCAATCAATTGATATTGATTCAATTGTTTGGAGTGGAAGAGAGGCTGAGGGCGGCGGAGTCACTTACTGCACCAATTACGCAAGTAAGAGCTTTCCCAGAACCCACCGCACCGCACCATCTGAGCTCCACCGCAGACCACAACCACAATTAATTTATGAATGCACGTTTACCCCTGCGGAACTCCCTGCTCCAGCTCCAGCTCCTGTGCCTCGATAATATTGTAGGAACATCTTTCAACGTTCTGTTTATAATTTGATTTTCATTGTCATCCTATCTGCTCAGCTTTGTGCCTAATGTGCCCTGTGTTCTAATGCTATTAGAGAAGGCTTCAGACCAAAGTAACTCGTGCATCTAATAAGGCTTTAATTAAGTATGTGTACTCACTGGCTGGCTGGTTAGTCAAGTTCCAGTGCCAGTGCTGCTCCGTCTGCTATGATAAATTATTATTTGGAATGTCTACTGAGTCTCTCTCTCATAATGAATAATCTAAGCACTCACTTATTCAGCGTGGCAAACATTTCGATGAATATTTAAAGACAATTTTGAGTGTAAATAAATCTTTTGGCTTTTCCATTTAAATTACTCGAGCAGTTTAAAAGAAAGACTGATTGTGACTAACAAGTGCGAATTTAGATCTAACAACTATTATCAACGTTAGTTAATTTAAACTTTAAGCTAAACAAGTAAGTATACTTGGTTTCTTTTTCGACGCTTCTTGAACTAATACAATATTAAAATTTTGAACTCCAATGATGAACTAGATCGTAAAACATATATAATAAATTGCATCTAGCTTTGCTATTCTTCGAAAAACAAAAGTACTTCGAAACATTCTGGAATCAACTTCTCGAAAATGTTGATGAGTAAGGCAAATGGAAAAGTTAGATGGTAGCATTTAACAAACATTAAAAACTATATAATTTCATTATAACGAATTTCGTACATAAATAAATAAGTTTGAAATTGAGTGAAACGAATGACTTTTCAAATACGTAAGTTCCTTCGATTCTTATAATTTTTACATTGCTCCAAAATAAAATGTTTTTAGAATGCATTGCTCCAACTGCAAAAAGCTTGCACGTTCTTCTGCTCAAAGTGCTCGAGGTATTGACAATCCCAAAAATCAAAACTAAAAGAAATGACCCTAAGGTCAAGGCGGGTAGGAAGAAACATGAAGCGGCAAAGGATTTCAGACCAATTAGTCTCACTTCTTTCCTTTTAAAAACACTAGAGAGAATTGTAGACATACATATAAGAACTACGATAGAGAAGCATAGACTTTCAGATGCGCAGCACGTCTATATGAAGGGGAAATCTACGGACACGGGCCTTCACGTAGTTATAGGCCGTAACGAAAAGTCCATTCATCAAAAACAGTATACTATGGCGGCCTTCCTGGACATAGAAGGCGCTTTCAACAAAATTGCGGTGGACGCCATATTCAAATCATTGGTGAAGATCGGAGTCAGTAATTGCATTAGCAACTGGATCAGGTGCATGCTGCAAAACAGAACAATAGTAGCATCGAGTGGAGCAGCCACAACCACTCAATATACAAGCAGAGGAACCCCACAAGGGGGAGTGTTATCCCCGCTCCTCTGGGTCATCGCGCTCAATGATATTCTGATAGACCTCAACAAAGGTGGAACAACGGTTATCGCGTACGCTGATGACGTCGTGATACTAACCACAGGACCATTCATATCAACCATAAGTGAGTTAACAGAAAGAGCTCTGCGTAAGCTAGAAAGGTGGGCCACCAAAGCGGCCTAAACGTCAACCCAAGCAAAACGCAACTAATGTTATTCACCACAAAAACAAAAATACCTCAGTTTAGACTCCCTTCTCTTTACGGAGTAGAGATCCCGTTGTCCGACAGAGCGACGTACCTAGGAGTGGTACTAGATCCAAAGCTCAACTGGAAGGATAATGTGGAAAAAAGGATAGAGAAAGCGTATATAGCATATTACACCAGTAAAAGAATCATCAGCAGGAACTGGGGTCTGAACCCTAAGATTGCCGTATGGATGTATACAGCCATCGTACGACCCATCATCACATATGGTGCGCTTGTATGGTGGCCAGCATTGAGCAGGCAATATAACATCAGGAGACTAAGTATACTGCAACGAGCGGCCTGTGCAAGTGTCTCCTATCGCCTAGGCAACAGAAACAGCATCTTCCAGGCGGAAGTCTTTAGCATCAGAGAAGCATGTAAGGTGCTGAATAATCATCCGAGTCAGCTGGCGGAGGTGTGTATATTCTCCGACAGTCAAGCAGTTTTGCTGGCGATCAAATCGCCAACCGTGAGCTCATAAATCATCAGACAATGTAAAGAAGATCTCAATTCCCTTGCAAGCAGAATGAACATCGCTCTCGTATGGGTTCCCGGACCTAGGAACGTATACGGGAATGAAAAGGCTGATGAAATGGCGAGAAAAGGAGCATTAGATGGTGAAGCAGCGGAGGTAGCTGTCAAATACTGCGAGCTCAGAACAAGGCTGAAACCAGATGGAAAAATATTGGCACTTGCAAGATTGCAAAGGAAATTTGGCCGCGATACGACAAGCGTAAAACGGCCGAACTGCTAAGCAAGCCAAGAACAATGATCTTCAGAATAGCATCGACAATAACCGGACATTGGCCGTTAGGAGACCATGCAAAGTAAATGGGCTGGCCCTACAACGTTAGATGCCGAAGCTGTGACCAGGAGAACACAGAAGAGACAGTTTACCATTATTTATGTGAGTGCCCACGATTGGGGTCCTTACGCCACAAAGCACTAGGAAGCTTCGCGTTAGGAAGCCTACGTGACTTGGCAGATAAGAACTATTATCGGATCGAGATGGTTTGAGTAAACCGAAAAGCAGTGGTTCCCATAAGTGGTGTAACAAAATGGCGCTAATTGAGTTTGAATATGTTGTCACTCAAACGGCACCCAAACCAACCAACCAACCGACCCTAATGTTCCAAGTTTTACAAACGACTGAAGCAAACTTGGCCTTTTCAAAATCAATGTGAACACTCTATGAAATTTCCTTTGAACAGTTGCTGCAAAACTAAAGAATTTTATTATGTGCTTTTAAAAGCTCTTTTGGTTACCTTTATGACATCCCAAATGGATGTCGACAAGCTTTTTGGAAAGCTCCTTTTTTCATATTTATGCAACTCAGAGCTTTCAGTCAACATCCAAACCTAATGAAGCTTTTATTAAAATTTTTATAAAATTTGAACTTTTATTATATTTCTGTCAGTTCAGAGATTCAATTGAATTTCAATATTTCTCGCATTGCAATATAAATAAATAAAACAAATTCTTCACTTCATTGGAATTATCTCAAGTTATGCTAAACCGAATTGATTTTTTTCAATCTTTAAATGTTTGGACATTATATTTTTGTATTTTATATTAAAACCTGTAAGCACTAAATTTGAATATGACAATATTAGGAATTCTATCTTTTAATACCTTAAAATATTATATTAACATTATTGCAATAACATTGGTAGTCAAGATTATATAACATTTTATATTAATTGTGGAGGAAATTAAAAAAAAAAGTTATACTGTCGGTGCCATGTAACAACCTGTACCTTTGTTCCAAAAAAAAAATTATTCCTGCATATTCCTTCAATATTTTGATTTGTTTTATTTGGAGTTTTTTAAGATTATATTTAGCTGCATTTAATTTAATTAAATTTATTAATTTTGTATGATAACCAAAATCGAAATAAGCCTATTTGACGTCATGAATATATCAATTTGAATTTAATGTTGAAAACTTGAATTGGCTATAACTCGTTAACTAAGCGACTTTGAGCGAAAAGAAGCTTAATCCGTGATCACTCTGCAAAAATGTATTTGTCCAACTTCAAATAGATATAACTCGTAAACTACGCGTTTTAGAGCAATATAAACTGCAGATTCCTATCGGTTGTGTCTCATTCTACATATACATATACCTATTTGAAACCATAAATATGTCAATTGAAGCCCATCTTAATATAAATATATTTGTTTAATTTTGTAAAAAGAAAAAAATGTAATTCAGTCAAGGCGGAGTCCGACTGTGGAACACAATGTACACCTTAATTTTCCAATTGGAACAATGTTTTTTGAGGCAAACTAAAGTTATAATTATAAGTTCTGTCAATTTGTACCGATTTTAATGAAAATCGAGAGTTACGTAAAAAAATCAATTTAAAGTATACGGGATAAATTTCCAGTTAATATGTTAAGGGATGTAGGAGAAAACACGGTAAATCGATTACGGGGGGGTGGGGAGTCCGCATCCATAAAATTTGGATGTAGATTTTTTTATTAGAGCCATATAAATCAGCTTGTAACCATAATTAGGTAGAGTCAAATTTAGACGCAGTTTATAGGCAAGGGAATGAGACCATGCCGCATCGCTATGTCAAAATTCAGATACAAATATTAAACGATTTGGTAAGATATCGCCAACAGAAAATATGAAATGTTTTCGTATTCCAGACCATGATAAAGATAAAATGAAGATATTTAAAATCAATTCTAAAAGTAATACTGTGGCCCAAAATTCAATTTATGCAATTATAGGTATTGATTTATCAGAGAAGCAAAAAACAAATTGATGAAAAAAGCTTAACAAGCAACAATTAGAACTTAAAACAAAAACTCCTTGCAAAAATTTACTCCCAAGATCTTATCGTTTGAGCTGTGCATATGTAGATCGCCAATAACTTAGTCAGTTCAAAGAGATTTTATACATAAAAACATATATTTTCCTACTATATATGTAAGTGGATATAGTAGATACATATATATATATAGATGGATATACATATATATACAGATCGCCTTTAAAATAAAACCATATACCACACATACATACAAGGGTAGCTAAGTTGGTAGAGTATTGAACTCTTATACATGAGGTGGGCTAGGGATGCTGGTTCGATTCCAACTCAAGGCAATCGTTTTTATAATTTTTTTTTTAATTTATTTTAAGAAACAAAAATAAAGTTAAATTAAATTAAGAATTTGTAAAAAAATAATTATTTTAAAATATTTACAAAATAAAGTGATATAAAAATTAAAACATGTTAATTCAATTTTTTGGACACGGTGTTGATGTTTATAACATGAGGTGGACAAGGGACACTGGTTCTATTCCCAAAAAGGACATTTGTTTTAATTTTTTTTTTTAGCACAGTCAAATTTAATTATGTATTTGTTAAAAAAAAGGAATTGATTTTTACATAATACCGTGTAGAAAAAAAAAGTTTACATTGCTTCATTCGATTTAGCACGATTGAAATAGTATATTTGATAGAAATTTTTAAGAAAAATAACTTTTTTCAATTTATCTTATAATTTACTTAGCAAATTTTCCTTTCTAATTAATTTGCATACCAGCTTACTTCAACACTTAAGCTGCATGCCTCAACTTTGTTTTTTTAACTGTCTCAGAACTGAATTTTTAATTATTCGTGTAAATTAAGTTAAATATTTAATCATTTTTAAAATAATTCAATTTACAACAAATGAAAAAATATGGCTTACTCACTTGCTCAATAGTCTTTCTTCTTCTTGCTATCCAAAAGGATAGAAAATTTTCCACATTAAACGTTTTTCCATTTTACACTTATTAACTAAATAACTTTTTCTGGCCCTTTTTTTAATTTTACACCTAACAAAAAACAAAAATAAACACTTGCACTTTTGAGCCTTTGAGGCTGCTCTGAACACAGCAAATATTTTAAGCCCACTTTTAAGCCACTTGCACTTTTGCCATTAACTAACACTTTTGTCAATGATTATAAACACAAATTTTGACACTTTGCACAATTTTTAGGCCTTTCACTTTTCACAATAATAGATTAACTCGCTTCTTAACAACACTTTTTACATAAAAAAAAACAAAAAAACACGCTCGCTTTTTTGAGACTTTTCTGGCAGGCGCTCCCGGGCACCAACATTTGATTGAACCAGCTTATTAACCACTTTAACTATTGTCTCCAACTTACACTTGTTTATAAATTAATTGAATTTCACATCTTACACATTTTTAATAATTTCAACTTGTTTCAACGCGCTAATTAATTAATTTTTATATTTTTACGCGGCTCACACAATTTTTGCGCATTTTCGTTTTCCTTTTGCTTAGCTCATTTGAACTAGATTATTGCTCTTCTGAGCATCAGTTGAGCATCAGCAGCGCTGTCAGTGCCAGCCTAGGAAAAGGAAGAAAGAGAATGAATAAAAAACAACGACTACAGTAGCGACAGTAATATACCCTATGCGCTTCTTAGCAGGTCATTTTTGACTATAACGTTGTAGCTTATAAAATTATAAAAGTGTTGTATATTTCATATTATTACTGCGAAATATGAAGACATCTAAACAAAATTACAGTTCAGTTTTCCTTAGTCGCATTTGGACTCGTTAAAAAATTTGTTTGTAAATATCGTTGTAGAGTACCTTGTTATTGTATATTGAATTTTATAGTCTTAATAACAAAATTCTTTATAGGTTAGCATAGTCTCATTTCATTTACACTACATTTTCATGCACTAAACTAATGTACTCTATACACTTCAGTTACAGCGTATAAAATACAAATCACGCCACGATTTGGTAGCGCTCCACCGTTTTATTAAAAATTAATAATTTTACTCGTCGCTAAAAAGTCTTAATATGTGTTAAATAAATAAGAGAAATAAATAACAATTAGCAAATTTATAAAAAAGTTTAAGTATAACTATTTTTTTTAATAATAAAGTGTATTTTGAATTCGGTAGTTAAAAGTGCGAAAAGGCAAGTAGGGAGAGCAACAAGTGCATGTGCGAGTGTGTGTGTCGGGAGCAAAAATTGCTCTCTTTAGTTTCTGTTTTGTGCTATTTTCCTATTGCTATTGAGGCCAATAAGTGTAAGTGGCACGGCTATATTCTGCATTACGATCGTGAGAGATGTAAAACTGTAAAAGCAATTTGTCGCGTTTTTGTTTAGCGCAATTATATGTGAGTGTAAGCAGTGCGGTTGTCGCTTAAGTATCATTGCTTTGATGTACAAAAGCAGCAAGCAAATAATAGTAAAATATAATAATAATAGAGAAATAGAGAATATTAACACAAACGAAAAGCAAATGCGGCTAAGAGAGAATGTTTTTTTAAATGAAATAATAGAATCGATGCCTGTTTTATTTAACATTCAAAATATATTAATAGCTACAAAATTATTTTTTAAATTCTTACCGATAGTAATGAAATTCGAAATTTAAGTCAAAAAAGCTATTTAAAGTATATGGGGTAAGTTAAAAGTTGATATGTTGATGGGTTTGGGAGAACACACAATAAATCGATTGCGGGGGGTGAGGAGTCCGCATCGATAAAATTTGGATGTGGCTTTGTTCATTAGAGCCACAAGAAGCAGCTTACCAAAAACTGTGATTTGAGGTCACTTGTAACCATAATTAGGTAGAATCAAATATTGACGCAGTTTGTATATTTTTGACTATAGCTTTTGCTGTATTTGTCCGATTCATTTCTTTTTTATTTTTGATGCATAGATTCGCGAAATTATAAGTCATCACTCTGTTAAATTTCAGATGAAAATATTAAACGGTGTGGCCAAAAAACCACGAAAATCTAGAAGATATTGACATTATTCAATAAACTTCATCTTTTGAGGAAATATGCGCACCAGCTGGTAATGTTTGGTGTTTTTAGCTCTTCTAGTCACCGAGATCTTGGCGTCCATTCGGACCAACGGACGGACGGACAAACGGACGGACGGACAAACGCTACCCGAGGTTATGATAAGCATTTTGGTATAAAGGACTAGGGGTCTGCCGCGCCTCCTTCTGTCCGTTACATACATTGCACAAATCTAGTATACCCTTTGTACTTTTAAGTATAGGGAATAAGAAAGTAAATTTTATTAATTTCAATAAAGTCAATTTTTATTTATTGATTTGGTCATAAATTCGTTAAGAATGCCACTTTTGAAAAATCTGGATAACACCTATTATTATTTCACAAAATCTCAAAATAAATCATTTAAAGTCGTGACCAAACTCTTTATTACGTTCATTCAACAACTATTTTTAAAAGGATCATTTGGCGATTGAATTGTTATCTTTTCTAGAATAAATGGACGGCTTTTAAATGTTATGTGAGTGCAAGTGCAAATTATATTAGAAGTTCAAGTCTTGTATCTAGCCTTATATAAAATTTTATTTTCGAATTATTTGAAAAATACATTTAAATAATTTCTAGCATATAATTAAGAAAACAGTTTTTAAAATGTTTAATTATAGTCGTTTAGCGGTGAAATTTGAGTCACCCGTAGTTTGCAACCACCGGAATACCGTCACTGCTTATCAAGCTTATGCTCTCATATGGAACACCGAAGTCTTTCCTAAAGTCTAAGCTGAGCCTGAGACCCATAACTCAAAAACATCCACGACTTAAATGGGGCTGTAGAGAACAGACAGATTTCCAGGAGAAGGTCAAAGTCAATCACTAAGTACAGTAATCAAAGATCAAATAAATAAATATACACTAAACATAAGTGTGTGACATCCATTCAGTTCAGATCAGGCCTGAGTCATTCACGGAATTATGTCTGAATTTTCAGCACCCGACATGATCTACGCATTACTTGTAAGTGAATTTAACACATGCATGGACTTGGCTTTCCATTCTGAACCTTAGACGTAAAAATCAGCTGCGAATTCAGGTGCTGATGGACTTTGAAATGTCATGACTAAAAACCGAGGTGAATAGCTGTCCCCATTTACAAGCCCATAAACATACAATACAATTCAAAACCAGGTGATTCCCCTTATTCTCTTCGTATGGCGTGCTGCGTTTGACTTGATCACTCAATCAAAACCTGTTCTCACATCATATAATATGGATTACATATACTGAGCCTTATACTCATCTACTATACTTAAACCTATATGTATATATTCATAGGTTAATATAAAAAAACTCTTGGGGTTCTCTAATTCTCACTTACCTCCCCCATGATGCTAAAGGCTGTTCCAATCAATCAATTTCAACTAAATTAATTTATTCAATTTTTTTATTTAATTTCACTTGATTAAATTTTTGCAAACAGCAGCGGACATCGAATGTTAGTCTTAATTTATATATTTAAATTAATGCTCTTTCATTTGTTACTACGATTCCTGGATTTAGAGCTTTTTACCTTTGATATGGGTTTTTTCAAGCTTTTTTGATGCTTACGAAGCCATTCATCAAATGTGCTCTGCAATGCGAGTGCTTGCAAGTCTGGATCTATAGAGTACAGAGTTTCCACTAAATACGGTGTTAGTAGTGGATCGATCTCTGTCTGAGCTGCTGCCCATTTGGGCACAACTATGGTGAGAGTCTTTTTTTTGGCTGGAGATGTGTTTGGCAAAGGAGGTATGGCTACCTCAAAGCGTACATCTCTATTATTGCCACGAGCAGAGGGTTCTGATCTCAAGATGTAGTCTTTCAAACCAGCAATGTCTTGGAGCACTGCACTGCTGCAGCAAGGTGTCGAACCATCGCCTGCGCTCATTTTGATTTTTTTTGGTGTGGTGGGTTTCCAGTCAGGTTCCAGCGCTTTTGGAGATAACTTTTCGTTACCGTCATCTGCTGCTGCTGCTGTCTCAGTTGAAACTGGAACATCTGCTCCAGATGTTTGCTGATTAGTCGTAATACTTTTATGGGCTTGAAAATAAAACTTACCTGCATCCGATGATGGCGACTTCTTGCGACTGCCAGTGCCTACTACTTTGCTGGAACTGGCTCCATCTGGTTCGCACTGTTGGGAGTCTTTTGCGTCGGCTGCACCCTTTCTTAATGTTTTTGGAACCGTTTGAGCCTCAGGCAAATCAAGCCCACTAAGATCTATTTGGACTGCGTCTTTTGACATCATATTGAAGCGCCATAAATATTTAAGCTCCTGCAAAATTGCCTCATCGTAGCCCTCATCGAGAAAGTCATTTCGCACATCGTCAGTAACATCATCAATAATGCTTTGATATAGTGGAATCACGGCTATTTGGCTCTCAGGTATATTCACCTTCATGCTCTTCATTTTACGTTTGTCTTTATTATTGTACATAAGAACTTCTAGAAATAATGACAAAACAATACTTTTTGACAGCTAAGCCAAATTTTACTTGTCTGTACAACACCCATGCATGTTTTTTATCGATACCGATACCGATAAGCTGTATTGTTAAATCGATTAGTCGAAATGGGAGTGCAGAAAAGGTGTGAGCCCTAATTTCGCTGATCTGGCAACTGGCTAAACTAATTAATACTACTTGGTCTATAGAAGTGAGGCGAAATTTTTATTAAGGTCCACCTTTTTATGGGCAGAATTAATATTAATGCTCAATTTGGGAATTCAATGAATATATTTTTAAGCGCTTTGGATCATTTTGAATAATTAAAAGCACTAATTAAATCGATTACTAATCTAGTCTAAAAATTTGTGGCTTTCATACCAAAGTAGGCATCTTATTTTCGTTTTAGTATTTGACTACCTTACATATATTCATTACTATTAAGATATTCAACTTAAAGACGATACGAGTATATTGTGAAAATTAAAATCTCTTTTATTGATTACCTTTTTCAAATCCTACCATGGTCGATCCTGTGCAGGAATACATTTTTCTTGTAAATTGTCATTATCCCACATTGGGAGACGACATATATGATGTCCTTGAAAAGGCCGGTGCCACCGAAACTCGTAAGAGTATAACATTTGACGACTTTAAGAGTAAGTTGCATTTTCGAGGAACCCTATAAAACTAACTTTTGAACGATTTGCGTTTTCAGTGCGTTTTAAAGCCACAACTGGCAGAAAGTTTCCCATCGAAACAGCTTTGGATGTTCAAATATCTTATCTAAAGTCGTTGCCCTTTATATGCTGCTGCAGTATTGGTGATGGCTACTATCGTTTCTTTGCTATGACTAATTTTGGTAAATAATTTCCTAAGGACAAGGGGACTGCTGCACGAAAAAACTAAAACTGCTTATTTACGTTATTTTTCCTTAAAAATAAAATTACACCAGCATGAAGTGTATAGAGTATTTGGAGAGATCTTTATTGTTGTTGGTTTGTGCGTAATTTCAAACTTAAAGGAAAGCTTAGGCTTATTTCATTAGGATAGTGCAGTCTCTTATTATGGCACACCCACATTCAGTCATATCCTTCAGGAAATCTTATGTTTAGCAGCTGAGAAGAAAAGTAAAAAAAGCTTCACTCTGCCCCACTTGAGTGGTTCCCTATAATAGGTGAGGAAGCCAACCGGCTGCCTAAATAAACCTTAAAAAGCATTTTGGACTCTGTTCAAAAAGCTAAAATAAATCGTCAAGAAAGTGTGACTTTAGGAACCTAAATATTTTACTGCCCAGCCCATGGCAGTGACAGTAAAAGTGTTCCACCGTCTCCAGCTGCTCCACAACACCACAGCTTCTACAAAAGTCATGGAGGAGAGCATTCAACCTGGATGCGTGGTTTCCCACTGGTTTTTCCGCGAGATTCTATACGTGTTTGATATCCGATTCCTCATTTTATTTCTCAGTTTACAGCTCGCCATGAATTAGGATGCTGGTAGTGCCTTGCCTAGACAGTTCATCCGCAATACAGCTACCCTCGAAGTCCTTATGTCCTGGGACCCATATGAGGTGAATTGAAAACTGCTCAGCCAACTCCCCTAGAGACAAGCCGCAGCCATTCACTGACTTTGTACACGAAGTCATCGAAACTAGGGACTTAATAGCCGCTTGGCTGTCCGATACTTCTTCTTCTTATGTGGCCATAGCAACCCGATTACCGGGTTACGGCCTGCCTTAAAACATCTCTCCAGGCGCCTCTGCATTGCGCGCGCCTTCTCCAGTTGGTCACACCGAGCGAAGACAGGGCCCCTTCCACTTGGTCTTTCCAACGCAGACACGGTCGTCCTCTCCGCCGACGACCGCTGACTACCGCATCGAACACACGTTTAGCTGGAGCATCCTCGTCCATCCTAACGACATGTCCGAGCCAGCGAAGCCGCTGGATGTTGATACGCTGAGCAACGTCCATGTCGTTGAAGAGCTCATACAGCTCCTGGTTGGTGCGGATGCGATAGTCATCGCCAACTCGAATAGGACCAAAGGTCTTGCGCAGTACTTTCCTCTCGAAAAGTCCCAAGCAGCTGCATCAGTTAGCGACACGGTCCAGGCTTCCGCGCCGTAAAGAAGCACTGGAAGGATGAGTGCCTTGTAGAGTGATAGTTTTGTCGCGCGAGAGAGGTCTCTACTACGCAATTGCCTATTGAGACCGAAATAGCACCTGTTGGCAAGAGTGATTCTGCACTTGATCTCCAGGCTGTCGGTGGTAACGGCGGTGCCAAGGTAGATGAATTCCTTGACAACATCGAAAGTATAGCTGTCGGCCGTAATCTGGGACCCAAGCCGCCGCACGTCCTACTTGTCTTTCAGCATATACTTCGTTTTGCCCTCATTTACCGCCAGACCCCCGAGTAGATACATAAGTTTTTATTTCGAACTTGTAGATTTCTTTTTGTTATTAAAGTCTTCTGCATTGTGGTGACCTCAGCCTGAAAAACACTGCAGTGGTCCGGGAGTCGAAAAACAGTTCTAATGTTGAAATCCTCAACGTAGACGCCTTCGCCTATACGGTCGTCTAGCTTGGAACCTTCGGTGTATACCTTTATCGAGCCTACTGGGCCTGGTACACCTGCATTCCACTCCTCTCTGGTTGGAATAAAGGCTATGGTTATGAAATGTTCCTGCGGTATGCAGTAGTCTGTGCCTTTGGGGATAAGTGGGTTTCGCTTAAGAATCTTTGCATGACCAAAGCCTTGGTCATTCCATTTTTTAGCCTCTCTCATGCGTAAAGCTGATAGAATAGGTTGTTGGTTCCCCACCTTGCTCAGTGGTACGATGTTTAGAATAGCATCTAGTGATTAGTTTTGGGGTGGAGCGTAGTGCACCAGTAATGGTCAGTTCGGCGGTTCGCTGAGCCCTACTTAACTTTTAAGGTCTGCATCCTTATCTAAGGTAGGCCACCAGATCGAGACTCCATACATCAGTATTGGTTTGACAATGAAATTGTACATCCAGTGAACTATGTTTGGGGACATGCCCCATTTAAGTCCAATGGCTTTCTTGCATGTGTATAAAGCGATCGTGGCCTTTGTATGGAAGTTCAATAAGTAAGTAATCTTTCAAGTGCCACACTGGTCCTATCATATATCATCTGGTAATAGAATCTAGGAAAGTTTAAAGCACCCTGAGTCATAAAGTTTACGTCATTAGGTACATGTTTGATAGTCAAGCGGACATTCTCATAAATATTTTAAATATAAAATAAGTGAATATATGGGAAATACAGTGTGAAGGCTTGATAAAATATTTAGACACTCGATCATTAGGTTACCTTCAAAATTTCAACATTCCATAAACTAAAAATTATTCCTTTTATAGTAAATCATCGCGAATGATAAAATTCGATTATTACGCTTTACTTGTCCGAGAGTATTCCAATTGTTGAGCAATATGACAGCGTTGCGTATCGTAACATGATACTACGGCCTTCGTAGGTGCTTGAAAATTATAAAATTGGCAGTTAGCGTATTAAGGGGAATCTCATGCTCTTACATTGCTTTTATTCCAATAAAAATTTGTTCGCGGCAATATGTTAATTGGTAAACCAATAACTGTTCCATCCACCATAATCTCTAGATGTGGCCTATACCGACATTGTCTATTTTAAAGGGTTTGAGAAGACCCATTTGAAAAGAACTTAAAGGAGACTATAACGTCTTTTAGCCGAAAATGGTATAGATACTATCTAAAAAGAAATACTAACCAGGAATATCCTGCACTACCCCATTCATTCAATTCTGCTTAGCCTTTTGATCATTTTTAACTTTTACTATCTTTCCTAATCTCCTCATTTCATCACAAATGATAATAAAAACCTGAATTTATGCTTCCAGAGTTACTCGAAATTACGCCCCATAGTCTTGCAACTTTGTAGACCTAACTTTGCTCTGCATGATCCTTTCTTATGCTCTCTCCTCTCTTTTGAACGGTCTAATCCTTCTATCCTAAGTCAGCAGCTATTGGATCGTTGGCGCTTTTAGGGATTTTATTATCTAATATTTGTAAAATTTGAATTTTCTTTGAACTTCTTTTTTTCTACTTGGTTATTGTTAATCCAAGTCTCTGGCCAGTTTTTGATGATACGAAGTTTCTTTAATCTCTTCAAGCATCTAATTGCCTTACCCAGCATAAAAAAATTTCGAATCAGAATAGGCTTCTTGTTTTCATTTAAACTTTTAAATAATTTCCAGCTTGGAATAATTTTAAAATTAAACGTAAAATCAATAAATTCGAAATAAAACTTTTTCATTGCTTTTAGCATCTTTAGCCATGGAAAAATCCGTGGAGCAAATTATTTTTGAGGTGAATCATGAGTATCCCACATTGGGTGAAGATATTTTGGAGGTGCTGGAAAAGGCCGGTGCAATTGATACTCAAAACAGTCTAACCTTTAATGACTTAAAGGGTAAGTTAAAAATGGAAGATTGTAAATGAGACGTTTCCTTTTCATCTTTTATTTTGTAGTGGGTTTCACAGTCAAAACTGGCAAAAAATTCCCATTTGGGCCCGATATGAAAATGCAAGTTTCCTATATACAGTCGTTACCTTATATATGTTGCTTTGGTGCTGGTGAAGACAACTTTCGCTTTTTCTCTATGAAAAATTTTGGTACGTGATAAGTTCCCTAAAGGGCAATGGTGGATTTGTGTCAAAATATTACGTAATGATTTTGTAAAGTTTTTTTGAAAGGTATCATATGATATTTTTCTGGCTTAAAGCAATAAATGGCATAAATATATACCAATAAATATAGTATAGAATGTTTATTTTTGTCGAAAACTAACATGTCTCTTTTCCATTATAAGAAATTTAGAGAGGGAGACTTGGGCTGACGGCAGCCCCTGTGGAAACCGCAATGGCAACAATGGTTCACGGCTGGGTCCAGACTGAGCAGGGTGTAGGTGTTGGAATCGTTGGACCCAACATCAGAATCTCTACCGCAATGGGCATCTGACCCAGCGTCTTTCAAGCCAAGATTCATGTCATAGAGATCTGCTCCCAAAGGGAACTAGTGGAGCAAAACATATGCATTTATTCAGATAGCCAAGCTGCTATTTAGCTGCAGCATACACTTCAGGATGGTTAAAGATTGCCATAACTACCTCCAAATTCTGTCCGCACGAAACAAAGTCGTGCTATGTTGATTGCCTGGACACTCGGGAATGGATGGTAACACGATCGCTGATTATCTTGCACGAAAGGGTGTCTCTTCCCTGACTACATCTCCTGCGCCGTTTTGTGGTATTGCTTGGTCCACAATCAAACCCATGATAAACAAATGGGCTGCATGAGAAAAAAGGAGATACTGGTTCTCGGTTCCGGGGCTTCGTCAAGTAAGAGTGCTTGTCAACCCACTGAACGCGATCAAGACAAAAGGTCTCGGCAGAGCGGACCCAAATCTCCTGGTAGCTTACCTATCTGGTCACCACACTGTTAGATATCATCTATAGAAAATTGGCCTATCGGACTCTCCAGAGAGCAGGCTCTGTCTAGAAGACGTTGAAACCACCAGACATATTCTCTGTGACTGCCCAGTGCTGGTATGGGACAGAGCCTATCACATGGGAAAGGAACGGATTAGTCCCTTCCATCTCAGATCAATACCAACAAAAGACCTGCTGCTATTTATGCGGAAAGCGGAAAGTCTATTGCTTTAACTTAAGGGAATGGTACAAAAGACCTTTTGGTCGCGCTGCTTTTTAAAAGTTGTTGTTCCAACCTATAATGTGGAAATTTAAAATTATCCAAACCACTTAAAAATATATTCATTAAATTCCCAAATTGAGCACATCTGCTTCTTTGAATGTCTGTTAATTCTGCCCATAAAAACTTAGACCACATTTAAAAGTAGCAATCCGTATCCTTAATTAAAATTTCGCCTCACTTCTATAGACCAAGTAGTATTAATTAGCTTAGCGAGTTGCCAGATCAGCGAAATTACGGCTCACACCATTTCTGTACTCCGATTTCGACAAATCGATTTAACAATACAGCTTATCGGTATCGGTATCGATAATAACATGCATGGGTGTTGTACAGACAAGTAAAATTTGGCTTAGCTGTCAAAAAATATTGTTTTGTCATTATTTCTAGAAGTTCTTATGCACAATAAAAAAGAAAAACGTAAAATGAAGAACAAGAAGGTGAATATACCTAAGAGCCAAATAGCCGTGATTCCACTATATCAAAGCATTATTGATGATGTTACTGACGATGTGCGAAATGACTTTCTCGATGAGGGCTACGATGAGGCAATTTTACAGGAGTTTAAGTATTTATGGCGTTTCAATATGATGTCAAAAGACGCAGTACAAATAGATCTTAGTGGGCTTGATCTGCCTGGGGCTCAAACGGTTCCAAAAACATTAAAAAAGGGTGCAGCCGACGCAAATGACTCCCAACAGTGCGAACAAGCTGGAGCCACTTCCAGCAAAGCAACAGGCACTGGAAGTCGCAAGAAGTCGCCATCATCGGATGCAGATAAGTTTTATTTTCAAGACCATAAAAGTATTACGACTAATCACCAAACATCTGGAGCAGAAGATGTTCCAGTTTCAACTAAGAAGGCAGCAGCAGATGACGGTCACGAAAAGTTATCTCCAAAAGCGCTGGAATCTGACTCGGAACCCTCCACACCAAAAAAAATCAAAATGAGCGCAAGCGATGATGATGGAGATGGTTCGGCACCTTGTTGCAGCAGTGCAGTGCTCCAAGACATTGCTGGTTTGAAAGACTTCATCTTGAGATCAGAACCCTCTGCTTGTGGCAATAATAGAAATGTACCCTTTGAGGTAGCCATACCTCCTTTGCCTAACACATCTCCAGCCAAAAAGAAAACTCTCACCATAGTTGTGCCCAAATGGGCAGCAGCTCAGACAGAGATCGATCCACTACTAACACCGTATTTAGTGGAAACTCTGCACTCTATAGATCCAGGCTTGCAAGCACTCGCATTGCAGAGCACATTTGATGAATTGCTTCGTAAGCATCAAAAAAGCTTGAAAAAGCCCATATCAAAGGTTAAAAGCTCTAAATCCAAGAATCGTAGTAATAAATGAATGAGCATTAATTTAAATATATAAAATAAAACTTACATTTGATGTCCGCTGCTGAGTGAAAAAATAAAAAAATTGAATAAATTAATTTATTTGATATTGATTGATTGGAACAGCCTTTAGCATCATGGGGGAGGTAAGTGAGAATTAGAGAACCCCAAGAGTTTTTTATATAAAGCTATAACTATATACATATAAGTTTAAGTATAGTAGATGAGTACTCAGTATATGTAATCCATATTTTATGATGTGAGAACAGGTTTTGATTGAGTGATCAAGTCAAACGCAGCACGCCATACGAAGAGAATAAGGGGAATGGTTTTGAATTGTATGCTAATGGGTTTGTAAATGGGGACAGCTATTCACCTCGGTTTATAGTCATGACATTTCAAAGTCCATCAGCACTGAATTCGCAGCTGATTTTTACGGCTAAGGTTCAGAATGGAAAGCCAAGTCCATGCATGTGTTAAATTCACTTACAAGTAATGCGTAGATCATGTCGGGTGCTGAAAATTCAGACATGATTCTGTGAATGACTCAGGCCTGGTCTGAACTGAATATATGTCACACACTTACTTATATTTAGTGTGTATTTATTTATTTGATCTTTCAATATTGGAAAATGACGTTATGTACTTAGTGATTGACTTTGACCTTCTCCTGGAAATATGTCTGTTCTCTACAGCCCCATTTAAGTCGTGGAGATTTTTGCGTTATGGGTCTCAGGCTCGGCTTAGACTTTAGGAAAGACTTCGGTGTTCCATATGAGAGCATGAACTTGATATGCAGTGACGGTATTCCGGTGGTTGCAAACTACGGGTGACTCAAATTTCACCGCTAAACGACTATAATTAAACATTTAAAAACTGTTTACTTAATTATATGCTAGAAATTATTTAAATGTATTTTTCAAATAATTCGAAAATACTCATATAACATTTAAAGGCCGTCCATTTATTCTAGAAAAGATAACAATTCAATCGCCAAATGATCCTTTTAAAAATAGTTGTTGAATGAACGTAATAAAGAGTTTGGTCACGATTTTAAATGATTTATTTTGAGATTTTGTAAAATAATTATGGGTGTTATCCTGGTTTTTCAAGAGTGGCATTCTTAACGAATTTATGACCAAATCAATAAATTAAAATTGACTTTATTGAAATTAATAAAATTTACTTTCTTATTCCCTATACTTAAAAGTACAAAGGGTATACTAGATTTGTGCAATGTATATAACGGACAGAAGGAGGCGCGTCAGACCCTAGTCCTTTATACCAAAATGCTTATCGTCCGAATGGACGCCTAGATCTCGGTGACTAGAAGAGCTAAAAACACCAAACATTACCGGCTGGTGCGCATATTTCCTCAAAAGATGAAGTTTGTTGAATAATGTCAATATCTTCTAGATTTTCGCGGTTTTTTGGCCACACCGTTTAATATTTTCATCTGAAATTTAACAGAGTGATGACCTATAATTTCGCGAATCTATGCATCAAAAATAAAAAAGAAATGAATCGGACAAATACAGCAAAAGCTTGAGTCAAAAATATACAAACTGCGTCAATATTTGACTCTACCTAATTATGGTTACAAGTAAGCTCAAATCACAATTTTTGTTAAGCTGCTTCTTGTGGCTTTTATGAACAAAGCCACATCCAAATTTTAACGATGCGGACTCCTAACCCTCCGCAATCGATTTATTGTGCGTTCTCCCACACCCATCAACATATCAACTTTTAACTTGCCCCATATACTTTAAATAGCTTTTTTGACTTAAATTTCGAATTTCATTACTATCGGTAAGAATTTGAAAAATAATTTTGTAGCTATTAATA
Source organism: Chymomyza amoena (assembly GCA_037043745.1). Taxonomy (NCBI): domain Eukaryota; kingdom Metazoa; phylum Arthropoda; class Insecta; order Diptera; family Drosophilidae; genus Chymomyza; species Chymomyza amoena. Next base: position 100,413 of record JBAMAX010000965.1, on the reverse strand, counting down.
TATTTTGAATGTTAAATAAAAAATGTATCCATTCTATTATTTCATTTCAAAAAAAATTCTCTCTACCCGCATTTGCTTTTCTTTTGTGTTAATATTCTCTATTTTTCTATTATTATTATATTTTACTATTATTTGCTTGCTGCTTTTGTACATCAAAGCAATGTTACTTAAGCGACAACCGCACTGCTTACACTCACATATAATTGCGCTAAACAAAAACGCGACAAATTGCTTTTACAGTTTTACATCTCTCACGATCGTAATGCAGAATGTAGCCATGCCACTTACACTTATTGGCCTCAATACGCAATAGGAAAATAGCACAAAACAGAAACTAAAGAGAGCAATTTTTGCTCCCGACACACACACTCGCACATGCACTGGTTGCTCTCCCTACTTGCCTTTTCGCACTTTTAACTACCGAATTCAAAGTACACTTTATTATTTAAAAAAAAAAACACTATACTTAAACTATTTTATAAATTTGCTAATTGTTATTTATTTCTCTTATTTATTTAACACATATTAAGACTTTTTAGCGACGCGTAAAATTATTAATTTTTAATAAAACGGCGGAGCGCAGCAAACCGTGGCGTGAGTTGTACTTTATACGTTGTAACTGAAGTGTATAGGGTACATTAGTTTAGTGCATGAAAATGTAGTGTAAATGAAATGAGCGCTATGCTAACCTATAAAGAATTTTGTTATTAACACTATAAAATTCAATATACAATAACAAGCTACTCTACAACGATATATGTATAGAAAAATTTTTTTTATAACGAGTCCAAATGCGAATAAGGAAATCTGAACTGAAATTTTGTTTAGATGTCTACATATTTCGCAGTAATAATATGAAATATAGAACACTTTTATATTTTTATAAGCTACTAACGTTATAGTCAAAAATGACCTGCTAAGAAGCGCATAGGGTATATTAAAGTCGCTACTGTAGTCGTTGTACTTTCATTCATTCTCTTTCTTCCTTTCCTTGGCTGGCACTGACAGCGCTGCTAAATGCTCAACTGATGCTCAGAAGAGCAATAATCTAGTTCAAATGAGCTAAGAAAAAGAAAAACGAAAATGCGCAAAAATTGTGTGAGCCGCGTAAAAATATAAAAATTAATTAATTGCCGCGTTGCAACAAGTTGAAATTATTAAAAATGTGTAAGATGTGAAATTCAATTAATTTATAAACAAGTGTAAGTTGGAGACAATAGTTAAAGTGGTTAATAAGCTGGCTCAATCAAATGTTGGTGCCCGGGAGCGCCTGCCAGAAAAGTCTCAAAAAAAGCCAGCTTGTTTTTTTTTTCATGTAAAAAGTGTTTTTAAGAAACGAATTAATCTATTATAGTGAAAAGTGAAAGTCCTAAGAAATGTGCAAAGTGTTGCAATTATTGCAAAGTGTCAAAATTTGTGTTTATAATTATTGCCAAAAGTGTTAGTTAATGGCAAAAGTGCAAGTGGCTTAAAAGTGGGCTTAAAATATTTGCTGTGTTCAGAGCAGCCTCAAAGGCTCAAAAGTGCGCGTTGTTTATTTTTTGTTTTTTGTTACGTGTAAAATTAAAAAAAGGGCTAGAAAAAGTTATTTAGCTAATAAGTGTAAAATGGAAATAAATAAAATCGTACTAAATATTTAAATATTGGCAACAAATGCAAATTCTTCAAACGTTTAATGTTGAAAATTCTCCATCCTTTTGGATAGCAAGAAGAAGAAGACTATTGAACAAGTGAGTAAGCCATATTTTTTCATTTGTTGTAAATTGAATTATTTTAAAAATGATTAAATATTTAACTTAAAATAATTATTTATAGGAATAATTAAAAATTCAGTTAAATAAAAAATCAAAGTTGAGTCATGCAGCTTAAGTGTTGCTGTAAGCTGGTATGCAAATTAATTAGAAAGGAAAATTTGCTAACTAAACTATAAGATTTATTGAATAAAGTTATTTTTCTTAAACATTTCTATCAAATATACTATTGCAATCGTGCTAAATCGAATGAAGCAATGTAGAACTATTTTTTTTCTACACGTTATCATGTAATAATCAATTCATTTTTTTTAACAAATTCATTATTAAATTTAACAGTGCTAAAAAAAAAAAAAAAATTAAAACAACTGTCCTTATTGGGAATAGAACCTGTGTCCCTTGCCCACCTCATGTATAAGAGTTCAATGCCCTAACAACTTAGCTACACTTGTATGTATGTGTGGTATATGGTTTTACTTTCAATGCGATTCGACTTCGAATCTGTATATATATATCCATCTATGTATATATATCTACTATATCCACTCACATTTTATTCGCACGATCATACAAAAAATGATATAGTAGCAAAATATATGGATTTATGTATAAAATCTCTAAAAAGTTATGGGCTATCAATGCACAGTTTATACGATAAGATCTTGGGAGTGAATTTTTGCAAGGAGTTTTTTTGCTTTTGAGTTCTGATTGTTGTTTGCTAAGATCTTCTTCATCAATTTGTTTTGCTCCTCTAATAAGTCAAAAATATAGTACTAAAGGGTTTTTCTATAAGAGCGCTACAAAAGTTTTTATAAATAAAACAAAAACGGTTTTGGATATCAATGAAATTCTTCCTTATTATTCCTGTGAAAGTAAATTCGATGCCATTATGTATGGATTCGATTTCTTTTGCAACGCCACCTCGGGCACGCTTTATGAAGTCCAGACGCTGAACCCAATTTGCGACGGGTTTCAAGCATAAATCGGCCAATACTGCTGCAATTTCACGTACGATATTCGTACGAAGCTCATCAATCGTCGCTGGCTTGTTGGCATGGACCATAGACTTGACATAGCCCCACAGGAAATAGTCTAACGGTGTCAAATCGCACGACCGATGCGACTAATCGGCTCGCCCATTTCTTGAGATAAAATGCTCATCAAACTTTCCCGTCAATAAATCGATTGTAACGTGTGCTGTGAGGCCTGAGGCACCATCCTTTGAAACCACATTTTGTCCAAGTCCATATCTTTCAATTCGGGCCAAAAATAATCGGTAGTCATGGCGCAATAACGATGGCCATTCACAATATGGCCCAATGGCGCCGCCGGCTTGCAAACCACACCAAACAGTTCATTTTTGTGGATGAAATGGTGACTAATGAAGCACATGTGGATTTACACCCGACCAATAACGCATATTTTGCTTATTGAGGAACCCATTCAGCCAAAAATGATTTTCGTCACTCCAGATGATTTTGCGATGAAATTCATTATCTTGGCGCATCTTTTTCGGAGCCGAATCGGAGAACGTACGTCGCCTCAAATGGTCCATCGGCTTTAATTATTCAGTCAGCTTAATCTTGTATGGGCGTAAACCAAGATCCTTATGCAAATTTCGCCATAAAGTGGTCTGGGCGATGCCTCATTTTGAGAACACCTGGGAATTGACTGATTTGGATCGTTTGCGACGGACGCCCGATCGGCAGCGATATTTTCGATACTTTGACAAATCCGTTATCTCACTGGCACGGCAACAACATTGCCGATAATTACGGCCAAAAATTGGAGTTAACCCTCTTAAAATTGCGCTCACCGGCTCTGAATTTCGGTAGTAAATTTTTATAATTTGCTGACGTTCTTCGTTCGTGTAATTTACCATGATGTAAATGTTAACTTTGCTGGATAAATTGACAGTGACAGTTCGATGGTTAGTTAAATGATGCATTCACAAATAAAATTCAATTGCCAAGTCCCTGTTGGAAAACCAACGGTTAGAAATCATTTTTTTGTAGGTCAAGCCTACATAAAAACATAAAAAACATAAAAACGATATTTGTAGTCAAATTTTAGTAATAAATTATCTTCATATATTGGGATTGGGTTCTCAAACTAATTTCGTGACTTTTCGTTAAAAGAGGCACCCTACCTCCATACACTGCTTGAAACTGCTTGTTATCTACAAGCAGTTTTAATTGAATGTAGTCAAAAATATATATATATTATGCTCGTTAAATAAGGTACCTTCAACCACCATCACCTTTTTTAAATCATTGAATGCTCTATTTGCGGAAGTTTTCTGTATTATACAACTTGAGACTTTATTTTTAACAAATTCCACTGTTTAGCAAATTATAAACACAAATTTAGCAAAAACTTTGCTATAAAAAAATATAAACTGGACTCATCACTTGACCTGGCCCATTTTTTTTGCTCTAGGACGACTACAACAACCAAAAAAAAGGTTGCCAATCCTTTAAAAACTTTGCCCAGTAGCATTTTTTTCCTTTTAATTTGTTTAACTTTTTATTTATACTGCCTGCCACGTCAACATTTATTGCTTAGCTGCCTCGCCCTTAAATAACTTCAAGTGGGCGTTTACTGACCCTTCGGCTGTCAGCCAAGCGACGACCTTTCGGTCAAAGTTTACATAGGTCAAAGAAAATATTTTGAAAAACAAACTCTGGGATAAACACACAAACATGAGACCCATCCATAGTCACACATGACATGACAAGTTTTATGGCTCACCTTTTTGGACAGGTGCCACCCAACTAGGTGGATCTCCACCTGGTTCATGGCCACCTCTTTGCTAGATGCAGCTCAGCTCCTCTGCCTCGTTGTTGTGGTTTCCAGAAAACTTTTGTCGAGCAATAAAGCATAGAAAATTAAATTTCTATAAAGTTGCCCGGCTCGTCACATTAACTAGATGTTAAAAACTTCAACCCAAAAAAACCACAGTCCGCAAAATTTTAAACTTTTTTCGGCCTTTTTTTTTATACTCTATAGTATGTAGGGAATACTAAAGGTTTATAGGGCAGTTTGTGACCTAAAATATAAACAAAGAAAATGATTAGTAGTACATAGGTGTGAGTGTATAAACATTTGTGGGTTTTAGTGAATGTGTACACACTTTTTTTGTCCGAGCGATTTTTGGGATCTAATTTAAATAATCTAGTTAACAAACAAACAAAATATATTTCATTGCTTCTGGGTTTTTTAATGTCCCTCAATCAAGACCTCGAGTAACTTTTTTAAATGTTTTGAATAGATTTTTTTGCTCTATGACTTTTAATTTTTTCTATTGACTATATCTGAAAAGTTTTTGATTAAAAAGTTAAACTGGTAACTCCATTATTGACATAAAAAACAAAAATTTCGTGATCTTGGGAGAAGGCAATTGATTCGATGGGCCAGGATTTCATTCCAAGCTCAAAAACGGGAAAACAAATTTTTTTCGAGACTGATTTTATCGTCCAATGCTGTTTATATGTTTTTAGCGTCGTTGAATTCGAATACCAGTTCAAATCCATGACATATCAGGTTTTCGAGCTTACCTCTTCTTTGATGGAGAGGAGAGGTTTCTTTAGAACATGGAAATGGCTGCGACTTCAAAAACGTATCGATATTATATTCTGGACTCTGATCATGAAAAATATGACAAAGAAAACTTGTTGGATAATATAAAATTTAGAATAAGCTTCCTTCCCTCTTAGTTCGAAAATCAGATTTTTGATTTTTTTTTACTGTATAATTAAATTTTAAGGCATATCCTTTCGTTTCGTAGTTCTAGTTTTCTGAGAGTCTGCTTAAACCCTTAAAGTTTATTAGCCTTACGAAAACAAAATCAGTTTTTATATTTATAAAATCTAGTATTCTTGCCCGGTCCCACGTTCGAAAAATGTTGATACACTCTCATAGACTACCTTATTATAATAAATTATCATACTCTGGGTGTATATAATTTCCGAATCCGAAGATATTTTACTATTAACACTAAAATTTTGTTATTTTTTAATTTTTTTTACTCATCCGTAGGTTATAAATTAGGAAGCACTTTAAAGTTAAAATTTCTCTATCTGAAAGATTCTGCAAACATTTTCTAAAAACATCTTCAGTGCTCACTAAAATATAAAAAATTCTTTTCACTTTTTTGCAAAATTTCGAGATATCTCGAAACAACAAAAAACCTTTTGAAATTTGGAAAAACGATTCCTTTTATAAATATAAAAATAAACATTAATACATAAAATAAGAAAAATGAAAGTTTTAAAAAGGAAGCGCTTAATACGAAATAATAGTCATTCAATTCGGTACGTTTACTCATGGATAATATGGATTGAACTTTTGGAGACAACTTTAGTCTTCCATAACATTTTCGTTCCTTGCACACACAAGCCTTAAAAATAATATACAGAGCTCTTCTTGATTCGATATAGAACTTCGGAGTCGTGAAATCTACATATTTTGAGCCCTTTCTTCAGATGAAATCCGATAAGTCCATTAAAAAAACTTGGTGAAACTTCTTGCGAAGCCCTGGAGAACTTCGGAATTACAATGACCAACTAAGAGCCAGCTGACTTCCAGAACTAATGTTGGCAAATTTTCGAAAAAAAATTTGTAAGTTTGGTGAATAAGAGAACGCTCCCAGTGAACTTGCCATGATAAATTAGTAAATACAAAAGCTACACTGAGAAAAACCATCAACTATTTTGCTCTCAAAAATGAGCTTTGCCTCTAGAAACCAAAGCGATGTTTTTTTATTGAGAATAAAATTCTTGTTTGAAGAATATTTTTAAGTAATTATAATTTCTTAATTTCAAAATATTAAGAATAAGTTTATGATTGTAGGTAGTTTCCAAAACAGAAATTCTTTACAATGATTTTTAGAAAATGATTCGGAATAGTAGGAAATAAAAAATTTTCATATTTATTTTAAGCAAAGAGAGAGTGTAAGCATTTTGAATAATTCTGTGTAGTGATCATACCAATACTGATTTTCACTAAAGCTTATTTTTCCGTTTTAAAAATCCCCAGAGTAGTACGCCTTTTGTACTTGGTTAAGAGATTTATTTAAAATCAGAAGAGACGCCAGATTCGTTCTAAAGTTATTATTAATATGTTCGGCAGGACAAAACAAAATTGATATAAATATTTCGGTGCATATTTTTGAGCTTCAGTTGAAACGTCTAAATCTAGGAGATTATAAAAATTATGACCATCTAAAATGGGACTTGAACCTTTCCCATAAGCAAGCAGATCATGTTTATTTAGTCGAAAAATTTCAAAGCGCTATGGCTTTTACGATTTAAAATTTTCAGCTTTAGTCAGTAAAATCTCGGAGATAAAAAAATGGTTCCAGGTATTGGCAAAACAATACAGTACGGTAAGATAGTTGACCTGGTGGAGTGTTGGCCTCAAGATTTAGCGAGGCCTCGAGGCCTCGAGGCCTCGCTCGATTTCCAGAATTCTTGCATCCCGTCAGCTACTTCATACTCGCAGGATGACGTGTAAAATATTGCCAGGTCGTCAGCGTATGAAGCGACTAGCATTTTGTCCTTCACAACAGCGTGCATTAGCTCCATTGGGGTAGGGACAGATTGTAAAGAAGCGGCGCAAGTACGCTTCCTTGAGGTACTCCAGCTCTCATCAGACTGGCAGTGGAAAGCGTGTTATTGATGTTGACTTGGAATTTTCTGTACTCAAGGTATGAGCGCAATATGACAAAGAACGAAGCCGGAAGTAAGATCTTAATTTTAGCCAGAAGACCGATCTGCCAAACTCTGTTAAAAGCCTGTTTGACGTTGAAAAATACCCCAAAACAGTATTCTTTGTCTTCGAAAGCATTAAGAATATGGCTAGTTAACTCTATTTGCCTGCTTGTCGGTGACATGTCATTCTCTAAATCCAAATAAGGTAAATAATTGTTATGTTCTTTGAACCTTTTAGCCATCAACGTCTCCCAAATTTTTTCAGGAGTGGGGAGGAGGCTTATTGGACGGTAGGAATCTGGGTCCGACTCATCTTCTCCAGCAGGTTTCCTGATCATAGTAATGAGAGCTTTTCTCCATTTGGCAGGGAAGTGTTGTTTACTTATTATTGCATTAAAAATCAGCGTATTAAAATGAACAGCTTTCCTTGACAAGGCTCGTAATGTAGCATGACATATTCTGTCAATGACCTGGGGCAAAGGCCCCAAAGGTTAAAGAACCTTTTTGGCCTTTTTCTGCAATCTCATTTAATCGGAAGGGACGAACAGGCAACGGCATTTGGAGTGGTGTGCTAATGATGTTAAGAGTTTGTCCTACTTCTTCATCCGTGGCCCGTTTAAATGGCGTAAATCCCACTTCGAGGTGCTGAGCAAATGTATCCGCTGCTTCCCCTGCTTTTGAGCAGTAAGTACCATCATGACGCCTTAGAGGAACAATTCGATAGGGTTGTCTCTTTATGTTTTTGGTCATGGAAATCGAGGTTATATCCAGTATAAAGTTTGTAGTCCTGAGCCTTTATTCTTCTGTCGAATGAGTTCTGTCTGTAGTGCCTTTAAGTTCCCTTTCAGCCTTTTTCCAGATAGCCTTGTCTGCGGGTTGAAGGGTGGTCTGAAATTTCCTACGAAGTCGTCGTTTCTTAGAGAGAAGTCGAAATAGCTCAGGAGAACTACTGGTTTAGGATTGGCTAGATGCTGCAGAGTGGATTTTTGCCGTAATTAGGTCAAGCGCGTGCTCTACATCTCGACCAGAGCATATCTCCATCTCTAATTATACCGAGTTTTCCAATGTACTTCGGAAGACTTCTAAGTCGGTCTTCTTTCACCTTAAAGGAGCGTAGGTGTTGTGTGAAGGGTGATGATCAGTCCAAGGTGATCACTTGAAAGGTCCAAAGTGTCAGTAATAGTGAAGAGCCGATCCGGGACGTCATGGTAGACCGCAAAATCTAGGCAGGAGGGAAGGCAGTTTGAGTTGCCGGGATATCTTGTACGTGATCCAGTTGCTAACACATTAGCTTTTCTAGAAGTCAAACTATTGACTAGTGCCTTCCCTCTTTTATCGCAGCTTGTATCTCCCCAGAGTCCGTGCTTAGCATTCTAGTCTCCAACTATCAAGAATCTTTTTCCTGCAGAGTTAAAGATGTTGTTAAAAACTGCTTCCTTAATGTTTGACGATGGGCGGCCATAAAAAGCGCCGAAGACGATTTTACCGTGGACAATATCAACTTCAATGGATGAGAACTGGAATGCAATACAGACTTGATTGTTTTGCAATTGAATGAATTCAATATATTCAATATTCAAAATCGGGTGACTGTATCATACAGCCCCCTTTTTTTATTCAGATGAAAGTCGGCTTTCAATTTGACTGCAAGATTTATATCAAAGTCGGCTCCGTCTTACTTAAACGTTGAACATACTATTTTACTGTATTGTGCTCCCTTTCCCAATCACTTGATTTCCGACATAGTAAAAATTTTTCGTTCGGAGTTGAGAGCCAAGGGTATACTATAGTCATTTGGCTGTTCTCACTTTAACGATTCCACTTAATTTTAAGTGTACATGTTAAACTCCTGCTCTTAGCTTTTAAGAGAAGTTCGCCAGAACTCCAAACACTTCCCTACTCAAAGAAGCGATTGTTCTGGTTCTCCCAAAAAAAAGTGCTTACATTTCACAGCTGCGGTTGACCAAAACGCTTTGCGAAATGCTTCAAACAAAAAGTGTTGCCATCTGCTTGATTAAATTCCATTTCACTTTACCTCAGTTTTAACGTTTTTCTTACTTATTCTTTCTTGCGATTTTTGGATTGTTTTTTTGTTCCTGTATGATTTGAACTTCTTTCTCTTCACACACCTGCAGTGTGGCCAAGTTTTCGCTTAAATAAATTGAAAATTGTTTATAACCTTTGTTGGCGCAGCTGCCCAAAAAAAAAATGAAGAGAAATCTAATTAAATTACATGTCTGTCTATTCCTGGCTAAGGACCCAGCTGCTTATTTGCTACATTTTCATTCTGCTTAGTTTTTCAACAGCTGAGCATTAACATGTTTACACTTCCGGCGGAATAAGGATACTAAGGATACTCGGCATATATCAGCAAATTTGTGCTCAACTTTTGTGTTTATTTTGTTGTTTAGTAAAACAAAGTTTCAGGGTTGCCGCTTCCTGCGTTATACAGTAGCATATACCCAGGAACAATCCGCTCTCCTCTAGATTTTTGCATGCCGAGCACATAACTTATTTTTGAACTTCCTGTGGCCTATAACTGTGTTGTTGCCAACTGTTGTTGTTGTTGTTGGCACTGGAGATATTATTTTTGTGTGCTGAAAAACTTAACACGTTCACTTTGCTTTTATATAAATAAAGTTTTGGTTTTCTCTTGGCTTTTTTTTTTGTTTAGCCTCCTCACTGGCTTATCTCATGTTCTCTACCTGGCATCCGGACACAAAACCGACTACTTAGGGGTTAGCCCAAAAAATGGAAAGCTGTAGAGGCGCTGCTCAATAGCTGATTACTCTGCAATTGACATATCAAAAAAACAAAAAATTCGCAGCAAATAATGAGCTGATATTTTGAGCCTGTAATAATGTCAACATTCCATTTATTATTAAGCTCACTGGAGTCTATACTGCAAATTAGTGGACTTTACAGAGGCTGTAGGCTGGGTTCAAATTTACTTTAATTTATAAGCAAGATAAAATTTGATATAGATTTTAAACTTTCAGCCGCCTTCTTTTAATATGTTCAGGGCTACATCTATTCTTATCTTATTCGATATTCTTTGTTCCCTGAAGACACAACACTGCGGCCCTAAGCATCAAGAGTATCCCGTACAAGCCGTATAACTACTCCCCATTCTTGATCTGGTACCGAGTGCCGTCCTCTTTCCTCGGCTCAAACATGTCTTCAAGTTTTTTTTTCCTGCGACCAAAAGGTCTCTTGTACCTTACCCTTAAGTTGAGCAAAAGACTTTCCGCTTTCCGCATGAATAGCAGTAGGTCTTTTGTTGAAATTGACCTCAGATAGAGGGGACTAATCCGTTCCTTTCCCATGTGACAGGCTCTGTCCCATACTAGCGCTGGGCATTCACAGAGAATATGTTTGGTGGTTTCATCATCTTCTAGACAGAGCCAGCATTTTGAAGAGTCCGATAGGACAATTTTCTGTAGATGGTATCTAACACTGTGGTGGCCAGATAGGTAAGCTACCAGGAGCTTTAGGTCCGCTCTGCCAAGACCTTTTGTCTTGATCGCATCCAGAGGTTTGACAATAACTTTAGCTTGACGAAGCACCGGAAGGGAGAACCAGTTACTCCTATGTTCTCCTGCAGTCCATTTTTATACCCTGTACCGTATGGTCCAAGGGTATATTAAGTTTGTGCAAGCCGAAAATGTATGTAACATATAGAAGGAGACGTCGGAGACACCCAAAGTTACCTAAAATATGATCAGGGTGAATAGAGAAGTCGATATACCCATGTCCGTCTGTCCGTCTGTCCGTCTGTCCGTCTGTCCGTCTGTCCGTCCGTCTGTCCGTCTGTCCGTCCGTCCGTCCGTGTGAACGCCTAGATCTCAGAGATGGTAAGAGCTAGAGTTACCAAACTTTCACATTAGATCCCATATTATTCCATAGGAGGCAAGTTTATTTTATTTTTTGATATCGGGGATAAATTATATAGCTCCCATGGGGGTGTTTGAGACGACCTCGAAAAAAAAAAGTGTTTTAGATGAATAATTCGTTTGTTTATGAAGATATCGTAACGAAATTTGGCAGTCGAAAGTTTTTTATAGTTCCCAATCACTGTACCAAATTTGATCAAAATCGGTTGACTATATCATATAGCTCCCATAGGACCGATCGGCCAAAATAACTTTTTTAAAGAAAAATTGGCTATATTTCGTTTTTTAATAAAGATATCCTAACCAGATTTGGCGTTTGGAAATTTTTTAGACCACTTAAGCAATGTGCCAAATTTGAACAAAATCGGTGGACTATATCATAGAGCTCCCATAGGTCCGATCTTCCAAAACATCGATTTTTTAACAAAATTTGTTGTGTTTCGTTTGTTTGTTAAGATATTGGGACCAAATTTGACATTCGTGAGTATTTTATAGTTCCTAAGCACTGTACCAAATTTAATCCGAATCGTTTGACTAGATCATATAGCTCCCATAGGACCAATCGGTCCAAAAACACGCTTTTTATACAAAATTCGATGTGTTTTGTTTGTTTGTAAAGATATTTGAAATAACTTTGGCGTTCATATCTTTTTTAAGGTATTTAAGCACCGTGTCAAATTTTATTGAAATCGGTTGACTATATCATATAGCTCCCATAGGAACGATCGGTCAAAAAAAAATTTTTGCTTAAAAATTCTTCTGTTTTTGGTTTTTTGTGAAGAAATCGGACTTTATTACAAGCTAGTGGTACAGGGTATCCTAAAGTCGTCCGCGCCCGACTTTACGTCCGCCATTTTTATACCCTGTACCATATGGTACTAAGGGTATATTAAGTTTGTGCAAGCCGAAAATGTATGTAACATATAGAAGGAGACGTCGGAGACACCCCAAAGTTACCTAAAATATGATCAGGGTGAATAGAGAAGTCGATATACCCATGTCCGTCTGTCCGTCTGTCCGTCTGTCCGTCTGTCCGTCCGTCTGTCCGTCTGTCCGTCCGTCCGTCCGTGTGAACGCCTAGATCTCAGAGATGGTAAGAGCTAGAGTTACCAAACTTTCACATTAGATCCCATATTATTCCATAGGAGGCAAGTTTATTTTATTTTTTTGATATCGGGGATAAATTATATAGCTCCCATGGGGGTGTTTGAGACGACCTCGACAAAAAAAAAGCGTTTTAGATGAATAATTCGTTTGTTTATGAAGATATCGTAACCAAATTTGGTATTCGAAAGTTTTTTATAGTTCCCAATCACTGTACCAAATTTGATCGAAATCGGTTGACTATATCATATAGCTCCCATAGGACCGATCGGCCAAAATAACTTTTTTAAAGAAAAATTCGCTATATTTCGTTTTTTAATAAAGATATCCTAACCAGATTTGGGGTTTGGAAATTTTTTAGAGCACTTAAGCAATGTGCCAAATTTCAACAAAATCGGTTGACTATATCATATAGCTCCCATAGGTCCGATCTTCCAAAAAATCGATTTTTTAACAAAATTTGTTGTGTTTCGTTTGTTTGTTAAGATATTGGGACCAAATTTGATATTCGTGAGTATTTTAGAGTTCCTAAGCACTGTACCAAATTTAATCCAAATCGTTTGACTAGATCATATAGCTCCCATAGGACCATTCGGTCCAAAAACACGGTTTTTATACAAAATTCGATGTGTTTTGTTTGTTTGTAAAGATATTTGAAATAAATTTGGCATTCATAGCTTTTTTAAGGTATTTAAGCACTGTGTCAAATTTTATTGAAATCGGTTGACTATATCATATAGCTCCCATAGGAACGATCGGTCAAAAAAAAAATTTTTGCTTAAAAATTCTTCTGTTTTTGGTTTTTTGTGAAGAAATCGGACTTTATTACAAGCTAGTGGTACAGGGTATCCTAAAGTCGTCCGCGCCCGACTTTACGTCCGCCATTTTTTATTATGGTTTTGATTGTGAACCAGCCAATACCACAAAGCGGCGCAGGAGATGTCGTTAGGGTGGATGCATCCTGTCGTGCTAGTTCGTCAGCGATTTCGTTACCATCCAATCCCGAGTGTCCAGGTACCCAACATAGCACGACTTTGTTTTGGGCGTACAGGGCTTAGAAGTAGTTATTGCATTCTTTAACTATCCTGGAGGAGATACTCCAGGATGACAATGCCCTAATAGCATCTTGGCTATCTGAATAAATGCATATGTTTGCTCCCCTACTTCCCTCGAGTAGTATACTAATGGCGCAGATCTCTATGCCCATTGCGCTAGAGATTCTGGTGTTGGATCCAACGATTCCAACCCCTACACCCAGCTCAGTTTTCGACTCATCCGTGAACCATTGTTGCCACCGGGAGTTTCCACAGGGGCTGCCATCAGCTCAAGCCTCCAGACTTGGAAGAAGAATTGCACCAATACTACATTCATTTATCGATAGAACCATAAATAGTCGAAATAAAAAAAAATTTACACTTATTTTCTGCATAATTTTCGATATCGAGACATCGAATTGAAACTGGTCCACTTTTCTCAATTTTGCCCAAAACGGTGCTATTTTTAGTATGAACTAAAAGTCTTAAACTTAGACCCGTTGCATACACATTGACAAAATCTTTAATACCCTTGATCCAATGATGCTGCAGTGTATCGAAAAAAGGCTCAGTTGTTGGCCTTTGTTCAGTCGCCCTCTGATAGCCGCAGGTGAACCCGCAGCAGGTATAAAAAATTTGTTTGCTTTGCTGTAGAAAGGACGAGGAGCCTTTTTATTGGAAAACTTTTCGAAATGACTTTATTGATGTGCCAATGAGTTGGCTGGCTGCTAAAATTAATGAATATTTTGCCGTTTGGCTGGCCACATAATGCCAATAATGACGAATTTAGGCCAAACTTGATATGCAGCTGAAACTTGAAATTGACTGTGGCAAGCCGTAACCAACTGCCCACATAATTCAATTAAGTAGTCCATAAAGTTTAATAAATTTTAAATTGTGTGCGAAGAATTTTAATTATTTTATTACATACAAAATTTTGACAAGTGGCCTAAACCAAGTGGTCAACTCGCTTACATACACACACACATTAATTTCGCATAAAAATAATCAACATTTTGGAATTTTTATGGGCGTGTCCTTGTGCCCTGCCATATATTTATTGCTTTCGGTGCTCTTGTCATTCAAATTGCGCCAACTGGAGTTTGTTGGCAAGACAATGGTCAATGCTTAACGAAACAAAAAACATTTTTTTGTTGACCAACACGTCGTATGCGTAATTACGCATACGCCATGTGCGCTGCTCTGACAGTTAACAGCCTCCAAAAACTAAAGGGGTGAACCCTGTCGAATTCAGACACGTCGCACACGCCTCAATAATTTACACCAGACGTTGCTACAAGTACAAGCCATAAAAATGCTCGAAACGCGGACGCAATTTGGTTCAGCCAAGGGCAGTGGGAAGAGGGTGCCCCATGGAGACGGGTGCTCTGTAAACGCTTTATGTAAATGGTACGCACATTAAATACCAAGAAATTCAAAACAATTTGGCAACGTTTTGCTTTAAGACATTTAGAAGTCAAATTTGGCAGGTTGCATGAAAGCGCTAAAGTAAAGCGTGGCTTGCAATGGAAAGTTCTGGAAAGAGCTCTGGCGGGGCAGCTGGAAAAGATGCATTGACAGCCATGCAATAAAATTGTGACAAAAAAAAAACTTTGGTGACTCTAGTTCTTATGGTGAGTATAGTTCAGTAAACTAGTTTCAATATTGAACGTAAAAATGGTAGAGATTGAGTGAGTTTCAGTTGACAACCTGCCATGATAAATTTAAAAACGCTGCTGACTTAGTCTAAAATACTTAAGAAACACAAAATATCGTTCTCTCCAATAATTATACTTTTTAGGTTTAGGTTTTTATACATCTTATATACTATATAAAGGGGTTTTCAATAAGAGCGCTACCAAAGTTTTTAATTAATAAAACAAAAACGTTTTTGGATATCAATGAAATTCTTTATTCCTGTGAAAGTACACTCGATGCCATTATGTATGGAACTCTTCTTTTTTTGCATGGCTACCACGGTCGCGCGTGCAGAAGTCGAGACGCTGAACTCAATTTTCGACGGGTTTTAAGCATAAATCGGCCGAAACTGCTGCAATTTCACGTTACTACGGGCATTTTTTTGTCTCACTTGCACAGGAACATTTTGTACTGTGCCTGTGGATTCAAATTTTTCCACTACACGCTTAATTGTTGATCCGGCAGGACAATTATGACGACCATAAATTGGTCGAAGCGCTCTTGACTCCGAATTTCGGAAAAAAATTTTAATTATTTTGACTAGTTGTTGGATCGTATATCTTTCCATGATGAAATGGCAAACCTTACTGAAGAGAAATGTCAAGAGAGTTTGCTGTCCCTATCGGTCTACTTTTGTAGCGTCCTTATTGAAAACCCGATTTTTATTTATTTAAAATCAATAAGTACATAATGCCATTTTCCAATATTAAAATTTCAATTAAATAAATTCACACTAAATATGAATAAGTGTGTGATATCCCTTCAGTTCGGATCAGGCCTGAGTTAGTCACGGAATCATGTCCGAATTTCAGCACCCAACATGAATCTACGCATTACTTGTCACTGAATTTAACACATGCATGGACTTGGTTTTCCATCCTTAACCTTAGCCGTAAAAATCAGCTGTGAATTCAGTTCTGATGCACTTTGAAACGTCATACCTAAAAGCACAGTTGAATAGCTGTTCCCCTCTTACAAACCCATAAGTACACTAGTAACTATCTACCAGGTCATGTGTTTGAGGAGAATCTCAAAGTCAATTAAAAACCAGGTGATTTCCCTTATTCTCTACGTATGGCATGCCCGAGCCAGCGCAGACGTTGTATTGTGATGTGCTGGACAACATCTATGTAGCCGTAGTGCTCGTTCATCTCGTGGTTCATCCATATGCGATAGTCTTCTTGAAAACGAGCGGGACCAAAGATTTTACGAAGAACTTTTCTCTCAAACACCTCAAGGGCAGATTCATCTGCCCGTGACACAACCCATGGCTCTGCGCCGTATAAGAGCACGGGCAAGATGAGCGTCTTGTAGAGTGTTACTTTTGTTATTCGAGAAAGGTCTCTGCTACACATCTGCTTACTGAGACAGTAGTAACACCTATTGGCCCACCCATACCTATGTATATAGTTATAGGTTTCTTTAAAAAAAACTCTTGGGCTTCTCTAATTCTCACTTGCCTTACATGATGCTGATGACTGTTCCAATCAATCAATATTAACTAAATTAATTTATTACATTTTTTTTAATTAATTTCACTTGATTAAATTTATTCAAACCACAGCGGACATCGAATGTAGGTTTTAATTTATATATTTAAATTAATGCTCATTCATTTATTACTTCAATTCCTGGATTTAGAGCTTTTTACCTTAAATATGGGCTTTTTCAAGCTTTTTTGATGCTTACGAAGCCATTCATCAAATGTGCTCTGCAATGTGAGTGCTTGCAAGCCTGGATCTATAGAGTGCAGAGTTTCCACTAAATATGGTGTTAGTAGTGGATCGATCTCTGTCTGAGCTGCTGCCCATTTGGGCACAACTATGGTGAGAGTTTTCTTTTTGGCTGGAGATGTGTTAGGCAAAGGAGGTATGGCGACCTCAAAGCGTACATCTCTATTATTGGCACGTGCAGTGGGTTCTCTTTTCCAGATGAAGTTTTCCAAACCAGCAATATCTTGGAGCACTGCATTGCTGCAGCTGGGTGCATCATCATCGCTTGTGCTCAGTTTAATTTTTTTTTGTGTGGAGGGCACCGAGTCAGAATCTGCTGCTGCCTTAGTTGAAACTGGAACAACTTCTGCGGCAGATTTTTGCTGCTTAGTCGTAATACTTTAATGGGTTTGAAAATAAAACTCACCTGCATCCGATGATGGCGACTTCTTGCGACTGCCAGTGCCTACTGCTTTGCTGGAGCTGGCTCCATCTGGTTCGCCCTTTTGGGAGTCTTTTGCATCGGCTGCACCCGTTTTCAATGTTTTTGGAACTATTTGATCCCCAGGCAGATCCAAGCCACTAAGATCTATTCGTACTGCATCTTTTGACATCATATTCATCCGCCATAAATATTTAAACTCCTGTAAAGTTACCTCATCGTAGCCTTCATCGAGAAAGTCATTTCGTACATCGTCAGTAACATCATCAATAATTCTTTGATATAGTGGAATCACGGCTATTTGGCTCTCAGGTATATTCACCTTCTTGCTCTTCATTTTACGTTTTTCTTTTTATTGTTAATAAGAAGTCTTAGAAATAATGACAGAACAATATTTTTGACAGCTAAGCCAAATTTTACTTGTCTGTACAACACCCATGCATGTTATTATCGATACCGATAGGCTGTTTTGCTAAATCGATTAGTTGAGGCTACTGACTCCGAATTTCAGTAGTAAATTTTAATAATTTCGACTCGTTGTTTGATCGTATATCTTTCAATGATGAAATGGCAAACCTTACTGAAGATAAATGTCAAGAGAGCGGGAATAAATATAGCGTCGTTTGCTGTCCCTATAGGTCTTCTTTAGTAGCGTCTTTATTGAAAAACCCGATATATAGTGACAACTTAATCCATTGTGTAGAAGTGTATTTATGTTGTCATGGATGCATATATTTATAATATTTTGCCTTCACTAAGGGCAGTCGCCCGTGGGCGGCGCAGGGGGATTTTCTTACTAGAGAGCTACATTACTATAGCTGTGTCTAGAGAACCGGGACCTACAGCTTAAAGCCGAATCCGAATGGTAATGTCTTTAATTACTAAAAATTTTCTCCTTTCCTTTACAAGTGTGCTTTTATTTATATACCATTTATTGTTGTCTTCTCTTATAATAAAATCTCAACCATTTTATATGCACGACAATGTAAAACATTAAAAAAAACCATCACGGGAACTTATTACATTACAAAATTGTTCATAAAGAAAATGCAAAAAGTTTCTTCACCAGCGCCAAAACAACATATGTAGAGTAACGACTATATATAGAAAACTTGTATTTCCATATCGACATCAAATGGGAACTTTTTGCCAGTTTCTCCTCGAAACTATCTGTAATAGAATCATTGAGAATCTTCTTTTTCAAGTATCTCTTTAAGTCATTCAATGTTACCCTTTTTTGAACAGAATATTCTCACCACTGGAATACACACAATTTACCTCCAAAATATATTCTGCTACGAATTTGTTCACAGCTTAGGATGCAGAAATCAATTAAAAGAGGTTTATTAACAATTTATTGATTTCATGTTTCAATATTAAATTATTCTAAGTTGGGAAATAATCAAAATACTGTAAAGAATATTTTCAATATTATCGCAAATAGATGCTTAAAGAGATATATTATAGGTATATTGTAACCGCCATGTAACGAATATTTGGAATTTTTTAGTATAAAAAGGAACAAATTTTGTAGCAGAAAGATAAATTCTTTTAGAAGACACTACTGAGTAAGAAAAATTAAAATTTCGGATTTCTTACAATGAATTTCTGTTTACTCGAGCATTTATTATAGAGCAATTCCTATTTACCGAATTTATTTATAAGTTAAATTCGCTTTACGAAAGTTCCACTGAAATTTAAAAGCGTAAAATCGGGCATGACCTCTTTCTGAGTAAACCTTTGTCACGCTGCTTTTATTCGCGCCAGCCAGGTGCCACTGTACATTTAATTATTAATATTGTTTTTATTCTTAATATTTTTCTGATTTCTTCCTTTGTTTCTTTCTGCATACCTTACTCATTCATTCATTCATTCATTCATTTCTTTCTTGTAACTTTTCTGTGGGGTGTTGCTGTTGTTGTTGTTGTTGCTGGAAAATTTAAACAATGCCCACGGCTACCGTGAATGAAAATGAAATTAACATTTATATGCCACGTCCCACGCCAGTTCCTGGTACTGATTCCTTCAAGTGAGTTGACTGTTTTCTTTGCATCTTTTGTATACTTCCATATTGACTTGATGCCTGGGTAAATGTTGCTCTTGGCAAGTGCTTTATGGGTTTTATTTATTCAAGAACCTTCACAAAAACATCCACACATTTATACGCTCTGTAATGTTAAGCATAAGTATTTAAATGGAGTAAAAAAAGAAGGTTCTACCGTAAGCTTCGACAATCTTCTAGCTTCATTAAAATGCAATCATCTTCATAAGTTATGTCATACAATATGTTAGTATTTTACAAAATATATAGTCGAGTTTACACTGGGGAATTTATAAAACCATTGATAAGTTTGTCAGATATAAAAAGTGTTACTAGTGACGTCACAAGTGTGCCACAAAATTGTGAAAGCGAATAAAATGGTGTGAACTTATTTTAGCCTTTCGGCTAAAGTTGTTTTGAAATCAAGCTATTCAATTTGGGGCATTTTAAGAGATAAGTATGTACATATTTTTTCAAAATTCCCTTATCGAGAATTTAAGCATTTAGAAAAAGTTTTATGCTTCAGCCATGCCTTGTAAGAGAATATATGGTTAAAGGGTGTCTTTTTTAGAATGACACAAAATTTAAATCATAACACTGCGCAACAGCATGTCTGCTGATTGGGTTATGTTACATGATCTTAGTCCAAATATGTATGACTATTTTAAATTTGTAACCAATATTTCAGTATCAGCTCTTGTAGAACAAATGTGTATCATGGGCTTTTTTTATAATAAAACGCAATATTTGAAAAAAAAAATCGCATTTTATTATGTACTTAAGTTGAAAAATTTTCTTTTATTTGATTTCCTCTTGGAGCAATTTAGAACTGCTCTGAATGTTTCAACAATAGCTTGTCAGTCATATCTGCGGTCGTATGTCGCCTTGATAGCGTTACCTCGCATGGTTGGAATTTCCAGGTGGAATTGCTCACTTGATCTTCTGGTTTATCGACGAAGAAGCAGATCAAGTGTCAAATGTCAAAAGAGTGGGTCTTCATGCTCGATGTTACATCCAAGGCTTTGAAAAAGTTAGATGAACGAAACTATTATTTTCATAAAAATATCGAACACGCTAAACAAGCGTTGCATACCTGGTATCAAGTCTATCCATAATGATAATGTCAAGACCAAACTTTAGAAAAAAGCTGTTATTAATAGATCTAAAATATAAAACAGTGTTGCCAAATCAAAGCTTATGAATATCTTATAAAAACTACGCTGTATTTGCAAAATAATTTTGAGAACAAAACGGATTAAAAAAGTTTCAATGAATATTAAGTAGCCTTTTACAAGCTGTCACGTATACGAAGCTTAAATAATTTATTTGTACAATATATCATTAAATCATTTGATTTTAAACTTTAAATACATTTAGTAACGATTGTTTTAATCTATAATTAGCTTTTTGAATTGGCTGATTTTGTTTGCTTCTCAGTTAATTCTGTTATGCAAATTTATTAAGTCAAACTATTTACTTATTATCCACGGATAGAGTTATAAACACTAATAAAATATCACTGAAAATAAAATCAAATAATAATAATATTATTAATGATTAAGTGAATCTTTTATTACTTGCATTGCTTGCTTGATTTTCTTTCATTATCTAAAAATTCTGCCAAAATGACAAGCTACTCCGTCCCTTCTACCCATCTTTTCTCCTAGAGAAACTTGGCCTGTCTATTGATAATGCGCAACTTTTGGGCTCTCAAGCTTTTAGACTTCCAAATCCTCTTATTCTTACATTACACGGTCAAGAATTTCGGCAATTGCTTAGAACAAGATTTTGCAAGAATAAAATTATTTTACCTTATTCTCATAAATTTTAAGCCGAAACAATTTTGATTTGAGCACTTTTATACTTAAGTACGGTTCGGCTCTTCTTTCTCTTATAAAATTTTTTAAATACTATATATGTTTTAATATCAGAATGTCCTGTCTAAAAGCTTCTGATGTTAGAAAAAAAGGATCGTATAAGTCGGTAAAATCGTCTTCAAATTTCAAAGATAATGTAAGATTTTAGCAATTTCAATGGCTACAGCTTAAAAAAAACAAATGGTAAAGAAAAATTTTGAAAATCAAGATCTTTCCAAGCACAAATTTAACACAAAAGTGATAAAAAAAATTAGAAGTAAAAGGTTTAAATTATAGTGCATGAAATGTTATATATGTAGAGAACTTGTGAGCACGGCAGACGTTGTCCTGCCCAAACTTTTTGAATACTCTTAAAGTGAATACACATCGTAAGATTCTCTAGTTAGCTTATCTGAAAAATATAAGATTTTTAGATTAGTTTGCAGCTCGATGGTGCAAACTTGCATCATTATTAGTTAAATGTCGCGCTTCACGGGTCTGTCTTAACAGAATTCTTTCACGTTCATTGCGATCTTCACGTTCCTGGGCAGTACGATTAGATTGATAATTAATTTGATTCGTTGCATTTCTTCCAATTAAAATACATCATGCATTGATCGTTTAGGAGACGGCATTCAATCGTCCAATGCCATCGCCAAACATAGATCTTCAATATGAATTTATGCTTCATTGTAAACTTCCTGACGTAAATTCCATCACTGGATTACGTTTTCTTTGACATACTCGAAACAAAATATCTTCCCATAAATAATCTTGATATTTTATTCACAGTTCAGGTGGATTTGATGGAAAATATGTTGCCAAAATAATCGCAAATAGAACACGTATTTGATATCGATGAGCAGTAATAGCACCATCTGCTAAGGTTTGATCCCAGTGCAAATCATTTTCCAACAAGTTCAATTTTTATCATGCCTCTTCAGTACGTTGCACACAATACGCCATTCACAGTTCTCAATGATTGAAACGATGTTGGACCTCGAACATTGATTATCAACAATACCGGTTTTTGTGTATATATTGCCGTTCACAAATATGCGTATATCTATCGAACCAATACACGCAAACACGAAATAAGCTTAAAACTTCCGTATTGACAACTTCTTACACACGCAAATATCAGATTTGAAATTCATTGACACGTTCATGAGAACATCCGTAACACGTAAAACATAAGTTTCTTTTATATACCTCAAATATCTGTTATATATCAAATTGTATCCGGAAATTGTAAAAAAAAAACATATTTTTCGTGAATTTTAGTTTATATCTTTATTATCGCCTTCGAAGTATTCACCATTAGAGCCTACACACATATTTCAACGCTTGATTTGGATTGGTCATCCACACACTTCTGGTAGGCCTGGGCAGGGATGGCTTTGAGTTCCTTCTTCGAATTTTGTTTGATGATCTCAATGCTGTCAAAACGTTTCCCTTTTAATGGCAATTTGAGTTTGGGGAACAGGAAAAAGTTGTACGGTGCCATATCAGGCTCCGTGAGCGACCACATTGAAATAATGAAAATAAAAAATTCTACGTTTCATGCCCAAAACTTCAACCAAAATGTGTTCGGCTGATCCATATGAGATGCCAAGGTCTGAAGCAATCTCACGAATACCGACACCACGATTTTCGAGCACAATTTTCTTCACTGCATCGACGTTTTCTTCGGTATTTGGGGATGACGGAAGAGCGGAACAAGACAAATCAGTGACGTCTTCACGACCCTCTCTGAACAATTTGTACCACTGTGTTTTGGACATATAGCCCTTAGAGAAGGCCTTTTGCAACATCTTAAGCGAATCGACACACGAAAATTCATTTGCAAAACAAAATTTCAAACAAATTCGCTGATACACGTTTTTTTCGATTGCAAAAATCGAAGAGCGTCCTTTTTTCGACTATCAACAACAGCTGCCAAACCAATTCTAATAAGGCAAATTGCGCTCAAATTATGACCATATGTCAAAAACAGTTCTACCAACCTAATAAAAAAAGAAATATACTGATTCAATTTGCGCGCGCCTTTTAAATCGAAATTTCCAAAAATTTTTTGATCGGTATAGTACATAGATTAATTAACTAAGTTGTATTAGTCTCTACTCTACATAACTTTGGATATAGAAGTGTACAGTTTTTTTTTTTAAATGTGGGCTCTTCAACCTGAGAGGAAAGAGTCCCTTCCCAGCTGAAGGGGCTGCTTAATATATCATTTCTTCAGCTGGCAGCGTTACCAAACACCGCTGCAATATCCCAAATCTACGCACTACTGAAATATATCGGAAAGAAGCACCTTCTTCGTCTTTTTCTGAGTTACAATGTAAAATGTAATGTTGATATGTGGAAAAAATATTTATTCTTTGTCGTCCATCGGACTTTGCCCGCTGTGAAGCAGTGTGAACCCAGCATAAGGCAGTTCGCTTAGGGCGTATTTAAATCATGTCATATTTGAGCTTAAGCCAAATGCCTGCAGCGACCTTGTGCCCCCCGCACTTGACTTGACGACAGCTTGGCGCCCAAAAGCAGGCTGCAAAATGTTGCAACAACAACAACAGCGACAACAAGAACAGTGGAACGTGCCACTAATTAAAGTTTAAAGCACGTAGAGCTCTTGACAGCCAAGACGCGAGCGAGCCTTATGACGTATATTTTTATATTATTTTTGAGCTTAGTTTTATTCTGTGCTTATTTCTTGGCATTGTTTCATGAAGCTTGGAAAATTCTATTTTCTTTTAATGAGTAAAAAGAAACTTCGTCTTGTAAAATCTCCATAATGCGCTTAATTTCGTTTATAAAACTTTACGTTGGTCATGCATCAAATGTTCATTCATAAAAATTATGCCAAATAGCCAAAGGCCATAAGACAAGCTACCAAAACAATCTAACAGATACAAAATTTCCCAAACAAGCCGTTAACCAGTATTTAAGAGAGCGCAGCAATTTAAGAGCATTTGTGTGTGTGTGTGTGTGTGTATGTGAAAAGCGCAAGTTAAGAGCATAAGTTTGAGAACTATCTTAAAGATAACAAATATTTCAGCTACAGGTTCGCCTCCCTACAATTATATTGTGATATATCACAGCAGGCACATAAATCCTGTGGTTATGGCTTATGCCTAACTCACTTTATTGTCAGCAGAGTCCTGCTCCTGCAACTGAACGCAACAATAGCTTTTTGCAGCTATTCAATTAGTACACATTCATATACAGGGCAAGTTTGGGGACCATTCCAAATTGTCAACTTCTCTGGGCAGGCAGCCGCTCCGGAAACTCCAGTTGTTATAATAACAATAAAAGAAAATATTTGTGCGTCTTGTCAGTTTTTGGGTTGCTATCGTCCTTGCTGGTCAATCAACTCGACGTGAAACCCAAACGACAAATGTGCCTTGTCTTCATAGACCCTCTGCCATTAGCACTCTAACTCAATAAAAGTTCAATGCCTTGGGGGCATCCACAAACACACGCAGGACACATGGAGATAGATACACATGTTATTGATACGGTAACAATTGATTTGAACTGGGAGCAGCTTGGTCAGCTCTGTTTGACCAAGCAGGCGAAATTCGATTGATACGCTTGTCAAATTGCCAGACTGTTATAATTTGCCAGGAGCATAGAGAAACGCATAGAAAATATTAAATGAGTAAGGGTTTCTTTATACCCTGCAAGGTTGCAGACTGGAGCGAATTGGCACAGGACACAAGTTCAACATACTGCAACTAGAGTCAATACTCTTTCATAAACATTTGGAACAAAACAAAAGAACTCATTCAAATAATCGATATATGCAACAGCTCCGAAAATATTGTTTACTTTATTTATTTGTTGAAGGAGTACAACTAAGAATAGTTGACATTATATTTTAGGAAAACAGTACATTTATTGAGAAAAGAAAAATAGAGGCTATAACTAGTCCGCGTATCTAGCCGGATGGGTGAACGTTTTAACGATATGCGCCATCTCATATCGATAACTGGCCAGACACTTGGATTTACAATATAAGAGTTGAGAAAAGGAAGCTAGGATAAAAATTAAACAATATATATATATATAAAAAAATGTCGAAGGGATCACCATTGACCAAAAGAGGGTTTCATAATATATGATTTGTCAAGGATGCTCGTAGTGGTCAAGTCTAGATAACTTAGGATAGAAGAAGTGATAGTTTGAATAGACCGTTCGAAAGACAGAAAATTATTAAAGTTATTATAATTGGAGCATAAGACATGGAAATGATCGTGAAAAGCATAATTAGATCTACAAAATTGTAAGGCTAAAGGTCAGAAAATTACGAGTTACTCTATAAGGTATGACAAAAGTAACTTTGCTAAGAAGAACATTGGAATCGATAAGACCGAGTAACAACTTATGCAAGAATAACACTCCATGGCATGCTCTGCGATGATTAAAGGAAGGCAATTTTATAAGGCGAAGTCTATCAGAATATGGCGGCAGTCGAATGTTTGGGTCCCAGTCTAAACCACGAAGTGCAAAAGGAGAAATTGCTTTTGTACGGACTGAATCATGTCTTGATAAACATGGTACTGAGGACTCCAAACGCAAGAACAATATTCTAAAATAGGACGGACGAGAGATTGCACCAATATTGCATGTTATCAAAAATCATGCTGCAGAAGTAAATGCTTATTTTTATCGGAATAGGACAGACAAAGTTTGACATCATCCGCATGCATAAAAATGAGAGAAGATTTGATTACTTGCGGGAAATAAATTAAAAAGAAGAGGGCCAAGGTGGCTACCTTAAGGTACCCCTAAAGTGAGCTTAATTTCTGTAGATTCGCAGCCTTTAAAAACTACCTTCTGGACTCGATTAGATAAATATGACGATATCCAACTTAAAAGACAAGACGGAAACCCCAGACGAGACAGTTTAAGAGGGAGAAGACTATGGTTTACCGAGTCAAATGCTTTACTGAAGTCAGTATATCAGACATCAGTTTGTTTTTTTTCGGAGAACGCTAGATAAATAAGAGAAGAAAGTTCAAAAAGGTTAGTAGAAGTGGGCCGACGCTTTACAAGCCCATGTTGTGAATCCAAGATTAAAGAACGACAGCAGTATTGCAATTGTGATGTGACAATTCTTTCAAAAACTTTTGGATTTGATGAAAGCTTGGCAATACTACGATAGCTCTCAATGTTGGACTTGGAACCTTTTTTATGAATTGGGATAATATTGAATTCATTCCAGATGGCCGGAAGACAAGAATATTTTAATGAAGTGCGGAAAAGAACAGATAATGGCATAGCAAGAGAGCGAGCACAATGCTTTAAGACACAACTAGGAATGGCAACGGGGCCAGGGGAGAAGGATGATTTAACGGACAGTAGGGATTGCAACACGTCGGTTTCTGGATTAGCAATAAGCTTAGAATGAGGTAGGTCATAGGGTCACTTAATTTATTAAATTAAAGTAAATTACACTGTCCAACAGTGATTTAGAACTTTTCAAGTGACCTAGTGTACATTGTAGGTCTTGACGGGTAGATCACGAAAGTGTGTTTCGACGCTTATTGTAAACAAGAAAATTAAACTTCCATCGACAAAAAAAAAGTTTTAGACGATATCTTCATGAACAAACAAATTATCCATCTAAAACTTTTTTTGGTCGATGAAAGTTTAATTTTCTTGTTTACAATAAGCGTCGTAACTTAAGCATTTATCAACCGATTTTAATAAACCATGACTTTTCTTACTCGGAATTAATATTTCTTTAAGATTAAATGTAAAAAAGTAAAGGTGTTTTAACAAAATGTTATATAAAAATGACTTCAAAGTGTGAAAAACGAAAAAAAAAAAGTGTAATTCTTAGATAACTTTTAAAAAATCTCGTAGTTGCTTTGTATGAAGTACATATAAACAAGTGTATATCATCTTAAAGCTTGAATCTTCTTCTTTCCAAAACCGTAAAGCATCGAAAATCGGTTGAAAAATGACGACGTTGTGATTGTGGGAGTGATCGCAGTACCCGAAAAACGGTTTTTAAGCACTATCTATAACTATATATATATATAGCACTAACTATATATATAAAAAAGAGTGTTCTGCTTATGAATTTTTTCTGGTTCTTTTTATCTTAAATAAAGAGAAAACCGATTTTTACAATTTTAAAATATAAATTCCATTGAATAAAGATATATGGAAAAATGTTTATTAACTAGAAAATTCTCTCTTCTTTTTATTGGTAAATAGTTGCAAAATGTTAAAAAATATTTTTTAATGATACCAATTTTATGGTATAAGTTAGCCTATGCATAAAATTTGCGATCCGAATAAACTTAAAAAAAAGAACACTGCTTGATCTATAATTTTTTCTTTAGATTAACGAATAAAATGTATTTACCAGAAGTTTTGGTCCTTCACGAAGAAATGAATAATTTATTATTTTAAGCTTAACTAAGCTTTAACATTCTGTTACATAAAGTGTATTAAAATAATAGCAACTAGATACGTGTTATTTTTACTAAGCTTTTTTATCTAATGGTTACTTTTGTATCTTGTATCTTTCTATCTTGGATTCAGTGTGCGTATTGGTGCGTATCTGTGTGTGTATATTTGTGCTGCTGTGTAGGCAATTTTTGCTGATAATCTGATTGTATCGAATATTCTCCACTACTATTAGTCGCATAAATTGAATTGAATTTCACTTGTAACTAAATAAATATGGCGTCTGTCAAGAGTTGCCATATCGACAAAAAATATAAACAGGTAATGGGCTCTAATGAGAGGAGCGGGCTGGAGCCAAAGACAACAAATCGAGAAACATTTTTGTTGTGACGCCTGGCTGTCTGCCAAATATAATTGCTTCCTTTATGCATTTCCAGCTGGGAAAATATTTTCATTTTTTTCGTGGAACCATTCAAAAGAAACATTTTCTTTTAGTTGCATCATTTCGCGCTCAAGTTTTTACTTTCCATCTTCCGTTTGCTATTAAGAAAAAGAAATAGTAACAAAAAATTCAAAGCTCTTTGACTTTTTTTTTTGATATATTTTATCGTGCTGTTGAACTGCAAAAATTGCATTGGTTATGGCCAAGTGCAATTGCCGTATCGCAGACATTATGTACATTATATACATAGTATATATATCTTAATACCTCTTTGTCTGGGAGAACCTTTGAGCAATGACATTGAATAGAAATTCGACTATGGCTAGCCATATTTAGTCATCAACTTTTCACTGTCACTTGGCTAGCTGGTTGCTTTTATGCGATTATTCATTAGATTTTTGGCGCACTTCCAATCGAGCTGACGGGCCAGATATGCCATCTATACGATGTCTAGGCAAGCTCTAATTTTTATAATGTCTTTATACAAAGTTTACAAACAAGTAAAACTCAAATTGGAATCAAAAAGCTTGAATACTCTAACAAACTAGTTATCTTCGAGCTTTGGAATACAACGATTTTTATACCCTGTACCGTATGGCACAATGGGTATATTAAGTTTGTACAAGCCGAAAATGTATGTAACATATAGAAGGAGACGTCGGAGACACCCCAAAGTTACCTAAAATATGATCAGGGTGAATAGAGAAGTCGATATACCCAAGTCCGTCTCCGTCCGTCACGTGTGAACGCCTAGATCTCAGAGATGGTAAGAGCTAGAGAAACCAAACTTTCACATTAGATCCCATATTATTCCATAGGAGACAAGTTTATTTTATTTTTTTGATATCGGGGATAAATTATATAGCTCCCATAGGGGTGTTTCAGACGACCTCAAAAAATAATAAAACTTTTTAAATGAATTATTCATTTGCTTATAAAGATATCGTAACCAAATTTGGCATTCGAAAGTTTTTTATAATTTCAAGCACTGTACCAAATTTGATCAAAATCGGTTGACTACAGTATAGCTCCCATAAGACCGATCAGCCAAAATAACTATTTTTATACAACATTCGCTATATTTCATTTTTTAATAAAGACATCGTAACCAGATTTGGCGATTCAGCATTGTACCAAATTTGATTAAAATCGGTTGGCTATATCATATAGCTGCCATAGGGCCGATCTTCCAAAAAATCGATTTTTGAACAAAGTTTGTGTTTCGTTTGTTTGTGAAGACATAGAATTCAAATTTGGTATTCGATAGTTTTTATAGTTCGTAAGCACTTTATTGAATTTAATCAAAATCGGTTGACTATATCATATAGCTCCCATAGGAACGATCGGTACAAAAAAAATGTTTGCTTTAAAAATCTTCTGTTTTTGATTTTTTATGAAGGAACCGGATTTTATGGCAAGCTAGTGGTACATGGTATCCTAAAGTCATCCGCGTCCTACTTTACGTACGCCATTTTTATTTTCTCCATTTTTTGTGTCCGCATATGATTTGTTTATTGAATTCTTTTTCACATTTGTTTTTTTTTATTTGCATTCAATCGATATGTAAAATTAATCGTTACACATTAAACAAATTTTGTCATTGATAGGGTTATTAATTGTTAACAAAAATAATTTTAAAAAGAATTATGATATCGTATTAAATCCTGGATAAAACGTCAGAGGCCAACATGATGCATCCAACCCAGTTACCCTTGCATCTCAATGTAAAATTTTATTTGTATTTGTCTGCTTCCAGTTTTTATTTTGCGTGTTCGATAAGATCTAATATTTCCCCTACTCTTTTCAATCATTTCTCGTATTTCGTGCTCTAGATATTATTTAGGTAGTAAGTCCATGATATAGTAAATTGTGTGAGAACATATTTTTTTAAATTATTAAAAATAAAAAAAAATAGCCATACCATTGTCAATATAGTTATTTTCACTTTGTTTGCCTGTACGCAGAAGTCAAAAGTGCTTTCGAACAAATGCTTTCCGACATTTGCTACGCAATCGAACAGAAACAGAGAAAACAGTGTTGCCCCTTGACTTGCTAACGAAATTTCAACAGCTGTTTAGTTCGCTGCTACCATGAAAACAAAGATAAAGTAGTTTTATTTTCTGAACCAAAAAATATGGCGGGTAGAACAAATCGCTACCAATAATTTAAAGCCAGGGTAGAAAAATTGCCTTTAAGGAGTAAATAGCAGTAACTCATGCCATAGTTGAATCTCCCTAGGCAATGATTCTAAAATGCCATTACAATGTCATTGGTTGTAGGTTGACCCAATATACATTTATAGGTCTAAAACTATATGTTAACTAAAAGACACTTAAAATGCAATTGAAATCAATATAAAAAAATGACTAACTAGGCTTTTAAAGAAAATGTACCCATATAAGGTCCCAAGCGACGCTCCTACAATCCAAACAAATTGATATTTTATTATCTTCATATTTATTGAAAATATTAGATTATATTATTATGGCCCATTTCAGTTCAAACTAAATTCAAAATTTGCCAGAATCGAACAAAAAAAAAAACGGAAAAAGGATTTGAATTTTTAATAGGGACACACTGTTTATGCGTGAATCAATTAGCTACAGATTTTATTCGGAAGCTCTTCGAACTACAGCAGACCTTAAAGCTTAAAGCCTTAAAGCTGACTGAGAATTCGAAAAAAGTGGCAACTCTGTTTTATTTATTTTTTTACGTAGTATTATCTTCATGCAAAAATTCGTAACAAACAAAATAAATTAAATTATGTATTTTAATTTGCATTTTTAGCGCTTTTGTTAAATATTAATTAAAAAAGTCAATTTCAGAACCCAAAAAAGTGCTTACAAAATATTTTACTCCCAGTGTAACAAACTTTTTAACCACACAAACATACTTTCTTTAAGAGTACGCCAAAAAGAAAATATTCAACATAAGCTGCTCCATTTTCTTTTTTTTGTCAAACTGACACTGAATTTGAGTTTCCTTTTTTTTTTGCTGATTTTCAATCGTTTGGCATTTCCATTTTATCGAGTATTTCTGCATCTCTGTTCTGGTATGCGTGCTTTTAGTTGAATCAAATGGAAAATCCGAGCTTAGTTCTGCTCAGACCCGCTCAGCTGAAGTTTACAAGCTAAGGTCAGGAGATATGACAGCTTTTCAGTGCTGGGGTTTTTATAAATGACTGTGCTGCCGCTACCTGGCCGGCCTTCTAGGCTTATAAATGACTTGTCTTTCATTTCGCAGTGTCTTTAATTTGTCAACAATGCAAAGCTTGCGAATTCTGGCTATAACTTTTTCCTTCAAACCAAAAAAAAAGGTCAGTTAGTAAATTGAAGCCACTTTTGGCCGGCTGACGGAGGCTCCGTGAGTTTCTTGGCCATAATTGCGTGCATAATTAATTATGTTTATTTCCAAATATATTGCGAATTTTATTTCACTCTGTTTGCCGAATTTTCCTGCGGTTAAGTTAGTCCCAAAAAAAGGGAGTGGAAGAGAGAGTTCTGTTGATTTATCTTTGTGGCATGTCTACACTTGATTCACCTGTTTGCAGCAGCCGTCATTAATATTCATATGAATGTATTCATTTTGTTGTTTTGCGTGCTCTTCTGTCAGCAGCAGATGCGACTCTGAGCACGGCACAGCAGGGTTGCCAGGTCGACTGCTGAAGGTACAACAAAGTTGAAACAATTTGGTCACACTGTACGAAATAGAAGAAGCGCCTAACAAAGGCCACCTTTTGGAAGATAGAGGTTACTGCTTTTGACAGGGTCTTGACATAAATAATAATTTAATAATAATTAAATAATTTAGTTAGGGGTAGAGACATCCTGACTTTAATATAGGAATCTGAGGTTATTTTTGCTCTATCTCTTCTCGTTTAGAAGTTATGGCCATTTGAAGTTAAAAACATCAACTTTGTCCGATTGGCTTAAAATTTGGTCCTATTGTAACTGACGGCGCCACTGATTCGAATCTGAGGTTATTTTTGCTCTATCTCTTCTCGTTTAGAAGTTATGGCCATTTGAAGTTATAAACATCAACTTTGTCCGATTGGCTTAAAATTTGTCTGTCTGTCTGTGGCATCGTAACTCCCGAACGCATGCAGTGATTTCAATTTAGTTTTTTTTTGTATTAAAGGTGACCTATGTGCAAGTGTTCCTAGACATGTTTGATGAAAATCGGTTGAGCCGTTTAAAAGTTGTGGGGAGTGAAAGTGGGGAGAATGCGTAAAAAAAAAGCAAACGAGCTTGACCTTAAATGTAATCTATACCTTAACAAGAATCTAAATTATAGTAAGTATATTATAATATACTAAAGTCTAACTTAACCTAACCTACCTATAAAAAGTATGAAATAAAAAATTAAATTAAAAATTTAAAAAACCCCCGAATTTAAATAATTTTCATTTAAAAAGTAAAAAATAATAAAAGAAACTTAATGTTAAAGTACCCAAGAATCTATTAATAATTCTAAAAAAATACGTCGCGTTGGGGGACCGCTCCTAAACTAACAATTTAAATACAAATAGTCTAATTAAGCAAAGATTAACTTAAAAACAAAATTAAGAAAATACTTCAAAAACTTTCATAGAATTACTTCAAAAAATTTGCATGTAAGATACGACCGTCAACGACGTCTGCCCTCGCGTTTTTTAGAATTATTAATAGATTCTTAGGTACTTTAACATTAAGTTTCTTTTATTATTTTTTACTTTTTAAATGAAAATTATTTAAATTCGGGGTTTTTTAAATTTTTAATTTAATTTATTTTAATAAGTGAAGAAGCTGTACATCAATCTTGTACAGCCAAACCCCATAACCGCCGTAGAAGGATTTTAATTGTAGGTAGTCATACTGACCTAACGACTTCGTAAAACCTTGCCGTTTAATCCGCCTTAGATGGCGTGCAGGGAGTAATCCTCTTCTCGCTGCGGTGTCTTAAGCAATCTTTCGCTGTACCTACTAGTGTGCTTACTAATCTGCTCTTCAACTGTGTGCAGATTGAGGTCTTTATGGAGTGTGGAATTGCGTGCGTGCCAGGGACAGCTGGTTATCTATCGTAAAACTCGATTCTGCAATACCTGTATGCGTTTATAGTTCGATTTGGCAGCAATCCCCCAAATCTGCACTTCATAAAGCCATATCGGCAGAATACAGTGCACATATACAGCTCTTTTACATCTAAGCAGCAAGGTGCTCCTCTTATTGTAGAGCCATTGCAGTTGTAGCAGTCTCTGACGAAATTTTTTAACCGTATCTTTGAGGTGTGGCCCAAAGGTAAGGCGCATTGTCCAAAGTGATGCCGAGGTACTTAGCTTGTGACGACTGCTCCAGGGTAACTCCCTCTAGCTGGATTGAAGATTGAAAGATGCGTCAATCTTTTGAGTGTGAAACATGGGTTTATTGTTTTCAGTGGGTTAACGCTTTATATTCCACCGTTTGCACCAAGCTGCGAAAGTATCAAGATACCCTTGAAGACCATTACTTGCCTTTACGCTACTTTTAGCATTATACATGACTGCGATGTTATCTGCATATGTCGCAATAATAGTATTAAGAGGGGGCTTCCATATGTTCAGAGGTAGGACTGGGTATATCAGAAATAGGTATTCATAGAAAAGAGCAGCGGGACCAGAACCACTGCCTTGCGGCACTCCTGTTTTCATATTATAAGTGGACGAGTATATCTCCCTTACCTTGACCTTAAACTATTGTCTTTCCAAATATGACCTTAAACGGTGCAGGCAAAAGACTTTTAACTTTGCACAGCAGACCATCGTGCCACACCCTATCGAACGCTTGCTGCATGTCAATGAAGACAACGTTGGAATCGTCAAAAGCCTGCATGATGTGCTTCACCAATCTGTGAACCTGTTCCTCAGTCCCGTATCCCTCCCGAAAGCCGAATTGGTGATCCAACATTCACTTATAATATTAGAAATCCGATTAGCAATAATCCTCTCCCATAATTTAGACAGGGAGGGTAAAAGACTTATTGGCCGATACGACTCAGGATCAGCTTCTGGTTTGCATGGCTTATGAATCATAAGAATCACAGCCAGTTTCCATTGCTTTGGAAAGACTTGGAGCCTGATAATAGCATTAAAAATTAAAACTATATAAAGGAGTAGCTCTTGTAAGCAAGGCTTTAACGTAGCATTGCAAATCCTATTCAATACCCGGAGCTTTATTTTTCGGTAATAATTGAATTGCTTCAGTTAATTTTTCAATCCTTAAAGGGTTAATAGGAGGGAACATCTGCAGTGAGGTCTGAAGGTTCTGGTGGTTTGAGTTTGATGATTTTGAAATAATATGTTGAAGAGTCAGCGAAAACAAATATATAATTTTAAGTTAATGTAAGACCAAAAATGCTTGTAGATCTTTTTCAATGTTGAGTCGCTTTAAATCATTACTTTAGCAAGTTGTGTTAGGGACGTGGCTGAAAACACTAAATTATTGGGTACTCAAGAAAGGTGTATCTAATAATTTCTTTCCGATGATTCTTGCAATTCCGGAAATACATCTGCGAAATATCGGGTCAAATATCAACATTGTATGATAAAATAGTTTCAATTAAAACTTGATTATACAGCTCAAATGATTTTCGAGCTCGAAGTTTTCACGGTTAGATCAAAAGTCGTTTTCGCTTAAAATATATTGTTGTCAAATTGCTAAAAAAATTAAGGCCTTCATAGTAAAGTTTTGGTCGTAACTTTTCAGGCAGATAAAACGAAAATAATTTTTTTTTAAAAATGTTAATCGTATTCCACTCTTTCAAAAATTGTTGATCTTATTTTTTCTAAGTTTGCATAAATTTAATAATTTGCAGTAAACTTCAAGTTTAGTCAATAGAGACATAAAGCCATATATCAATAAAATTTATTTACATTTCTTCACCAAATTCTCTGTAAAATGAGTCAAAATTTTGGTTGATTCATAACTGGACATTTTTATACCCTGTACCGTATGGTACCAAGGGTATATTAAGTTTGTGCAAGCCGAAAATGTATGTAACATATAGAAGGAGATCGTCGGAGACACCTCCAAAGTTACCTAAAAGTATGATCAGGGTGAATAGAGAAGTCGATATACCCATGTCCGTCTGTCCGTCTGTCAGTCTGTCCGTCTGTCCGTCTGTCCGTGTGAACGCCTAGATCTCAGAGATGGTAAGAGCTAGAGTTACCAAACTTTCACATTAGATCCCATATTATTCCATAGGAGGCAAGTTTATTTTATTTTTTTGATATCGGGGATAAGTTATATAGCTCCCATGGGGGTGTTTGAGACGACCTCGACAAAAAAATAGCAAGTTTTAGATGAATAATTCGTTTGTTTATGAAGATATCGTTAACCAAATTTTGTGTTCGAACGTTTTTTATAGTTCCCAATCACTGTACCAAATTTGATCGAAATCGGTTGACTATATCATAAAGCTCCCATAGGACCGATCGGCCAAAATGACTTTTTAAGAAAATTCGCTATATTTCGTTTGTTAATAAAGATATTTAAATCAAATTTGGCATTCGAGATCGATTTAACCAAGTTATTAAAGCACTGTGTCAAATTTGATCGAAATCGGTTGACTATATCATATAGCTCCCATAGGAACGATCGGTCAAAACAAACAATTTTTGCATTAAAATTCGTTCTGTTTTTGGTTTTTTATGAAGAGAATCCGAGATTTTATGTAGCAAGTCATAGTAGATGTTGACAGGCGTATCCCAAAGATCAGTCCGTCCACACGACTTTTCGATATGGTATTGTTTGTTTGTAATAAAATTATATTTGCTTCATGTAGTTCAAGCTCAAAGATGGTCAAAGTTGTATTCAATAGCTCAAATAATAAAATTTATTTAAAAAATCTTAACTCAAAAATCTATTTCAGTCTTTTGAGAAATCGGCATTACGCTTAGTAACTAAACGTCCGCACTTTATTTTTTTTTTTTCGTTTTTAAAGGTAAATAATCGAATTCAAATTATTATTATATATAGATTATTTTTAGAACATCATGTTATTATTCACTTTAACTGTTAATTGATTCTCCTCAAATTTGTTGATTGTCTATTTTAAGTTTTCAATAAAAAACAAAAATCCTCTGGCAGAACTAAATGTAAATCAAATTCTAGTTAACTTTTAGTGTAACATTTATTTAGTCTATTCGAATGTATATTTTCCCAAGAACTTTTTGAAATAGTAAATTTCTGTAAGTCTTTTTTTTTTTGTTTAATTTTTGGGTTTTTATAATTCGTGAAATGTCGACTTTATTATACACTATAGCTACGACAAATAGTAACACTTAATTGTATTATGGCTGGATAAAATTAAACATCTGTTAAATAGGAAGACATTCTTATTAATTAAATTTTATTCGGTTTTGATTTGGCAGTGTGACTTGATATGAGTTTTTTGAGCCTAACAAGAAAAGGTATGACAATTACTTTTTAGTGAAATTGTAGAGTATTCCACTGTCGATTCAATCAATCGACAACGACTAATTTATGGCATTTCGCACACATTTTCTTCAACATTCATTTTTAAAGCAAAACTAACTGGAGGCACTATACTTATTCACATTAAATACGTAATCAGAAATAATTATACTCTATATTATATTACACGCAAAAGAAAAAAAAACACAATTTTTTTTTATTCTACTGGTCGTGGTTCCGGTTACTGTGGCTAGTACTTCCTGTTACTTTGGTTGTTGTAGCCGTCAATTCGTCGTCTAACTTGTCTGCCCTTTAATTAACATAGAAATTGTAATAGGGTGGCAACATGGCGTATGCGTAACATTTAATTAAATTGCATTCGCCATTTTGTTCACTTTTATGCTGCTCGTTTACATTGTCGACATTTTAATTGAGTAAATTGCATAAAGCGGAAACTTTGCAACAACAGGGCAAAAATGTCCGCAGGCGTATCAGCAGCTTTTTGTAGGTAGCCATTTTTTTTATATTTTGTTTTGTTGCGGACATTTTATTAAAATGCATTGCATACTTTTCAGCGTTAGCCAATACACAAAGCAGTTGGAACCGTTCAATTAACGTCTCTGCTTACAAAATAAGTTGGCAACAAATTGGCCTTTTTGCAAGGCTAATCAGCTACTTAGTGACTCAATGAGCCATAGTGACGACTCTCGGCAGGAGGTCAACCACGGGTGGAGCACCACATGCCCAAAGATTTGCTAACTAACTAACTAAAACTAAGCAATTAATTACTCAAATTAATTGACAAGAGGTTGGCGCATTTTTGGCTTAGCTAAATGGAATGACGCTGCTTAATTGGGTTTTATTTATAATTTTGTCCATTCCACGGTTTTAAGGTTTACGTACACCTAGGTGGGTAAAAGGATACATTACGTTTATAGGATTAAATGTCACACGAAGACGGAAATATTTGTGGCACTATAAATTTATAACAACAATAGAGAGATGTAGAGTGAAGCGGCATGGTAGCCAAAATATTTTGTTTCTTTAATTTAAATAAGTTCCAAAATTCCCTTAGGTTATTGAATGGGATACTTCTTTTATTATTCTGTTACAGGCTAAAGCGACTCTTGAGCAAGATG
Source organism: Chymomyza amoena (assembly GCA_037043745.1). Classification (NCBI taxonomy): domain Eukaryota; kingdom Metazoa; phylum Arthropoda; class Insecta; order Diptera; family Drosophilidae; genus Chymomyza; species Chymomyza amoena. Next base: position 62,738 of record JBAMAX010000965.1, on the reverse strand, counting down.
AGCTCTGTGAGATGAATGAGAAATCCTTTCAAGACATATTTATTGTCTGTGAACGCACTAGCCAAACAATTTCTTGCGTTTTTTTCTTTTTTTGGTTACTGAATTCAAAATGTCGCTCGACTAACGCCATTGAGTTTTTTTTCTGGAATTTGACTACTCTTCAGTGTGTATCTAAAGGTCTCATTTGAGCTTTTCTTAAAACAATAATCATTAACACCCAGCTCGATATAAATTTGTCCCTATGTCTCATAAAAGATTTAGGAATAGTCAGGGATGAATCCTGGGGGGTGTCCGGGGGTCCGGATAAATGGACAAATTTCCAAGCTTTCCACTTTAAGATCTCATCTGTGGTCTCTACGAATATATCATATCACGTATACCATAAGAGCTAATTTGCGCATAGACTCTAAAAAGATGTTGATATGATTCCCTTTACAGAGATTTTATGTTCTCCGTCCCATTATAAGCAGGTAGTTCAGAGTGAACAGATATCCAACTGAAAGCGCCTCAGAAGAATTCGCAATATAGGCGTATTCCATTGTCGTTGAGAAAAGATAATAACCTTGGATATAGTCTTAGCAATCCTCCTACATAGATCTCACCTTAAAGTACGCTTCTTGAGTTTGGAAGACGGAATGAAAGCTAAGTTCCCAGCCCTCAAAAATGATGCCCGCTACTTTGACTGCTTTCTACAAGCCATCTAAATATTGTTCATCTAGTTTGTAATCCTTTCCCGGCATTCCAAAATAAAATTATTATATCTATGGGCTAGTGATCAAAATATTTTATCACGGTATATCTTATTCATAATTCTATCCAGGAATATTATTCCAATTTAATAGTATTACATCTCTGCGTTGTAGGCAAGTGATCCTTGAATCCTTTTTCAGATAAAATGGAACCTTTTGATTGCAGAAAAAATTTATTTTATATACAAAATAATAGATGGCACATATGTGGCGAACTTCCCAAGAGCCAATAGAATTAGAAGAGCGATTTAGAAAAAAAATTTTGGAGAGAATAGCCAAAAAAAATACAAGTTTCGTTTACCATAAAAAAATTTTAAATAAGACGTCTTCAAATGCCACTTCATCTTTATGTTTATGTTAAGAGGTTTGGGCTGCAATGGACTTTATGATCACTGGACCTAGGCTTAGAAATTGCATTTGGAACCTCCTACGAGGTTGCACTTTTTCGTTTTTCGTGAATTAAAAATTGTTCCATACTGTTTCTGCTTCTTCTTTTAAGGCATACTAAGATCTTTTCCCATTCGGTTTGCCGCAAAATTTATCATTTAACCAGTTTCTTGAAATCTTTTTATATTTAGTGCAGGCGTGGACAGATTGTATAAAAGAAGATAATATTTTTAAATATCATGTATTCTGGAATCCTTAAAACGTTAACAAAACTGCTTCTTCTTCGTTGACAAAAACCCTTGTGTGCTATTACAGCATAGGGGGGACCACTGTGAATTCCATTCTATTAATAGCTATCCTCTTGAATTCTCCAACAGATCTTCCCGTTTTTCTCCCTATTTCTTCAACACACTCCCCATAAATGATGCGGGTGCTACCGACCTTCTTCCTTCTGCCTTTGTAACGCTTAGGAAATCTAGACTGCATCCTCAATAATGTGACCGATCCATTTTAATCCAGTGTGTTGGCAATCGATGGCTGTTCAAGGTCGTGTCGTATTCTGTGGTTTCTGATCCGATGTCGGAGTACGTCGCAAACTTTTGATTTGAATCTGCTTAAACCCCTTTTTCATATATAAAATCGATATACTCAGATAATACATTTACATTACGATAGAATTGAAAATTGAAATAAATCACCTGAATTTTGCTCAAATATGCTGTGTATTATTTTTATTGGATGGTATACGAGTATTCTATGCCATTTATTATTAAAACATTATATCGTTCAAATGACCACCTCGGCTCCTCCTGATAAGAAGAATAAATATTATTTGGTTTGTTTTATTTGAGATTTGATGTTGGGCATCTTTCATTGCAGCAAAGATTTTTAGATTAGAATATGTTTGAGTAGCCATTTCAACAACATCGGTTCAAATTTACAAAATAATGGGCCTAATTATCATAGTTCTACGAAAAGTCAGTATGAATAAATCCAAAATGGTGAAGGGATCGTTCGCTCTAAGCTCGATTCTGAAGTTCCTAAGTAACTGTTTGCAGTTATACGTTTCCTTTCTTTTGAAAATGATTCCAGGGTATGACGGCCGGACATCGCATTAAGTAACGATGTGTATAATATTATGGGCGAAATATTTTTTTTTTTCATCATTTTGGCTTTTTTGATGATTGCGTGTTAATTAAGCGTTCGCACGCTCAGCTGCACGGCCAGGTGGCAACACGGCAGCAACAAAAACTTAAACATTGTGGCAACAACGACGGAGTGTCAGCCAAATGTGGCCATAAATTTTGCTTCAACCGGTCGCTAGAACGTGAGTACTCGTAGTTTAGTGATGATATAGCTGTTGCCGGGGGGGGAGAGGGACCATGTGGAGAGACATCGTTGCAGGTGCAGATTTATGTGGAAGCCACTTGATGCGGCACGGTGGCAGCTGAAACATGGCGAAAAGCCACAAGTGTCTGTCTGGATGTTCGACAGTCGACTGTCGACACTCACACCTACGCACACTAAGGGCGTCTGAGCATATGTGTGCATCCCTACACACACACACACACACACAAACACAAGTGACAGGTAATTTGCGCACAAAAGCAGGCTATAGTGAGTCAGTGAGCGAGTGAGTCAGTGAGTGAGTGAGTGAGTGAGTGGATGAGTGAGTGAGTGAATGAGCGAATGAATGCGTGAGCGATTCACTGAATGAGTGTGTGAGCCTGGAGCGGCACGCCAGCAGCGCATGCATTATTCATTTCATTGCCAGTTGCCAAGGTTTGTTGCTTATTCCTTGCGACACTTTCTACTATACCCTATAATTTATGATAACGGGTATATTAACTGCTTATATTAAGAAGACTTTTAAGGTTGCCACTTATATATTCTTCTTTTTGTCTCTTTGAGCGCCTTCAAGACCTAGAAAAATCCATATTTGAAGTTTGGCCAATCAAGCACACAAAATCTCCTTTCCTCCATAAATTAAGTTGTCAATTTTTTTTGGAAAAAGTCAAATCTTTTCTAAATGAATTAATTTCTTTTAGTTACATTTTCTTAAGATGTATATCAAGCTCAAGATTTTCATTAATAAAATTACAATTAAGTGATGGTAAAAAAATTATTACCATTGTTAAAAATGGCATGCGCTAACGTCGGGCGCGGACGGCTTTGGGATACCCTGTACCACTAGCTTGCAATAAAATCTGGTATATGGCTTAAAAACACCAAAAGACATTTGATTGCCAAATAAGGTTATCATACCTTCAAAAACAACCAAAAACAAGAATTTTCAAGAAAAAATGTTTTTTTTTGATGGATTCTCGTCCTATGGGAGCTCTCAACCTCAACCGACTTTGATCAAAATTGACACATCGCTTTGGTACTCTATCTTTAAAGATCCGAAAATGCCATTGGTTTAAATATCTTCACAAGCAAACGAAACAAAACAAATTTTGTTAAAAAACTTTTTTTGGAACGATTTGTGATATGGGAGCTACATGATATAGCCAACCAATTTTGATTGAATTTAGAACAGTGCTTAGGAACTATAAAAAACTTACGAATACCAAATTTGATTTCAATATCTTCACAAACAAACGAAACACAACAAATTTTGTTCAAAAATCGATTTTTTTTGGAAAATCGGCCCTATGGGGACGATATATATACTATACATATGATATAGTCAACGAATTTTGTTCAAATTTGGTACACTGCTTAAATCTTTAAAAAACTTCTGAATGTCAAATCTGGTTACGATATGATTAGTACAGTGCTTGGGAACTATAAAAAACTTTCGATTGCCAAATTTGGTTACGATATCTTCATAAACAAATGAATAATTCATCTAAAACTTTTTTTTTTCGAGGTCGTCTAAAACACCCCGATATCAAAAAAATAATATAAACTTGTCTCCTATGGGATAATATGGGATCCAATGTGAAAGTTTGGTTGGTCTTGCTCTTACCATCTCTGAGATCTAGGTGTTCAAACGGACGTACGGACGGGTGGACAGACGGAGAGACAGACAGACGGACGAACAGACGGACATGGGTTTATGACTTCTCTAGTCCCCCTGATCATAGTTTAGGTAACTTTGGGGCGTCTCCGATGACTTTTTCTATATGTTACATACATTTTCGGCTTGCACAAACTTAATATACCCTTTGTACCATACGGTACAGGGTATAAAAATAACGGAACTAGATCGGAAAGTTTTTAAAAAATTTAACGTAAAGATGATAATGTATGCATATAGCTTTTTTTTCGAATTATTTTCTCGTATCCTTAGAAATCGAAAGTCTACCCCTAATACCTGTGCTATGTAAAATAAACTTTTTTAAACTCATTCTCCACATAGATTTCATACATTTTTTGTGACGTTAAAAAAAAATGATTTTTTTATGTTTCAGAATTGATCTGAAGAGATAAAAAGAAGATCTCTCCGAAAATTAGACTTGTTCCCGATAACTATTCTTAAAGGCGAATAAATTTATTTAGTGGTATTTTTTAATAATTAAAAATCGGAGAAATCCGTTTCAAAAGGGATGCGCTTTAGTTATCAATTGAACAATATTTTCGAAAATCGTTCCTAGCAAAAAATTTATTTGATTAACGTTTCAGTTGGGATTTTATAGGTTTCAAAATAACTAAGCTTGACATGTTGATAGCAATGCTTTTTTTCAAAGGCCAAAGCTCAAGCCGTCTTACAATAATTCATATGGTTAGATTATATTGTATGTATTCAAAATAGTAGTTGTATAAACGCGTCTCTTAAGTCTTTAAGTCTCAACTTAGTCCAGAAAAATTCTGTTTCTTCTTATTTTTGGGGGTCTACCTGGATCGCAATAGATCAATCGATTCCCCAAACTATTCAACTTTTATTTAATATTACAGAGTATCTCAAAGTCGTCCGTTTCACCATTTTATTTTTTCTTTGTTGCTTTTGTAGCCAGGCTGCCTACAGTTGTCATTGTTGCATTCAACTGCCAGACTGTCCATTACCTTGGCACTTTTGAACAGCTTTTATCTCTTGACAGGTAGTTGCCATGTTTACTCCTTCCTAGAAGACACACATCGTTGCCATCAGTTCAATATTGGATCATTATTGAGTTGCCATCTGGGAGGGAGTTAGGAGCTATCTGTCGTCTGGTAGGTGCGTGGTTTCAAGTTTGTAATTAGCTTGTCCTTCATACATTAAGAGTAGAGTGCTGTTAATAAGGATTATCTAGTTGGTTTGTGTCTGAGTATACAAATGAAAATGTGTTGAGCTTGGCTGGCTTTAATCAAAGAGACGCATATTAAGGAATTCGAAACCAAGTCCTTACGCCCTGTAGGCGCTTATATTTGGAGAATAGCTTCAGCAATTGAGTTGATGTATGTTGCCAGTTGGATGACTTTGTCCAAGCTATACGTTGCCTTGGTAATTGCCTACACCTATCGTAATTAAGTTGTGATTATTCTCCGAGTCCGAGTGAAGTAATGCTGTGACTGTCTATGTGTTTAGGGCTAGGGTTGCTTTAATTAAGCGACGCAGATGAGGAAATTGAGATGAGTTGTTTAATATTTTATCATTTTCTAGAGATGAATAGAATAAATTTTACATGAGATTTTCAATCGTAGCAGACGTACTACAATGATGGTTTCGTTGAAGATAAGATATCGTCTTTTAAGTCTGAAGTTATTAAGTTAAGCCGCGTTATCCATCCATGGTACGGATCGCGGCTTACCCAAAACATCTGCCGATCTTTGCATTTCGGCACCAGTTTGGATTTGATACAACGCTTCATTTGGTGTTTGATACTACTCAGAACGCCCCTTCTTTCTGATCAGCCAGGTCATTTGCGTATGAAAAAATTATAGCATTCTAATGTTTCTTTCAGCTCTCTGGGGATTTTGATATCAGCCATGTGCACTTTGTACAAAAACGAATGAAGGACACGTCCCTGTAGTTCACCTGTTCTTATTAGTCTTTTCTTGGAAAGGGCTTAATTTTCTTCCTTTGTACAAGGAATGGAAGGGGCTTTCTGATCAGCCGGGTCATCTGCGTACAAAAGAATGATAGCTCCTTGTTGTTTCTTTGAGCTCTCTAGGTATTTGGATGTCAGCCGTATATGGATTGCATAGAAACATTGCAAGGACGCTTCCCTTTTGGCGCTCTAACTCTCATTAGTCTTTTCAAGGAATAACGGCTGGGAGCAGGATTCAAACAGTGGTTGACATCAAAATTGACTCCATTGCAGTATTCTTTATCATCAAACACCTGGTTTGAGATTGAATGAATCTGCTGGATTGTGCTATGTTCTTCCATGTCCAGCTTTTTCCTCCATCATTTCAAGCCATAGAGAGTGATTGATTGGATGATACGAAACAGGGTCGTTGCCTAACTTGTTGAGTTTGCTGGCTGTACAATCTTTGACACCTTTTTATTGGGCAGATAGGTAGCATGATATATAATGTCCAATTACTACTACTTACTCTGGACTCCTTAGTGGAGCATAGAGCCTCAACAATTAACTTAAATCTAACTTTGGTATGCGCATTAACATTGACGCCATTCCATGTATAATTGGCTTTTCGCATTTCTGCTTCGATTGTACGCCTCCATGTTCTAGCTGGCGCCCCGGGATGTCTAGAACCTTGTGGGTTCCAGCGGAAAGCTTGTCGGGCGATGTTGTTATTTGGACGTCTTACTGGGTTGCCAATCCAGTTCCATTTGCGGCGTTTGATCTCATACGCTACATGTGCTTGCCATATGGCAATAAATCATTGTTTGAAATTCTTTGGGGCCACCAAATTCGCAGAATTCTTCTTAGACACCGGTTAACAAACACCTGAATCTGAGAATTAGATGTTTAGATGTTTCTTTCCAGGATTCGCACCCGTAAAAGAGCACAGACTTCACGTTAGAGTTGAATATGGGAAGTTTCGTTTGGTGGAAAGTTGATTAGATTTCCATATAAAGCCCATTTGTGCAAAAGCACATCTCGCCTTGCAAATGCGTGATTTGACATCTTCGCCCGAAACGCTTTTGTTAGTAACTTCGCTGCACAAAGGATCGAACGCTATCCAGGCTTTCATTCTGTAGTGTAATATTGGGACCCTGCACATGATTTTCTTTTTGAACTATTGATTTCCAATCCAACTTTACGCGAGAAGTTGTTGTTTTTTCAAGATTGTCTTGGAGATCGGAGCACTTATGTCATAATAAGCATAGATTGTCTGCATATTCAAGATCTTCCAACTGATTGAACGGGCTCCATTGTATGACTTTGCGCCCTTGATTGAAGATCTAAGTACTTCGTCTAAAGCCAACACGAAGAGTAAAGGCGATAGCACGTATCCTTGCCTAACTCCAGTTTTAATTGAAAATGGATCAGACAGTAGACCAGAATGGCTGACCCTACATGTGAAGTAATTGTATGTGGCTTTGATCATTTTGATAATCTTTTTGGCATGCCTCGGTTAAGTAAAGTGCTTCATAGAAAAGGGCGTTTCAAGGCTGCGTAGATTGAGCATTGAAACTCGTTGCAAAGATGGTGCGAACTGTATTTATAAGGTCTAAACAGGAACGGTTTTGTCGAAAACCAAATTGGTTTTCCCGCAGCGTGACTTCCACAGCAAGAGAGATACTATTCATAATCAGCGACGTCAAAATTTTGCTCGGAACCGAAAGAAGTGTTATCCCTCTATAATTATTACAATCTGAGGCGTCACCATTCTTGGAAATCTTAACAAGAATTTCTTCGTTCCAGCTTCTCGGAAGTATTTTAGTTCTCCATATATCCAGTAAAATAGGTAATCAGGTGTTCGCTGTTGTATCAGGATCACAACAGAAACAAAATATCATTTTCAGCGCTACGTTGAGGAACAAAATTTTATTTAATACATAATTACAGTTAAAATTGTATATAGAAAAATACGAAAATTTTTAAATCACGACTTTTTGGTTCGAGCGTCGTTTGTATAGAGTATTTAAGACTCGGTTAGGCATGACTGTGCTATTCTCAATCCGATGAAGCCTTAGTTGAGAAGTCCCGAATTATGTACGTCTACCGGGGTAGGCGGAGCCCCTTATTTTAAAGTATAAGGCCAAAAAATTTGTTTAAATAGAGCATCGTGTAAAAAAAATCGATATTATCGTAAGATTCTTATATGAAAATCCATTGTATTCTAAAACTATTAGAATTTACTTTTTTATTGAATACACGAATTTGTATTGCATTTATTTCATTCGGCCATTTACTTATTAAGCACTTAAGGAAATCCTTGCAATTATAACTTATAAATATTAAGCCCCGAAGCCTATTAAGTTGAAACTATTATTTTTGCTTATTTTGCAAACGTTTTTAATGGAATTATGTGGGCTTAGTTTAATTTATCTTTGCTTTTCTATTGTTACTGAAATCGTTAAGCATTTCCAATTTAAGTCCTTGATTTGCTACTCTGCTCAAACCAGACCATTACGACTTTCCATAAATTTATAAGTGTATAAGCTCAAGTTTAAGTTATTTCAAGTGAAAATTACCCACCCAAGTGGCATAAACCATTTAAGTGGCTTATCCAAGCCAGCCATTGTTAATTTCCACGTATTATACAAAATGAAATGTTGCTATTAAGTGCGGCTCAGGGAATGGCAGCCCATTAACCTGTTTATTCTGGCCAAAGTAATTTATCAAGCAGACAATTTAAACTAATTACCTGCCTCAGAAATCCAGGCAAATTCGAATCGAATTAGACGTCTTTCCAAGCAGCTCTTTACGCATTCAGCGCCAGAACCGGAAACACAGATACACGGATACACAGATACACGCACACTGTCACAAATATGTAGCTAGGGGCAATTAACAGATACTTTTAAAATGAAATCAATTAAATTCAGTTGCAGCCATGCCACAAGTGGCAGTATTTGTGATTGTATTTGCGTCAGATTTGTCAGCCACAATGGCAACACCTAACGAACTTAAAGCTCAACCACATCAATATTCACGAGGGTAGGTTGAAAAGTAATGGGTAATAATAACTGATTAATATCAGCTTACTACAATATATGTATCGACCATTGTAGCAAAGCTTTAAAATTTTCAAAAAACAATTAAATTGGTTGGGAACTTCGAGTACTGCTGGAGGTAGAACAAATTTATTTGAAGGTCGTAATTTTTAAACTTCTTGCAAAATTGGCGTTGACGATACTTCTTCCTAATCGGCCCAAGGGACGTAGAAAACGTTTATGGGAACGACTAATATGCTTTTTTTGTTTCTGGGCAGTGGCTAGACCTGACGTAAGGTGGAGTCACTCTCGTACCAGTCACATTCCATACATATCGAATAAAATATAATATACCAGGTAAGAAAAAGGAAATGAAATGATGAGATCATAATCAGATTAATCAATCTACTTATATGATAATATTTAGCCATTTCACATGGGAAAGAGACAATTTTAACTTTTTTTCGATCTTAAAACTCCGTGTCGAAAATTATATGGGTTCACAGTCCCAATTTTTTTAAACAAGAAAAAAATTCGATTACATAAAGATGGTTTGTCAAGTTTGTATTTCTAATACTTACACTTAGAGCAGTAAGACTTATTTGTCAATATTTTAAGGTAATATGGCGACCGTTGAATAAGGTCAAACAATTTTTTGTTTTTTAAATCAAATTTTTTATTTTTGAATTTATAGTGTTATATTTTATTACAATTTGTGCAGATTTCGTTAACAAGATTATTTTGAACAACAAATTTGGAGGCTAGTATTGGCTAATACACATTTCATTATCAGTCAAATGTAAATGGTCCACTTCATTTATCGTGGCCCGCTTTCTCATAATAAGAAAATTAGATCTCTTCTCCCAAGTCGGGCGACTTGGTCTGATGGCAGCCCCTGTGGAAACCGCCGGTGGCAACAATGGTTCACGGATGGATCCAAAACAGAGCATTGTGTAGGTGTTGGAATCGTTGGACCCAATACTAAAACAAATCTACCACAGTAGGCTTCTTTTCAAGCGGAGATTCATGCCATAGAGATCTGCGCGCTCAGTATCCTTCTCAAGAGAACTAGGGGAGCAAGCATATGTATTTTTTCAGATAGTCAAGCTGCTATTAGGGCAGTGTCATCCTGGAGTATCTCCTCCAGGATGGTTAATGAATGCAATAACCACCTCCAAGCCCTGTCCGCCCGGAACAAAGTAGAAATTTGCCATTATTAAGTAATACAAGAGAATACTGCGCCTCAAAACTTTTTTAATCATAAATTGTTGTTCCAACCTATAATCTGAATCTGACAGACAAGTTAAATCTGGATGGTTGAGACTAAAGAGGAAGAAATGTCAACATTTCTTTGTTTATTAGGCGCACAAGAGTCTAAAAACAAAGTCCAGCTTGTTGATTCATCAAAATTAATTCACTTTTTTATTTATAATTTTTCTTTTACCCGATTCTATATAAACAAAAAATTAACCTTAGCTTGAATCATTGAGTTCTGTAGGCACGATAGTTATAACACTGGGACGCTGAGAAATTCCCGAGCGGATTTCCCCTCTTTCCTATGTCTCTCGACGGGCAAGCGTACATGTCAACATTTTTAATATCGAAGTTATCGATTTAATAAGTGTTTTTAATTACTGAAAATTATCCAAACCGCTTAAAAATATATTCATTAAATTCCCAAATTGAGTACATCTGCTTCGTTGAATGTCTATTAATTCTGTCCATAAAAACTTTGACCACATCTTAAATTATCTAAGCCGTATCCTTAATACAAATTTCGTCTCACTTTTTTCTATAGGCCAAGTAGTATTAATTAGTTTAGCGAGTTGCCAGATCAGCGAAACTAGGGCTCACAACTTTTCTGTACTCCCATTTCGACTAATCGATTTAGCAATAGAGCTTATCGGTATTGGTTTCGATAATAACATGCATGAGTGTTGTACAGAAAAGTAAAATTTGGCTTAGCTGTCAAAAAGTATTGCTCTGTCATTATTTCTAGGAGTTCTTATGCACAATAAAAAATAAAAACGTAAAATGAATAGCAAGAAGGTGAATATACCTGAGAGCCAAATAGCCGTGATTCCTTTATATCAAAGCATTATTGATGAAGTTACTGACGATGTGCGTAATGACTTTCTCGATGAAGGCTACGATGAGGCAATTTTACAGGAGTTTACATATTTATGGCGCTTCAATATGATGTCAAAAGATGCAGTGCAAATAGATCTTAGTGGGTTGGATCTGCCTGGGGCTCAACCGGTTCCAAAAACATTAAAAAAGGGCGCAACCGATGCAAATGATGGAGCCAGCTCCAGCAAAGCAGTAGGTACTGGCAGTCGCAAGAAGTCGCAATCATCGGATGCAGGTAAGTTTTATTTTCAAGCCCATCAAAGTATTACGACTAATCGGCGAACATCTGGAGCAGATGTTCCAGTTTTAACTGAGACAGCAGCAGCAGCAGATGACGGTCACGAAAAGCTATCTCCAAAAGCGCTGAAATCTGACTCGGAACCCTCAACAGCAAAAAAAATGAAAATGAACGCAAGCGATAATGATGGTGATGGTTCGGCACCTTGCTGCAGCAATGCAGTGCTCAAAGATATTGCTGGTTTGAAAAATTTAATCTGGAAAACTTCATCAGAACCCTCTGCATGTGCCAATAATAGAGGTGTTCGCTTTGAAGTAGCCATACCTCCTTTGCCTAACACATCTCCAACCAAAAAAAAAACTGTCACCATAGTTGTGCCCAAATGGGCAGCAGCTCAGACAGAGATCGATCCACTACTAACACCGTATTTAGTGGAAACTCTGCACTCTATAGATCCAGGCTTGCAGGCACTCGAATTGCAGAGCACATTTGATGAATGGCTTCGTAAGCATCAAAAAAGCTTGAAAAAGTCCATATCAAAGGTTAAAAGCTCTAAATCCAGGAATCGTAGTAATAAATAAATGAGCATTAATTTAATTATATAAATTAAATCTTACATTCGATGTTGGTTGCTTTTGAAATAAATTTAATCAAGTGCAATTAAAAAAAAATGGCATAAATTAATTTAGTTGATATTGAATGATTGGAACAGTATGACTATAGAATTGTGGTGCATTGTTGAAAATTAACCCAAACAAATACCAGGGGATCGTTTCTCCCAAAGGAAAATGAATTCCCTGCACACTAAACGAAAACTGTTGCTTTCCACAAACAAAGCTTGGGAAATGCAAATTCAAATTATTTACACAATTTGCTGAGCACACAAGTACATAAACGTAGACATAGGCATATAGCCACAGCCATATGTATGAGCTTTATGTGCATTATGTATATAAGCTTGTATGTGTTTGTGTGTTTGCGAGGTTATTTGTTATTGCCAACCAATAGTTTAGTTATTGCCTAATAAGCCTATAGCTTCGAGTAAATACGTTTATGTAATTGATTTGAAAGGCCTTTGTTGATCTTTTGCGTCGATATGAAGGAATATTTTTTGGTATGCTTGAAGGTGCACTAATATAAAATGGGACTTAATTAGGACTTAAGCTGAAATAGAATAGGACTACATAATTTTGAATTTTGTGAATGAAACATCACGGAGCGAAAATTCGATTATCGAGTTTTTTCACAATAAATTTTTAAGAATGAGTTTGTTAAATTTTGTTCTCATAATTTTTGAAAAACATCCTCAGGTTGTGAAGAAATCTAAAAAAATCCAAAACGACAGGATTTTTGGGCTATCATACAGGCCCAAAGTAATTGTTTTTTTGGAATCGAATTTGGCAGTCTCAAAAATACATACAAAACTTCGCCGGCAACAGGTCAAAAACCATATAATGCGGATTATTGAAGTTATTCTATAGCTCAAGAATGCAGGTCAGACCATGTTTTTCTAATTCTATTGAGATCTGTGGTGTTTTCGATAAGCAGATTTAAAAAACAACATCAGGGCTCCGAAATTAGCTCAAAAGCCCACAATAAACATCGTTTAAAAAATCATGCATCGAAAAAATGGCGTACGTAAAGTCGAGCGCGTACAACTTTGGGATACCCTGTACACAAGATGTCAATAAAATCCGGTATATTGCTTAAAAACATCAAAGACATTTGTTTCCCAAATTAGGTTCCTTCAAAAAAAACCAAACACAGAGGAATTTTGAAGCAACAACTTTTTTTTTGACCGATCATTTCTATGGGAGCTATATGATATAGTCAACCGATTTTGCTCAAATTTGATACAGTGTTTTGGTACCTTAAAAAAGATCTGAATGCCGCACTTGGTTAAAATATCTTTACAAACAAACGAAACTCAACGAATTTTGTATAAAAAAAAATTTTTTGGTCTGATTGGTACTACGGGAGCTATATGATATAGTCAACCGATTTTGATTAAATTTAGTACAGTGTGTAGAAACTATAAAAAAACTTACGAATATCCAATTTGGTCCTAATATCTTCACAAGCAAACGAAACAAGAAATTTTGTTCGAAAATCGATTTTTGCAGGATCGCCCCTATGGGAGCTATATGTTATAATCTACCGATTTAAATAAAATTAGCTACATTGCTTAAGTACTTTAAAAAAACTTTTAAATATCAAATCTGATTACGATATCTTTATTAAAAACGAAATATAGCGAATGTTGTACAAAAAAAGTTATTTTGGCAGATCGGTCCTATGGGAGCTATATGATATAGACAACCGATTTTGATCAAATTTGGTACAGTCCTTGAGAACTATAAAAAACTTTCGAATGGCAAATTTGTTTATAAACAAAATAAAAAATAAATGAATTATTCATCTAAAACTTTTATTTTTTTTAGAGGTCGTCTGCAACACCCCTATATAAGCTATATAATTTAACCCCGATATCAAAGATATAAAATAAATTTGTCTTCTATGGAATAATATGGGATCTTATGTGAAAGTTTGGTTGCTCTAGCTCTTACCATCTCTGACATGTAGGCGTTCAAACAGACAGACAGACATGGGTATATCGACTTCTCTAGTCACCCTGATCATATTTCAGGTAACTTTGGTGTGTTTCCGACGACTTTATTACATACATTTTCGGCTTTCACAAACTTAATATACCCTTTGTACCATACAGTACAGGATATAAAAATTGTTTTTTGGAGGTATCCCGGAGGTATAGTCCACCAAAGACTGTTAAGCCGAGAAAAGAGAGAGGTTAACCCGAAACCCTTGGGTTTCGTATTTTTTTCCATCACTGACTCGGATATAGCAGGTCAAAAAAAAATTGGTAGGCTAAATTTACAGTTCGCACCACTGTTTCGTATAAATACCTATTATGCAATAATTTATAGTACGATCGAGCTCCATTGGAAATCTAGGATGGCACAACAAGAAGAAGAGTGTTACACAAAATAATTTATCAAATTTTTATTTTAAATATCGGCCTGTCATTTAAAAATACAAAACAAAGTTTAAAATCTTGTTATTTTTCATGTTTCGGAATACTACTCCATGCATCTTTAGGAAAAGTAAAATTAAGTTCCGTTCTCAAGTAAATACATAACTTAATATCAGATAAACATTTTAAGCAATGGGACCGGGAATTAATCACACAAGTTTTCCAAATTGCCCAGTTTTTTTCTCTATTTATTTATAAAATATCCATTGAATACCCTGCACCCATTGAGCCAACTTAAATTTATTAATTTTCGACCACTTTATCAACCAATAGGGCCGTCTTCCATGAATTTTAGGTATTGTCTATATATGTTATAATAATGTCACAACAAATTTTGACTACCAATTATAATAGTGTTGCCAGAGTTAACTTGTTCATAAGTCTTTAACGCCCATCGATTAAATTAAACACTTTAAAAAAAAGCACCCTTTACATGCTTTAAGTGAGTCAAATTAACTTGAACACCCCAATCCCTTACTCTAGGCATACTTGAATGACTCATCGGAACTATGTGTACAATTTTCTAACTCTTATCACTCAAGAGACAGTTCACTAACCAAATAAAAGAAAATCTGGATTTTGCGACTTATATTATTTACCCAATAGCCTTGGTTATGAGCTCACATTTGGTCAGCTTTAGTGGTTCAAATTTATGAGGTGGTCGTTAAAATATTTGCTCTTCTTTTCTTATTTTTTTGCCAATGTGTGCACTTTTTTGCGGAACATGTTGGTTTTATTGGAATCCCCAAGGGAACATGGGCTATAAATTTAAAAGCGGCAATTTTGTGTTTAAAAGAAAATTATTTTCAAGATGCATCAATTTCGTATGTTTATGTCAAAAGCTATAACTTATTAGGTCAACCCAAAAACGAATAAAATAAAATAATAAATTGTACAACATTTAAATGGAAATGTGTTAGAAGTAGGAAAGAATTTGGAACTTTAAGTTGAAGAGCATTTGCTTTATAATGGGTATAAGTTTTACTGTCAACATATCTATGGGACGTAAGCTAACCCACTTATTTCTTAACAGCTTAATGAAATCCCTTTAGATTGATTTGGTAAAATAAAAGAAGAAAAAATTGTATGTATTTACATAAGGTATTTTCGCTCCCTAGACGTATTGTGAAAGGTTCCAATTTCTTCAGGAAACTAGAGATGGCCCTGACAAAGTCGATACTTTGGTCATTATTCGGTCTGAGCCTAAAAGCCAGTCCACTGTGACGAGCTCCGATGACTGCGGGGTGTACCCTTCCAGGATATCTTCCTCCCCACTCATTTCATCAATGATGGACTTGGTGTCTTCCAGCTGTGGTTCGGGTGCTGTTTGCGTGCCGCCCAAGGTGTCATTTCGGTACACCCGAATCACAGCTCTTTTGTAGCCGTAGCGTAATATTCCTTCGGCTTTGGTTAAGGCCCCTGCTGACTCTTTGTTGAAAGTCAGCAGTACCTGTCGCGTTGGGCCTGTCGTGCCCTCTAACTTGGCAATCAGTCATCAGTTTTGTGTAACCCACACCTCAAACAGCTTGAGGATCTTGTCTGGATCCATCGGCTTGGCTGAGACCCATACTCTGGCTCTGGGTCTAATGGGGACTTCCGACCAGTCAACCGACACTAGCTTAGCTCCTGGATATACCTCTCCAAGAACTGCTATTGCCTTTTTGTAGGCTACAGCCGAGCGACTGTCTTAGCACGCAATGGTCTTAATTGTGCCGAGATGCCATCCGGCGTCATTTCAAAGTGGTGGGGATCCTCCACTTCGCTCCAATTCATATAGGAAGCGATCCTGCAGCTCATTTTCCACACCTTTCCACAAGTTCCGAGGTACAAAACCATACTTGTTGCCCAAGGAGAATCTTGTCCCTCGTAACCTCGGCAAAGGAGCGATTGAGGTGTTGCGGTCGCGTCCTTTTTGGCGGAGGTGCAGGTTCCTCTGCTGCTTGAAATGGGCTTTAGGTTTTCCTGGAGCTGCTGGCTGGAAACCCGGCAGGATACCTTTGGCCCAATCTACTAGTTTCTTACCCTCCGGCTAGACCTCCGGAGTGGTAAGATTTTTTTTTAAGAATTTCTCCTGTCCGTCGCCTGTCTTGGTAAGACGGTTTTGTTGGTGGTGGCATTTTAGGAGTAGCCGGCTCTGAAGAGTTAGCGGCCAGCCCTACCTTGGACGAAGAAGCGAAACACTCTTGTTCCAGTTTTACGTTCGAGGTTGGTGGACTGCCTTCCCCCAGAATAACTTATAACATAACAAAATTCTCAGCTTTTGTCTTCCTATAAAGTTACCATTTTTCAGGAAAATTTGACATATACTAAGAAATTTCGAGGCAAGTCTGCAGTGTTTAGTGTATCCCATAGTCGATCAATGCTTCCATACGAAACTTTTGCACTTGTTGCCACATGATCCAAGGAGAGGCACTTCAAAAAGAGGACACTGTGCCACCTTTGAACCCGACGATGTAACAAAGTTATTTATATCAATGTCGAGGCAGTTAAAATGAAATGCCAATAACTCACAATTGATTTGTGGTGACAAAAAGCAATGAAGCTTGAAAGCAGTTGTATATACTCGGAGTACATTTTGGGAATCTCTGCTTAAGTCCTGCCAGGATTTACGCTACATTGGTTCGTCGCGTATTAAAAGAGACAGAAACACGAAAAGAGCCAAAGAGACAGAGACAAAGTGTGTGA
Organism: Chymomyza amoena; assembly: GCA_037043745.1. Lineage (NCBI taxonomy): Eukaryota > Metazoa > Arthropoda > Insecta > Diptera > Drosophilidae > Chymomyza > Chymomyza amoena. The sequence continues at coordinate 45,504 of JBAMAX010000965.1, read as the reverse complement.
AAATGAGACTCAGTCTGTCTTGTTGACTTTGCTGCAAGAGTAAGAGATTCATACGCTGACAACGTGACGTATGCGTGTTGACATTTAAAGCATTTTCATGTACGCTGCATAGTTTGTTGAAATATTAATCATACGCCACGTATGACATAGCCGAAAGCAGCTGCAGTTGACAACATTTTGACATATTTTTTTGAAAGAGGCTCTACATTTTATTATGCTATGTGCTTTGGGCCTAAGACTTAGAATTGTGCAAAGACAAAATGAGGCGTGGAGGCAAAGCACTACTAAAATGTTTATAATGTTCCCATAAAGATATATATCTTGGGAACTATGTATAAGAAATAGGAAACTACACATATGCCTCAAAATGCATCAAAGTTATATAAACGTAGCGAAATTAAGAAAAAAGAAGGGTAAATTAAAGTCCGAAGGACTGGCTTACTTTGTTATTCCAGCCAGATCTCTAAAATATGCGTTTAAAATAGACGATTTATTTAATCTGTTAGAGGGGAACAATAGATAATTTTGCCGAAATTCTCAAGTAAAGAGTCCATGAAAAACCAACCAAAAAGAAATCGAAAAAAATGGTCTTGGCCACATTCCACGCGCAATTGAAACGCTCTTAAGGACATTTAGAGCTACCAACCAATGACATGTATGAAAAAAATTTAAAACTCCAGCGATTACTGTCGTGTTAGTGATGAAGGTTAAATAATTCACGAATGGCGCATTTTGCCCCACTCTCCCCTACATACTCTTTGTTAGGAACGTCAAAGCAAGCGTCAATTGTGTGGGAACATTCTAAAAAAAATTAACTTGAATGCAACATCCCTTTGGAACCATTGCAATAAGGTACAAAAAAACTGGTTACAGTACCAAGAATTTTGTTTATACAAATTGCGCCGAAATTGAAAAAAGTAAAATGTCAAAGGTAATGGAAAAGTTTTTACAAAAGGATGAAACACTGTTGAGGTTATAATGAAAATGATGGCGGTCTCTCAGCAAAACGTGTTTGCGCAATGTAGTCCTTCCTAGGCAACGTGATATATCGAAAGTCAAACTAAAATCTTTTTTGGCAAATGTTGATCATGTAGCTATAAAAAAATCACCCATATGAGTTGCTATCCATCCAGAATCTTAATAACAAATGAGGACATTTCAAGGATACTTACAAATCCGGCTAAGGCTCCATCACCTCTTTCAACAAAGGAAACCGATGTTTTAAGAGATTTGAGTGAATTGCAATCACCTTTCCAAGAAGCAGCTAATCCGATTATGTGACCTCCACCAACAATTTATAGATATACCGATAAAAATTAAAAAACAACAGAAGGAATATCGGCTTTGAATTTTATAAAGCAAAGATTGCCTGAAAAAGAGGTACTCTATGAATCAAGGACAATTCGAGGAATCTCCAACCTTGTAGATCTTTTTAGAAAAGAAGGATTTTAAATGTGGGTATCAAGCACGCAAGTCATAGGAGCAGGAAATTTGTTCCATAATGTATAAAATTCTAACACCACGCCTAGGTGACCAAAAAGTACTTTAGAGACTCTTGCGAGTCTAAGGAGACTCTGAGCAAAGCTGGGCAAATTTTCGATTCGACTTATGTCCATATCTGGGTCGCTGCCGTATTTTTCCGATGTTCTATTCGGAATTTTATTAGCCGGGGCGTAGACGAATACAATAAATAAAAGATCATAAGAATCGGTCTAGTTGTTCATTAGTCCTAAATTACACCATTACTTTGTATATGTATATAGATTACAAAAATAAATGTTATAATGTAAGACAACATTGTGTAAATTTCAGATGAGAAGCTTTCGCTCAACACTGTAAATAATCTCCCATTTTAATCAAATTTGATACAGTAAGGGTATCTCTTAAGAAAACCTATTGAAGCCCAAACGATAACTTAAACAAGCTCATCCAGCTATATAATGCAACACCGATATCAAAGAAACTAAAACACACTTGTATTCTTAGGAATAATAAGGGATCTAATCTAATAATGGAGTACGTAAAGTCGGGACGACTTTAGGATACCCTGTACCACCAGCTTACAATAAAATCCGGTTCCTTCATAAAAAACCAAAAACAGAAGTTTTTTTAAGCAACAACTTTTTTTTGACCGATCGTTTCTATGGGAGCCAAATGATATAGTCAACGGATTTTGTTCAAATTTGGTACAGAGCTTGGGAACTATAAAATTTGAATGCCAAATTTGGTTACGATATCTTTATGAACAAAAGAGTTATCCATCTAAAATTTTTTTTTTTCGAGTTCGTGTGAAACACCCCTATATAATTTCACCCCGATATTAAAAAAATAAAATAAGCTTGTCTCCTATGGAATAATATGCGATCTTACCATCTCTGAAATCTAGGCGTTCAAACGGACAGACTGACAGACGGACGGACGGACAGACGGATATGGGTTTATCGACTTCTCTAGTGCCCCTGATCATATTTTAGGTAACTTTGGAGTGTCCCCGAGGACTAGTTCTATATGTTACATACATTTCTGGCATGCACAAACTTAATATACCCTGTGTACCATACGGTGTACAGGGTATAAAAACTTGATTGCTCTAGCTATGACCGTTTACCAACCATAAAAGCCTTTCGAATTCCAAATTTGCACTTTTCTTTGCGAACTAGGCGTTCATACGAATAAACATAGATATATCGACACAACTAATCACCCTGATAATACTTTACATAGCTTTGGAAAATCTCCAACGACTTCTTCTATATGTTGATACATGGGTTTGCACTAACTTAGTATACTCATTGTGCCATACAGTATAGAGTATAAAAATAATATAGCTTTCGTAGATATTGTAGCTTTTTACTTTTAGTGCAAAGATACCCTAAGGAGTATAAACTCATTATCAACGCCCCATTTTAATTTTGATCATTCGCAAAAAAAATATATGTAAAATATATCAGTAAAATATTTTTTCCACGCTTTTGTAGTTCCATTCAGTTGTAGAATAAAAACTTCAATACTAAGTTTAGTCTTAAATCTTTCTCACAAAAAATGGTTTCAAATCTGGGATTTTATGCCAAAATTTGTGGTAGTATTTCTGATTGCACTTAAAAAGTTGGCGAATGCATCAGCTGTTACGTTTTCATACACTCATACAAATTTGTTTTTTTTGAACAGCTGCTCAGAGTTTTTCCACAAATCATAGGGCAACACTGTTTTGCTTGTTGCGTTTTTAACTTGTGCGCATTTGAATAAACATGAAATGTAATCTTATTTGTTCTTTGTCCTTAAATCGTATACTCACTTCGTCTATTTGGAACGATTATAACGATAACGTTATCCGTCAACTTCCGGAAAAAAAATTTCACTTGATGTTCGACAGTTGTTAAGGCCACAACAATTTTCGCTAATTTCGTATTTTCAGCCAGAAAATTATTATTAGTATTAACGTTACACCCGCTATGAGCCTAGACATACAGCTTAAGATTGCCAATGATGCCATACACAAAGCGTCTACGGTGGTAAGTGCTCTCCATGATTACAAATGCATAATCTTTCATGCTTTTGGTTACATTTATTTAGGTGGGCTTTTGCGCCGACACTTGCATAGTCCTAGCAGCGGAGAAGCAGGATCAAGATGAAGACGAGCCAAAAATTGGTAAGCTGGACAACCAGACAATTGTGACCTATGCCGGAGTTGATGTAGAGGCCCACTACCTGGCGAGTCGTGCAAGAAGCTTGAGCTTGTTTAACATAATGCGCTCCCAAAAGCCCGCGACCGTACATTTAAAAACTTAGTGTGTATATTATTATATTATCTTTTATGTATTAACGTTCCTGTGCAATTTACAGCAAATATTTTACGAAAATTATGTATCGACACACGATTCCTGTAGGATGCCCTTTGTTCCATGCGGCCTTTCTGGTAGGCGGCTATGACGACACCGGAGAAGGCCGCTTGTACGTGAGTAGGCCTGACGGGCACTTGTACGAGTGCTCTTCCTACTCAGTGGGTCGCTACAGTGACGAGGTGAACGTGCGTCTTAAGATGAATTGCTAGCAGTTCCAGCATTATGATGAGAAGTCAGCTGTAAAGCTGGTAATACGCTCGCTTATAGAGGCGAATTCGTCAAAGGAATTTGTGGTGGGAATGCAGAAACAGAAGGAATCCCTGAAGTTTCTAGATGCTGAGAATAATTATAATAATAATAATGATAATAATATTTTATAAAAAAAAAGAACAGATTTATACAAAAAAAAGAAAACTCATATAGCAAATCCTGTTTTAAGTAGTTGTGAATTATAGGGAATTAATAATAAAATAATTTCTTTTATGCAAAAAAAACAAACATAATATAATATAAATGCTTGCCAGCTCTAAAAAAACGTTGAAACCGATTTTATTGTAAGTTACAGGGTGTCTCAAAGACACACTCAGTCTTTGTATTGGTTCAACTTGTTGATCATTGTTATATTAAATTATAATATCAGGGTTAACACCTGAGGCCTTTTTTTTGTTGTGGTTGCCTGTTTTTGTGCTTTTGAACTTAATGGCTACTAAGTTGGCTATAATTGCTTTTTCAGCTTCAATATAATAATAATTAATTGGCTTTATAGCGTCGCTGTTGTTGTGTGTGGGTGTGTGTGTGTATCTGTGTGCGTGTGCCAAGGCAATCTATATACATCATTAAGAGCTGGATGACAGAGCAATTTAAATTTCATAATTGAAAATTTACACACTGAAAGCCTCGGCAGTCAACCATATAAAGTGCAGAACCGTTCCCAATACCGTTCGCATATGTAGAAGGGTAAAAATGGCCGCCACCACGGTGAGGACTGAAAAATTTTCATCAGTTTTTCATTAAGCGGTTAAATGTAAATGTGTTTAAAACGCACACACCCACAGATGCACACCCATAGTCTGAGAGGAAAGTACACACAGATACACACACCCACACACATACATACAACTGACAGTTTTTTTAATAACTTAAGGTTCATATAACGAATATTCGTTGTACAACAAAATGTTTCCATTGTTCATTGTTGTTAATTTAAGCTTGATGCCTGAATTAATGAAAGAAACTGCCAACAAATTGAATCAAACTGTGGGTGGCATTCATTTTTAATGCTCAATATATGTATGTATGTGTTTTAAAAAATGTGAATCAGTCGAGTTGGTAACCGGTAATTGGATACCCTACAATGACAACCTAAAATTGCCTGCTTATTTTAGTGCGTTCTAACTCAATTTATTTTATCTTATTCTGCGTGATTATAATTCTCAGATATAATATTGTTTTACAATACTTTGTTTATTATTAGGTTAAGGAGACATTTTGGAGTACAAAAATACACTAAGATATCTAAGATTGTATAATTTGTTGGCCTATGTGGTAATAACTGCATCTAGGCATTATGGAAAATAAGAATCAGATGATTCCGTCTGCTATTATTTCTACATTGTGGATGAGAAGAGTTATGATGATGCCAAGGACGTTTGATTCATTAATTATTTTTTTTTTAAGAAAGATTGTTATTCTTTGGTACTTGGTATTGCCTTCTATTTAGTTCCGAACAATTATAGCCATGAGTTCATATTGATAAAAGGATATAAATTGTGATAAGGAATATGATTTCAGTGTAACTTTTAGCTATCTTCTGAGTTTAAAATAACTCCCGGTAAACGAACTATCTACCGAACTAATAGATTTATCACTTTTTCGAGATTTATATGTTTTGGCTTCTATATTTTAAACAATTTTATGGGTCTTACTTATTCGGAAAGAACCTTTGTTTGCAATTCAAAACTATTTTTATTATTATTACGGCTTACGAGTCAAAATAAAATAAACAACAAATCAGTTCCTAGATTTGATACTCTTCATTTTCCATGAATTCAAATCGATTACGAATTATGAGCATTTCTATTTGATAGGTATTGTTATCGAATTCTCTACAAATTAACTATTTGTTTTTTTTACTATCAATAAAAATAGTTTTAATAAATACACAGCCACACAAAAAAATATATTTTTTCGAGTCTAAAGGACAGACCATATTCACTATATGTTTTCCGGATCGCTGAACCCGAATCCGTGGTACTGACATGGTTTGACCTGCAGACCCGAAAACATTTTTTTTATTACTTTTCGACTCATTTTATTTCGTCTAGTCTCACAAGAGAGAGCTCGAAAGAAAGAATACAAAAATAAAGCAGTTCCCATTTTGCAGGCGACTATAAAGAAAAGAAAGTGGAGAATAAAACTCCTTCTTACTAAAGGGTTTTCCAATAAGAGGTGTTATTTTGGTATGCCCTTTTTGAGATAAATGATCAGATGTTTATTTCATAATAAAGAGGAAGATATGCCGTTAATAACGAAAAACAACATCAGCCAAATAGGCACCACAACCACCCTTACAGTACCATATCCATTTCATGAAATTTCTCATAACCAAATCGCAAAGTGGCTGCCCTGTGTCCTCGATAGCCTCACGAATTCTATCTTTGAGGTTTTGAATCGACGATCGGCTGTTGGCGTGGACCTTATATTTCACGTGACCCCAAAGGAAGAAGTCGCAAGGTGTTAAATCACAAGATCTCGGTGGCCAATTGTGATCACCTCTTCGAGAGATATCACGGTTCGGAAACTTTTCCCCTAAAGAACAATGGTTTCGTTGTTTGTGTGGCACGTAGCGCCGTCTTGTTAAAAGTAAACGTTTTCCTGATCAATACCATCCAACTCCGACCATAAAAAATCATTAATCATCTCTCGATAGCGTAATACATTCACCGTTACTGTTGATCCAACCTCATTTTCGAAAAAGTAAGGCCTAATGACCTCACCGGACCATAAACTGCACCAAACAGTCACACGATGAGGATTGAGAGCTTCTCAACAATAACTCTTGGGTTTTCCGAGCCCCACATGCGACAATTTTGCTTGTTGACTTAGCCACAGAGGTGGAAATGGGCCTTATCAGTCAATATGATTTTTCGATGGAATTGCGGATCATTTTTATGCATTTCAAGGACCCAATCAGCAAAGACACGACGTTGGTGATGATCGGCCGGCTTGAGTTCTTGTGTTAACTGAACTTTATATGCCTTCAGACCCAAATCCTTATGCAAAATATGGTGTAATGACGTTTGTGGATTGCCCAATTCCAAAGAACGACGAGGAATGGACAAACCTGGGTTTTCTTCAACACTTTGGGCTACAGCAGCAATATTCTCAGTTGTTCTTGAGCGACGTGCACGGGTTTTATTCTTCACATCACTAACTTGTCCCAACAGCTCGAATCTTTCCACCAATTTCTGTATTGCGGTTCGACAAGGTGCTTCGCGACGACCCAAAAATTCTTTAGTTTTGCGAACTGTGACTGCAAGATTTTAACCATTTTTGTGGTGAATTTCAATCATTTCAATGCGTTGTTGAAGCGTTTATCGTTCCATTTATAGTAATGGCGTAGTTTCTACTTGTCAAATGTCAAAGAATATAAGCTTCAAAAGTGACAGCTACCGAAATACCGAGTGATTCAAAATAACACCTCTTGTTGGAAAACCCTATACATCAGAAGTCAAGACAGAAAAAAAAACTTCGTGTCATTGGACATATTTTGTTTAATTTTTAGTTTTAATTGTTACTATTTTTATTTATACTTGGGTCCCAGCTGATGTTGTGTAGGGACAATCCGTTCAGTATTGCACGACGCCAGATTGGCTTTGGCCTTCCCACTCGTATGCTTCCTTGGGGGTTCCATTCCAAAGACATCGTGACGTTGCTGTTTCGGTCTTTTCTTAGAGCATGGCCAATCCAACGCCACTTGCGTGTTTTTATCTGGGTGTATATAGGAACTTCACAAGTTTAGTACCACAGTTCCTCGTTTGATATCCTGTTGGGCCAGAATATCCCGCATTTAATTCCAAGGCACTAGTTGACGAATGATTGTACTTTTGATCCATCCACGTTTCGCTGCGGTACAACAAGAAGATCCTCAGCTTTGTTCTTCTGCTTATTTGCTGGTTTCTCCATATGCGGAATAAGCGTCCTAACGCTGATCGTGCTTTGCTTATATGGTTCTCTATATAATCATCCACCCCACCACTGGTGGAAATTGTGGTGCCAAGTTATGAGAAACTAGCAACAAAGTCGATAGTGTTCCGGCAGATGGTTATGCTACCTTGGCTGGTATTGTTCGTTCAATTGATTATTGGATTTTCCACAGATACTCGGTTTTGGTAGGCAACCTTTAAAGATATGCTATGCTTTTTGCAAAATCCAATTAGTCAATGAAAAAAATTAATAAAAAAACATGGCTTGATAACTGAAAGTCTGCGAATTATAGATTCATAAAATTTACTAAACAACATTTTAAATTTTATACAATAAATATAGCTTAAACGGTCTAGAAAATATAGGATGGTATAGATGAAAGATCTGGGTTAATTGCTATTAACTATTATAACATTGCACATATCTTAAGTTCCCAGTGAGCCAGTAGTAATGCAGGGTATAAAAATTATATCTCAGCGTATTTTTTACATCTAGAAGGTGTGAGGGGGAGGGGTCTTCGCGTGTATGTGTGCGTGCATGTGTGTGTGTGTGTTGAAAGGTAATAAAATAACAAGCGGCAGTTTGTCTTGCCAATATCCAGTTTACGACTTTGTCTGTATTTATGAGTAAATGAAAAAGTCTGAGTGTGAGAGTGTGTATCTGTGTGTGTCAGAGTGTATCTGCGTGCGTGTGTGTTATTGTATAAAAGCGTTTGTTTGTGCACAAAGCTGCTTGTGCGTTGGTGCTAATGCAAATTGACATTTAAGAATTTAGTCGGGCAGCAACAAAAGCAACAATATATGCCTACATACATATGGCAAGTATATATATACTATATGTATAAATTTCGAAAGCATTGTCTGGCTTTCAATTTTATTTGAGATACATTTGATAATAAATTCATAAAAGACTGGTAAGAGTTATAGCCAAGGTCTACACAAGTCATTACAATGATGCTTAAGAGCTCAAAAACCTAATGAATTTATGCAAATGTTCGTCAATTGTTTGGGGCGTCTGCTGCCTTTGAGCACTTGCAAGATAAATGAAGGAGCAGATGATCTATTGACATAGTAAAGACTGCAAATGTATCGATAAAATTTTGTAAATACTGTTGGTTGTAAAATTTACGACAATTTGCGGATAAGTAATATAAATTAAGCTGTTTTAAGCCAGCTTGAAAACTTTGTTGCTGTTAGCCTGTGGCCTCAATAAAATTGTCTCAAACTTAACGAGCTGTGTCCAAATGTATCTATTACGATAGTTACAATGAACTAATATGAGAGCGGTATGAAAACCATTTAACGATTTTGTTTGGGAATAAGTACTTTTTAGAATTGTCGTTTATTGAAAATCTTTCAGAAATTGGAAATAGCAAAGACATTCGGTAATTAAATAAACCAAAATTATTTTGTAGAATATACATATTTTTTTAAACTTAAGTTATAATTCCCGTAGAGTTTCTGAAGATACACTTGTCATATCATATATGCAAACAGATTGCAGCATATTCCAGGCTCTTGTTTGGAAGCTACCCCTTTGCATTGATTACCTGTCAGGCCATCAAATATCAGCACTCCTATGCACACTCACTCTTAAGTAAATATTTGCATTTCAATACGAGGGCAGGTTGAAGAATAACTTTTCTTGCAAAAAATCTCCCTTGTCATTGTCTGTTAGATGAGTGCACTTAAGACACCCTTGTGCCACCAAAAAAAAAAAAAATGAAAAAATGAAGGTTATCCGCCCCTGCTGGTTTCATAATTTTAGAACATACCGAACACCTTCCCGATTAGCAATGCTTCCGTCGTGGTCAGTCAAAAAATATCATTTTCCAACACAGGTCGCCGCTTCAATTCCCAATTGCCTCTGTGATACACAACAACGTTGTTATTCCAACAACAATATTAAAGTATACTATCTTGAGTGCCACAGAAAACAATTTCTTTTCAATTTCCTTACAATTTCGATTCTTGGTGCCACAGACATAAATTGTAACAGTTTTCAAAATAATGCGGAATACTTATTACCGTATTAACATGTTTTTTGGTTTCAAGCCGTTGCCAAAATCATTAAAGAATTTCGTAGAACCATCGGAAAAATTAGTTTATTGTAGAACTCCCAGTTGAGAATTTATTAATTTTTGGTAATAACTCTTAAAGATGCCAATAAAGCTTGCACTCAAAGGAGAATTTGAAAATATGGGAGATTACAAAATTTTTTCTAAGACATACACAAAGAATGTGGTTTTGACATGAACTAATGAATTAAGTAAGTCTTGATGAACCTTAGATATGTTGAAATGGATATTACAATTCATACATTTTGAAGTTACGCCTATCATGTTCTTCAAATTTAAATTGGAGGATGTTTATGGGATTCTGCACAATGGACATTATGACCGGCAGAAGAGAAGGATGAGTCTGATTTTCTTGGCGTTTGGTATCTCTTGAGACTGAGTCGATAGTGTATTTCGTTAAAAATTGGATATAAAGAAACCGTTTGCTAAGTGACTACTGCGTTTTCAAGAAAATGTGTAACTATGCTGTTTTGGAGCTGCTTACTATTTATAACTGTGAAAGAAACTTGGACCTATCGCAAAACACCAAAAACATTCGAAATTGCGGATTTTAATAGATTTTTAGGGTGCTTTGTCATCATAATGAACAAACTCTTACCGTAACCAGAAATTATTATTCCAAGCTATTATAGGTATTAAAAGTAAGGGCACTCCATATCTCCATTATCTTTTAGGGAGTTTCCCTAATTCCCTTCCTGCTCTAGATCAAATCTTATGTCCACGAAACTTTTTCATGACAAGAAATTTAGATCTTGTCTCCCAAGACGGGAGACTATGGTTGATGGCAGCCCCTGTGGAAACCTCCGCAGGCAACAACGGTTCACGGATAGGTTCAAAACTGAGCAGGGTGTAGGTTTTGGAATCGTTGGACCCAACACCAGAATCTCTACCGCAATGGGCATCTGGCCCAGCGTCTTCCAAACGGTGATTCATGCCATAGAGATCTGCGCCCTTAGTATCCTTCTCAAGGGCACTAGCGGAGCAAACATATGCATTTATTGAGATAGACAAGCTGCTATTAGGGCATTGTCATCCTGGAGCATCTCCTCCAGGATAATTGAAGAATGCCATAACAACCTCCAAACCCTGTCCGCCCGGAACAAAGTGTAGCTATGTTGGGTGCATGGACACACGGGAATGTATGGTAACACGATCGCTGGCGATCTATCACGACAGGGTGCCTCCACCCTGACTACATCTCCAGCGCCGTTTGTAGTATTAGTTGGTCCACGATCAAAACCATGATAAAAAAATAAGCCGCAGGAGAACAAAGGAGATTCTAGTTCTCCCTTCCGGGGTTTCGTCAAGCAAAAGTGCTTGTCAAACCTCTGGTTACGATCAAGACAAAAGGTCTTGGCAGAGCCGACCTAAAGCTCCTGGTAGCTTACCAATTTGGCCACCAAACTGTTAGATATCATTTACAGAAAATTGTCCTATCGGACTCTTCGGAGTGCAGGCTCTGTCTAGAAGACGATGAAACCACCAGACATATTCTCTGTGACAGCCCAGCGCTGGTATGGGACAGAGCCTGTCACATGGGAATGGAATGGATTAGTCCCTTCCATCTCAGGTCAACACCAACAAAAGACCAACTGCTAGTCATGCGGAAAGCGGAAAGTCGTTTGCTTTAACTTAAGGGTAAGGTATAAAAGACCTTTTGGTCGCGGTGCCCCACATCTCGGTGAGGAAAAAAAAAATAGGGAGTTTTATTTATTGCCTTATGTATTGGCACATTACCTATTATATTTTCCATATTTGAAAATCTCTAAATCAGTGGCATAAATAGAAGGAATCAAGAGGCTTACTCCAACCCATGGGTTCGGTTCGTTGAACCGAATGTTCCGAAATTTGAATGGCACAGATACAGCTAAAATTCAATATCGTTGGATTTACGGTTGATTAAACAAAGTCCCACACGGGGGTTCTTTGATAGAATTAAACGTAATTGCCCAAATCAACGAAGCTATGCTTCTTGAGCCTTTATCGTGACACCGTGCGGACTTTTCTTTTTGGTGAGTCTCTGGTCATAGGATCTGATTTCCTCAACTACTTTCTAACCGTTTTTTAGAATTCATTTGACTTTGGGGTTTGATTGTGATAAAATTGTGTTAATGGAAGACAAGACGCGTGGCAAAGACCGCGAAAACCATATGGTACAAAAAAATGCCAAAAAGCCAACATAATGACACATGCATAAGGCGATTAAAAAAAGCTCCATGGATTTGGTATGTTACTGGTATTTTCTTATGGTTTCTTAAGGTTCTTAGTAAAATTAAAAAACTTAAGATATCCGCTGATTGCTACAGCTAACTACAGTTCAGCCTACCCTCGTATGTTTCATAATATAGACATTTCTTAGGTACATGTAAATATTTGCAGTGCCCTACCCATTGTCTAGAGCCAAAGTCTTTGAGGTCTTGAGTCAATTGTGAGGCGGCATGCAGCGCAAGTCCGCCAGAGCGTGGCGACGCGTTTCGAACTAACCCAAGCAAATAATGGATATGCTCATGGGAACTCGAGTACGCGCATAAAAACTTCCAGATACATGCTCCCAGTTGTAACTCAGGTGTGATGTGCTTCTTGTTGGTGGTGTCAAGTGGCACGAAGCAATCAAACGGGAGCAGTGTGGTTTACATTGTAACGATATAATAATATTGTCTATGTGTGTATCTGTGTGTGTGTCTCTGTTGTCTTGCACGTGTGTGTGTGTGTATTTCGCTTTGGAAAAACATTCGCGCTTGATTTCCATGGCTGACACATGACACCAAAGAGAGATCGCATCGTGGCATACTGGGCTTCAGCCACGTGGCTTACCATGTTATCTCAGATGACAACAACAAAAGCAGCAAGGTGTTGTTGGGTTGAGCTTATGCCACGTCGGCGGGATTTCATGCCTTCATATTGGCTTTTAATTTTATGTAGAAATGCTGTTCCATCTTGGGACATGGCGTATGTGCTATCAGCTAAATTGTTATTGGGATTTCACCGCCAGGACATTGTACTGGAAGAGATTTGTTATTTTGTTTTTGTTCTTGTTTTTTTTATTGCTTCTTTAATAGGTTGCTCGTTATGTTGTTGTTTTCAATTTGCTTTGTTAAAGCTAAGCCTTAAAAACTAAAATAAAATTTTATTGTTCAAAAAATATTTATTGTTATTCAATTTAGAATTGCCATCCCATGCAACTCCTTTACAATTAAATAGATAAATAAACGTATGATTTGACTTAATGGGAGATGGTAAGGCAGTAATAAATAGTTATCTTTAATTTTTTTGATTCTTTTTTATTCTGTAGAGATACAAACTATTTATTATCTCGTTAAAACAATTATAGTTATAGTTAAAATGGAAACCTTCACAGAAAAATATTGATTTCCGCAACTTATTTTTAAATGGTATATTCAAAAGAGGATAAATTTATATTTCTAATCTACACTCTTCTACTTAGTAATTATATAATTAGATGGCGTACGTTGAAGTCGAACGCTAACGAATTTGGAATACCCTGTATCGTCAATTTGTAATGAAATGCGGTATATTGCACAAAAGCCCTAAACGAAATATGTATTACAAAATATCTATTGATTTCAAACATCTTTTTAAGTTTTTAGTTGAAATAAAAAAGATAAAAAGGATTGATCTGCCGATGATGTATACGGTTTCTTAGGTATTTCGATACGATGAATTTGAATCCGATATCAGAACTTGCCGTCTATGTTCCATCCCACCCTTTAAAAAATATCGTGATAAATCAGGTTTCTAAGATAACTACGAAAATAAATCCATTTATGGGTTTTTTATATATAAATATAATAAACTCGTTACTTACTCGTTCTTTAAAAATAATTTCCATTGTTAGCCACAACTTTTTCCCAACTTTTTGGCAGCTTCTAAATCCCTCGTCGGAAAAATTGTTCTTCTTTTGACGCGATGCACGAGTAGATCCAATTTTTAGCTTCTTCGAAAGAACGAAAGTGCTGTTTGGCCAGGTCATGCGTCATCAATCGTAATAAGTAAAAACCAGATGGGGTGATGTCAGGAGAGTAAGGCGTGTGGGGTAGGACGTCCCATTATTATCATATTAGTTGCGTCCGATACAGGACTCCTGTAATGGTTTCGCCTGGATGCAAGAGTTCAAAGTACACTACACCGAGCCTGTCGCACCAAATACAGAGCATCAGCTTCGAGCCTTGAATTTTCGGTTTCGCTGTTGATGTTGTGGCATGACCGGGAAGCCCCACGATTTTTTTCGCTTCGCGTTGTTATAGTGTATCCTCTTTTCTTTGCCGATCAGGATTCGATGCAAGAAACTCTTTCGGTTTTGCCGTTGGAGGAGCTGTTCGCACGTGTAAAGGCGCCATTCGATGTCGCTCGGCTTCAACTCGTACGGCACCCAATGTCCCAGTTTCTGAATCATTCCTTAGCTTTTTAGGCGATGAGAAACGGCTTGCTGAGTGTTGCGTTCTACAACCAACTTCATCCAGTAAAGTCTCTAATTTTGAATCCTTGAAATTTTTCACGGTTCCGGGACTATCCTTGTCTTGCACGTCATATTCGCCATTTTTAAACTTTTGAAACTATTCCCGCCACGTTCTTTCAGTAATACAACTGAATTTTTTTTTCGAATGAAATGCAAAAACCAAGACTTCCTGCAAATTATCCTTGTTTAACTTAAATTTTGACATTTTCGCACACGAAACAAAGCACAGTAAAAATAGACAAGCGATATTCTGTGGAGTTTTTGACCAATTTCTCTGCTGGCAATGTATCGAATTTCTTCGTACTTATCGACCGATGTTTTGGGAACTAATTTATCACATAGCCTCAAGCAAATCATAAAAATCTTTTTCGGTTATCTGCTCTGCTAAAGCTGAGTCCGAACACCCCAAAATAGATATTTTTATGGCGATCTCTGAGGTTACGTCGTATGGTGTTGTTTTGGACATCGGATTCAGGTTCAGCGACCCCAAAAATATAAAGAAATTATGGTCGAAACTCTGGCTCCTGAAATCTGGCTTTTATTTTTGTGTGGCTATTTATTAATATTGTAAAACCTATCCGAGAAAGCAAGAGCTTTATATAGTCGACCTGACTCCTTCTGAGTCCCTTTTTTGGTTCATTTGAGACTCTTTTTTTCAACTAACGCCTTACAATAACCAACCTTTAATACCAATTAACTAACTAAAACTTTTTCAATAACTGCTGCCGCATCTGCCAGATACAAAAATTAATTTCAAAACTGTGCCTTAACTACGCCGCGCATTTGCGATTCAGAACTCAAACAGGATGCCTTTTGCTCGGCCATTTTATTTTCAAGCCAAGACACTTCAAATTACCAGCTGCCGTTCTGTAGAGTCCTGACAAGCTGAGATTTATTATCAACAACATTAAGTGATGCATTCATTAACAATCTAAACGCGTCATCTTCAATCTCAAGGATATTGTTGCTGTTTTTATCGAAGGATTTGCTTAATTTAAGTCGAGCGCGTGCCGTCAAATGAAATTGAAGTAAATTTGCACGTGGCTTTTGCACGGAAGCAGCTGCTAATGTTCCTTTCTTATCAACGTATCATATGTCTACGGCTTGGAATTTTTAGGCATAATTAGATTTTCTTTTGGTAGATTTTAAATTCAACTTAAGAATTTGCTCTTAAAGCGAATAAAAAGTGAATTTACGAAATGGCAGAGTACAGTTGTAGTCCGTGACAGTTATAAATCTTTCAATCTTTCTTCCATTGCAGTTTGATTGCCATTTTGTGGCGCATTCGTCCTCAGTGTATGTGTGTGTATCTGTGTGTGGCTGCCATCTTTGATGGACATCTTGGCATTACCATTGTCTGGCATTTTGTTACAACTTTGTGCAAGTTTTACAGCTCTAATCAAATCAAGCCAAGATATCTCTCCTCAGCTGTGTCATGTCAAAATCCATTAACGAAATGCTATCAAATATTTGCATACGAATTCCGAACATCGACATATATCTATCTTACAAGTACATATGTGCATGGATATGTATTAAAATCTTTTGTTATGGGGTTTATACAAGTGACAATCATGATTTAAACTACAAATAGATTGTTAGTTAAAATACTTGAAAGATAGTATTGAAAGATAATCGAGGTTACATGATAATCAGATTGGAAGTTGTAATATATTTCTCTATTATATACATTTAATAAGTAATAAAATTCGAATAATATTTTGGATTTGATTTGTGCAATTTCTAAAGAGATAATAGCTTACATATTTAGTTAGTTTTAATAAGTTTGTATGGATTGTAATCGATAATAACGATACTTTACTAAAGCAGCTAAAGAAAATGTTAACCATTTTTATGTATCGAGCATTCCAAATTTATTTTATTACTGACCCTAAATGCTATCAATATCAATTTTTATTGTGTCTTTACTACGATAATAATAATTGCAAATAAAAATGGCGGACGATTGAAAGTCGGGCACGGTTACGTTTGAGATACTCGATACTATCATGACAATTACATAAATAAGTAAGGTACTCTTCAAAATGTATTCAAAAATAAATAAATTATTTAGTTTTTGGTCTTCCTTAATAGGGTCATATAAAATACAATATATCCCGAAAATTATATAAATATTATTTCGTTGAAAGAAAAAAGGATATAAAATATATACAGGAGAGATAAACGGACGACGGACAATCAACTTCTGGAGTCTCCTTGATCATATTGTAGCTAATTTTGGGGCCTCCAACATCCCCTACCCCATAGGTATGGGGTATGTAGGTATATGAAAACTAACTGAGTAAAAAAAATTAAGAGTTTTTCAAAAAACGAACGCTTGGCTTGAAACAATAAATTTCGGTACAAAAAGTAGTCCAGGAGCGATTGGTTGTGGTTAGCTTTTAAGATAGAAATTTTTAGTGTGAAATTATTTAAAATTATTGTTAGAGGAATTGCGGAAGAGTGTTTAGAAGTAATGCTGAGATCGAAATTATCGTGTCCTAAGTTTAGGAAAATAGATAAAAAAAATTCTGAACTGAAACAATCTGCCTAAGATCGAACTTCAATTAAGATCATCGCGTCTTTCAGTAAGCAGTGAACAATAGTAAAGTATTTGCTTATCAACTTTTATTTTTATGTCTTTAAGCAAGAAATATCGAATTTATGATTAAAAATTTAATTTATTACTTCTGGGAATGGACAAAACAAGTTAATTCTATGTGTTGATTTTATTTCAATAAAACCATTCAAAGGGTTTGTTTTAATAAACGTTTTTTTTTACTTCGTAAAAGACACAAGATTATGGTTATCCAAATCACAGCCATATTATATAGCTTCCATATAGACTTACTACATCAGATTTGACTTTTTGGAACATATTTTGTATACATATATAAACATACATATATATGCTGACTTTGATACGAATCGGTAAAATATTATACAGCTGATATATCAGTCACGGAGATGTAATAAAAACTTCACATGTGACAGGAATACCTTAATGAATTTTGTACCACTGATTAAAAGCCCCCTAAAACCACATTAAAAAAGATTTAGAGATTTTCTCAGAACCGACATACTGGGTTTTTTTTTTGGATCTTGAAATCGGATTCAGAGTCCACAAATATGTATATAAAATATCGCCAAACAAAATTTTTGAAGAAAGTGTTTTTTTTCCATATAATAAAGTCAAGTCAAAAAAAAAGCAGTTCGAAGACAGATCCCCAAAAATTGATTTATACTTGATATTAAGGGACTGTACCCAAATTACGTGACCTATTTTTAACCATGACATAAGGCAAGACGCCACGTAGTCATTCGTGAGTATAATTTGAAATAGCCAGTGTTCTAATATACCTCAAGTTAGTCTTAGTTTTGTAAACTTCTCTAACTATATTATAAATAAATAAATAATTTGAAATAATTATTTTCTTCAAAGTAATAAGTAAAACATCCCAATTTTCCAAGAAAAAGTGATAATTTCCCTGCACAATATTATTGACTACGTGACAAAAACATTAACAAATTGTTGTCTTTTTCCCTAGTATTAAAAATGGCGTACGTAAAGACGGGCGCGGACGACTTTGGGATACCCTGTACCACTAGCTTGTAATAAAGTCCGATTTCTTCACAAAAAACTGAAAACAGAAAAATTTTTAAGAAAAAATTTTTTTTTTGACCGATCGTTCCTATGGGAGCTATATGATATAGTCAACCGATTTCAATAAAATTTGACACAGTGCTTAAATACCTTAAAAAAGATGTGAATGCCAAATTTATTTCAAATATCTTAACAAACAAACGAAACACAACAAATTTTGTTAAAAAATCGATTTTTTGGAAGATTAGACCTATGGGAGCTAAATGATATATTTTGTTCAAAATTGGCACATTGCCTAAGTGGTCTAAAAAATTTCCAATCCCCAAATCTGGTTACGATATCTTTATTCATAAAAAACGAAATATATCGAATTTTTCTTTAAAAAAGTTATTTTGGTCGATCGGTCCTATGGGAGCTATATGATATAGTCAAGCGATTTCGATCAAATTTGGTACAGTGATTGGGAACTATAAAAAACTTTCGAATATTTCGAAATTTGGTTACGATATCTTCATAAACAAACGAATTGTTCATCTAAAACGTTTTTTTTTGTCGAGGTCGTCTCAAACACCCCCATGGGAGCTATATAATTTATCCCCGATATCAAAAAAATAAAATAAACTTGTCTCCTATGGATTAATATCGGATCTAATGTGAAAGTTTGGTAACTCTAGCTCTTACCATCTCTGAGATCTAGGCGTTCAAAAGGACGGACGGACAGACGGACATGGGTATATCGACTTCTCTATTCACCCTGATCATATTTTAGGTAACTTTGGGGTGTCTCCGACGTCTCCTTCTATATGTTACATACATTTTCGGCTTGCACAAACTTAATATACCCTTTGGTACCATACGGTACAGGGTATAAAAAGTTTTTTACCAGGAGTGGGAATCACGTGTAAACCTAGACTTGGGTACTCGCCGTAATTGTGACACAACGTAGAATCGGACATAGAACACGTGTAGAATCACGCGGCAAACTTGGCCGACATACTGCAGCACTGTCTGAATAGAGTCCAGTGCTCATATATTATCCGTGCTATCACGGAACACTGGCTGGTGGGAAACCACGCATCCAGGTTGAATGCACCATGACTTCTGTAGAAGCTGCGGCGATGAGAAGGAGCTGGAGACAGTGGAACACTTTTCCTTTCACTGTCCTGAACTGGGCAGTAAAAGATTTAGGTTCCTACAGTCACACTTTCTTGACGATTTATCTCAACCATCTGAACAGAGTCCAAAATGCCTTTTAAGGTTTATTCAGGCAGCCGGATGGCTTCGTGACCTATTATAGGGGAACTCTCAAGTGGGGAAGATTGGTGAACTAGCTCACTCTAGCGGTATCGCAACGGGCCTATCCTGGGCCTAAGTGGAACGTCAGTCCCAACTGCCGCCCTAACCTAACCAAACCTACCAGGAGTGCTTAAACAGCGAATTGTGGTATAGCTAGGGTCAATGGACATTCGCATCAATCAAAGCCGCATTTTTATTAGTTTTTAAATCGGTTGACTATATCATATAGCTCCCATAGGACCGATCGGCCAAAATAACTTCTTAAACTTAAATATTCGCTATATTTCGTTTTTTAATAAAGATATCGTAACCAGATTTGGCATTTGGAAATTTTTTAGACCACTTAAGCAATGTGCCAAATTTGAACAAAATCGGTTGACTATATCATATAGCTCCCATAGGACCAATCGGTCCAAAAAAACGTTTTATCTAAAAAATTCGATGTGTTTGAATTGTTTGTAAAGATATTTGAACTAAATTCGACATTCAGATCTTTTTTAAGGTATTTAAGCACTGTGTCAAATTGTATTGAAATCGGTTGACTATATCATATCGCTCCCATAGGAACGATTGGTCAAAAAAAATTTTTTGCTAAAAATTCTTCTTTTTTGGTTTTTTGTGAAGGAACTCGATTTTATTGCAAGCTAGTGGTACAGGGTATCCCAAAGTCGTCCGCGCCCGACTTTCTGTACGCCATTTTTTTTATTCTATTAGGAAAGATATAATGTACAGTATTTCAGCAAGTAGCCTGTTTTTTTTGTAATTTAGTTAGATTAGTAATAATTAGAATTAGGCAATAAGAAAGGACTTAAGACAGTTCCGCTCCAAAGGGAAAAAATAACGTGTAGTTTATTTACAATAAATCGACTTCCACTTTTTTTTTTGGAAACTAAAACAAACACGTTTTTTAGTATTGGAGAACTCTGCCACTTAAATTGGAAATTGGAGGGGAATATTACACTAGTCGACAAATGTCAAACTTTTTTTTTCTCCAAAGAAGAGACTAATATTTTATGTTAGGGCGATTTTTCAGCATTCAAAATTCGTTTTCTTTATTATCCTCTTATGGCTCGTTTTTTTTATAGAACTATTTTAGTGAAAAAGGACTTTTTTCAAAAAACGGTTGCACATATGATGTCATAAAATTTGTACTAATTCGAATTTTATTTTTCCTTAAAAGTAGAATAGAGTACCTTGCTCCAACCATAAAAATCGGTAACCTGGAGAAAAACCCACAGACTACAATGTGTGCCCGAAAGCCCAAAAAACACAACATTTTGGTAACTTTTTCTACAAATATCGCTATTTCTTTCAGAAAAAGTCCGAGGCACTTAAAAAGTTAGTTATTTTATGTTATTGGTCGTGATATAAAGATGCGATTTCTGTTTAGTGTTATCTTTTTATGATAAAAATTGACATTTTCTAAATAATGTATGAGTACCAACCCTGACTACACTTTGCTTATCACGTTTTTAAAGTCAATTTCTTGAATTTCTCACCGCATAAACTTGTTAAAACAGCTTTTGAATACTTGTCTGTGCTTATTTTCATAATTTCATATACCCAGCCCTAGAATGCTAGGATAGGCACATGTGGCAGCCACATGTGGCAGGAAGTCTGGCTCCCTAGCTGCAGGCTGTGACATATGGCAAAATCAAAGCTCCAAGAGTGACACAAAAACTTCCACTTATGCAAATTCCAAGCGCCCTGAGACTGTGATGGAAACTGAAATTTGGCATGGAACTGTGCACGGTCCTTACCCAACACTGTGTCACGTAGTCCCAGGCCCAAAGCGCTCCAACTGTTGGCTGCAATAAATCGACTTGGATGCAGTTAAATAAGAGCTGTATGCATTCAGGGGCATATTTATAAGTTGTTTTTTTTTGGTTTTTTTTGCACACAAATGTTATTTAAATTGAACCCAAAATGAAGTGAAAAAAGCAATTTGCTGCAGCTGCTACAAAATGTTGCACGCATTACGAACCCACCGATTTATATTCATTTGCTGCACTCTGAAATAAGCAACGATAAATTTTGGCATATTTGCAAATAATTTAATTACAACGAAATCTTGGCGGATATTTCATAAATTTAAACTGTCCAAATCAGCTGGGACAGCAACAACAAGTGGCTATAATTGCAATTTAATTAAATAACTCATCAATAATTCAAAACACTTCTTGGAATACGCCCAGACAATGGCTGACATTTCACTCGCTCCCCGCATAATAAATTCATGGAAAATTTTCGAATATTTTATTTAAATGCGAATTGTAGGCAGCAGATTTATTGTAGAAATTTAAAACACATTAATTTAGTTTACAAATTGTTATACATCAAACCATTATTAAATAACAAGAAATTAATTTTCATTTTGGAGCATAATACGATATGCATCATTATTGAAAAGTATCGAATAAGTGGTTTGCATCAAACTATTCAAAATTCAATACAATTAAATGTTTGCACTATGGGCAAAAATCGCTGGAATACCATAAAATTATTTAATTTGTATTAAGTGGTTGTTAAAGATGGCTCTTGGTATTTAATTAAGTGACGTAATATTTTCAACAAAAAATTAGATTTTTTTCCCCTTAAAAGGGTTCCTCACAGAGAGGTGGGGCATTGCGATCAAAAGGTCTTTTGTACCAAACCCTTAAATTAAGGCAAAAGACTTTCCGCTTTCCGCATGAATAGCAGTAGGTCTTTTGTTGGTATTGACCTGATATGGAAGGGACTAATCCGTTCCTTTCCCATG
Source organism: Chymomyza amoena (assembly GCA_037043745.1). Lineage (NCBI taxonomy): Eukaryota > Metazoa > Arthropoda > Insecta > Diptera > Drosophilidae > Chymomyza > Chymomyza amoena. Next base: position 23,244 of record JBAMAX010000965.1, on the reverse strand, counting down.
TGACAGACTCTGTCCCATACCAGCGCTGGCCAGTCACAGAGAATATGTCCGGTGGTTTCATCATCTTCTAGACAGAGTTTGCACTCAGAAAAGTCCGTTAGGCCAATTTTCTGTAGATAGTATCTTACAGTGCGGTGGCCAGATAGGTAAGCTACCTGGAGCTTCAGGTCTGCCAAGACCTTTTTTTTTTGATCGAATCCAGAGGTTTGACAAGCACTTTGGCTTGATGAAGACCCGGAAGAGAGAACCAGTATCGCCGATTTGTGGGGCCGCAGGAGATGCAGTCAGGGCGGAGGCATCCTGTCGTGCTAGATCGTAAGCGATCGTGGAACCATCCACTCCCAAGTGTCCAGGCGCCCAACTTAGCACGACTTTGTTCCGGGCGGGCAGGGTTTGGAGGTAGTTATGGCATTCTTTAACCATCCTGGAGGAGATGCTCCAGGATGACAATGCCCTAATAACAGCTTGACTATCTGAAAAAATGCATATGTTTGCTCCGCTAGTTCCCTTGAGAAGGATACTAAGACGCTGGGCCAGATGCCCATTACGGTAGAGATTCTAAATAAATATATGAAACGATTACGATCAAATTCTTATTTATTTCCACTGTTCGCTTATACTATATTCAAATTTTATGCCACCATTGTAAATATATATTTAAATATCATTGTGGCCTTTTGTATGTCTGCAAAAACTATGCAATTAATACATTTACGGTGCATTAAAATATTTTGACGATAATTTAAATTATTAAGCCTTATAGTTCACAACTTGTTCAAGCGCTCACATGCATATACTAGCAGCTGAAACTTCTGCAAATGTGCTTTTATTTTTCATTAGTCATTATTTAGATTTTACTTTATAACAATATTTTTTTTTGTATGTATATTTAACATTAATAATTTTATTAGTCAATATTTGGATCGTAACACTCAACTGAATTTAAAGGCGCAAAAGAACTTTTGTGCCACTCCACAAGCACCACGAGCTTTAATATTTACCTGCTTCTTTGATGATTTCTGTTCATTCTTTGAACCATCACGAGGGCGTTGTAGGCGTACCCTCTTTTTATTTAACTTCTCAACGCTTTTGTAGGGCATGGCGGTCCAAACTTGGAAACTTTAGTTGTGAAATGCGCAGTAACTTTCAAAGCCAAAGAGTTATCGATTAGTTTTAGTGTTGATCAGTGTCAAGCATTTTAAAGTGTTGTTGGCTTGCTAACGAGCGAGAGGAAAAATAGTGAGGTAATAATATAAGATAATTTTAAAGCAAATCAACTTATAATTAAATCATATGCTAGGATCACATAAGCAGCCAATTAAAATTTAATAAACCACAAGTCGATTAATTTAAAACGCTTCACAACACACAAATTACATACAAATCGCAGTTAACACTTACGTTTAGGTATTTCTTTAAGTGTACATGCCAATTTACGCCATGGAAAACCAACAAAACTATCATCTTCTAAAAACTACATTGGAAAAATTAGAATTATATGAAAATGGGCTGACGTTGGCAGAAATGCGTTGTGTTCTCAACGTTATACAGTCGTCGGCATTCGATTTAATAAAAATGGGCGAAAACTCGGAAAGTTAACCTTAAAAACTATGTATATGTACATATATATGCATTTGTATGTTTTTATTCAATCACGTGCAGAATATGGAAGTTTGCAGCTCCTCCTTCAGTCACGATTCAGCCACGTAACTAACCTGTGAGGATGAAAATATTAATAGCGGAGAGGAGTCGGATGAAAACTGAGATTAAAAATAATGCCGATAATAAAAATAAAGCTACTGATGGCTGGGCATACTTAAAAGAAACAGTACTAATACGAACTGAAAAATCGACTATTGTTGCGACTTTTGCTTAAACCAATTGTGAATTATAAGCAGCGCCTATAAAAAACTCATGTCCCTACACATTGGGCCACATGGTTACTTTTCTATTAATCAACAAAACTGCATGCTTCCTTTTGTAGTCGAAAATAAAAATATTTTCAATTAATATCTAGTGTAATGTTTAATTCTAACGTTATTATATTAATTTAATATCACAGTTGAAAAGATAATTATTAAAGCATGAACTCTGTATTGTAAGGATATTAAACGTCCATATTTTCTTAATGCTAAAGTAAAGAATTATTGAGTAAAATTGAATTAAATAGAAATGCAAATTATAATAATAAATTTAGGCTACTATTAAACTGTGTAGGCATGAAAATTGTATACAAAAAAATTCCAAAGAAGATTTTTCATATAGTGTTAATACATTTGATACATACATAAATATATTAAAGAACTTAGCCCAATTCCATCGACAAAAAAAAAGTTTTAGATGGATAATTCGTTTGTTCATGAAGATATCGTAACCAAATTTGGCACATTGCTTAAGTGCTCTAAAAAATTTCAAAACGCCAAATTTGAACAAAATCGGTAGACTATATCATATAGTTTCCCATAGGAACGATCGGTCAAAAAATCGATTTTTTAACAAAATTTGTTGTATTTCGTTTGTTTTCTAAAATATTGCGACCAAATTTGGCACTTGTAAGTTTTTTATTGTTCTTAAGCATTATTCCAAATTTGGTTACGATATCTTCATGAACAAACGAATTATCCATCTAAAACTTTTTTTTTGTCGATGGAATTTTAATTTCCTTGTTTACAATAAGCGTCTTAACTTAAACATTTATCGACCGATTTTAATAAACCAAAACTTTTCTTACTCGGAATTAAAATTTCTTTAAGATTAAATGTAAAAAAGTAAAGGTGTTTTAACAAAATGTTATACAAAAATGACTTCAAAGTGTGAAAATCGAAAAAAAAAGTGTAAATCTTAGATAACTTTTAAAAAATCTCGTAGTTGCTTTGTATGAAGTATAAACAAGTGTATATCATCTTAAAGCTTGAATCTTCTTTCCAAAGCCGTAAAGCAATCGAAAATCGGTTGAAAAATGGCGACGTTGTGATAGTGGGAGTGATCGCAGTACCCGAAAAACGGTTTTTAAGCGATAGCTTGCGATTTTGGGGGTGTTAGACAATTTTGAAACACACTATCGTGATCTACTCGTCAAGACCTACAACGTACACTAGGTTACTTGAAAAGTTCTAAATCACTGTTGGACAGTGTAATTAACAATTTTGGACCATAGTAAATCAAACAAACATTTTAATAAGGAGTTAATTGAATTATTTGAGTACGAATACGAATTTCACTTCAACAGTAAAAATAAAAATTAATTACAAGAAAATTATTATATAAACTTATACATTATAAAAAAAAAAAATTTCTGGAATTTCTAAATAAAACGCAAAATAGTTAATCTTCTTCAATATTAATTTTGTCTCCATCAAAATATGACTCTTCTGAAGCAATATACATATTCCAACGCTTCTTCCAATTTTCGAAACATTTTTTATAGGCGTTGGCCGGGATGGCGTTCAGCTTTTTTATGGTCGATATGGAGTTAAAACGGGTTCCCCGGAGTGGCAATTTTAGTTTTGGAAAGAGAAAAAAGTCAGACGGGGCCAGATCTGGACTGTACGGTGCCTGGTCGATGGTCTTTATCGAGTATCGTGGCTCGATAATATGGCCAATAATAGTATTGGGGTAATTAGTCAGGCCTTGCTAATGTCTGTATAAATGTCGCTACGAAAACAATTGAATTGATAATTATCTCAAAAAAAAAAAAACAAAACAATTTCAACGTTCCCATTCCAGTTGTGAATCAGAGCAGCATGTGGGTCGCTGTTGGCAAAGAGTATTGTTTTCGTCAGAAGGAAGTCAATTTATTTATTTTTGTTAATACCGGGGTTACATTATGTATGACGTAGAAAAAAAAATGAAAGGTTTTAGATGATGATATCGTAGCCGAATTTGAATGAGGAAGAAACTTCTTCGCATGTATTATGTGAATGTATAGCACTCGCCAGTAAAAGAAACAAGCTCCTAGGCATGTACGTTCTCCGGGGATTGTTGTTACCATTACTGAGCCATGAAGGGGCTGCAATAGATCCACTTGGGTCGCAGTACATTTCTACATTTGCCACTCTGAAGTTTTTCAAAAACTTGTTTTTGTTTTTAAATTCTTTGTTAGCATTCAGCAGTGTTTTATAGTTCCCAATCCGTTTATGAAAATATCGTTACCAACTTTGACAAATAAAAACAGAGCATCCCAAAGTCGTCCGCGCCCGACTTTAAAGTACATCATCTTTTTATGCCCTGTACCGTATGGTACAAAGGGAAAGTTACCTAAAATATGATCAGGGTGATTAGAGTAGTCGATATACCCATGACTTTCGTCCGTTTGAACGCCTAGATCTTAGAGATGGTAAAAGCTAGAGTAACCAGACTTTCACATTAGATCCCATATTATTTCATTGAAGACAAGTTTATTTTATTATTATTTTTTTTATATCAGGGTTACATTATATAGCTCCTATAGGGGTATTCCAGTTCCCAATCACTGTACCAAATTTGAACAAAATCGGTTGACCATATAATATTGCTCCCATAGGGCAAATTTTTATACAAAATTCATTGTGTTTCGTTTGTTTGTAAAGATATCGAAATCGGTTGACTATTATTATATAGCTCCCATAGGAACGATCGGTCAAAAAAAATTGTTTGCTTAAAAATCCTTCTGTTTTTGGTTTTTTATGAAGGAACCGGATTTTATTGCAAGCTAGTGGTACAGAGTATCACAAAGTCGTCCGCGCCCGACTTTTTTTCGATATGTAACAAATGTATTAAAAATATTCAAATAATCTGAAAATTCGGCTAAGTTTGCTTGTCAACATAAAGCTAGTTAAAATAATATAAAACTTGGATCTGAATACAATTTTCGAAGCTCTAAAAGCTATTTATAACGAACAAATTTACACACTTGAAATTTTCGCCAAGAAAAACTATGTAAGATGGGCCAAGATTAATTGTTGCGTAATTAATCTGAAATTTATGAAATAACATTTAATTTACTTTTCCCTATTTTAAAAATGATAAAATTTGTGACAACAATTATTGTTGATTGTTATTTTTAATTTGATTAGATAGACGTCAGAATTATTCAACAAACGTGACCTGAATTGCCACCGAAGAATATAAAGTCAACACCCCTACTTATTAATATCCTTGACCTATTGGGTACCGTGTATAATTGTAGTAAAAGGGGCATAATCATAGGCAAATAGGTGTCATATAGTCAATTTTAGTTAGCTTGAGGAAGTCCTGACATAATAATTTAAGCTTTAATTTTATATAAATTCTTAAACAAATTTGCCGATTAAAAAATATCTAAAATATGCTTTTCACTGTTTTTTTTACCACAACTCCCACGTTGTTTCATTTGCAAATAGTTAAGTTCCCTTACCTAATCTCCCAAACATTTATCCTTTGAAATACGCAAAGCAATCAATTTTTATACCAAGTGAGTACATTTAGTTCAAGTTATGACAAACACGATAATCTTCAGAGTTGAGCCAAATACAAAATAACTGCTTTAGTAAGTGTTAACCCAACTCAATTTAAGCTTATATTTTAAAATTGATTTTGCACAATGTTTGCAGATTAAATCCTAGCTGGCTATTGAAAAGCTTAGACAATGCAACAATTGTTTGTCCTTAGAATGCTTAAAAGCTTTTAGACATATTTTCATTTGAAAACAAATCAATTTCCCAAAGAAAATCACTGGCCATAGGACTTGCTTTGTTAATTAACAATGAATTGGAAAATATATTCCACATCTTTTGCAATTTTCACAAGCCATTAAGTTAAAAGCTTCGGCTTATTGTTTGCTAAAATTAAGTATTTCATAATATCAACACTGTGGAGCGACAAATGGCACACACTGTGCTCACGATGACCTTCAAGTTGTTAATGAGCCGAGCGAATGTAAAAATCTAAATTGAAAAGTGTAGTGGCGACTGTGACATATACGACAGTCGAGTGAGGCCATACCGAGAATTATTCTATGGCAACTAGTGGAGGGCACACAGATACACACACGCACACGTAGGTACACACACACACGTGTAATACAAGCACAAATAGGAAGCAAATGGAGAGCACGCGGCAGCTGAAGGGAATGGTGGCTATGTATGGCCGCCATTGAAAAGCAAACAGAAAGTCTCCCAAGCGTTAAATGTTTGCTCAATTTTAAAGCTCCTCTGAGTTGGTACATACGAGTATAGGACGTAAGCGAGGTCAGGCTGATAAGTAATTGGCCTAGCAAAGAGGACACTTTCAGTGTTCCACTTTGAGCGCAAATTATAAACACGATGATAATATCGAAAAAGAAAAAGGTTCTAAAAATTTTAATTTTGATGGACACATTTGTAAAATAAATACATACAGCCCTTTGAAAATGTCCCTAGAATTCCGCAAAATATATCATTATTCCAATTGGATACATAATTAGGCTGCAAAAATTCAGTATATTTTCAGAGAATTAAAAATTTTTAAAAATTGTGTAGCAATAGTTGACAAATTTCAGGGTCATCGAGTGTATCCTTTTCTAAATTTGTTCAAAAAATATTTTTTTTGGCTTTTTTTCAGTTATTTGTCAATACCACGTGAACAAAAGACAAAATCCTTTGACATGAAAGATTACGACGAATTGAAGTGCTCTTCAACATGCAGATTAAATAAAAAATATATTGGGACCTTGAATTAATTTCCGGACTCCAACAATATATGTCGCCATTGGAAAAATATCAATAACACAGTAAAAATTATATTTCTTGTTTGTGCATATCAAATTTTATTTAATGATGGAAAATTTTGAAATTTGCAAAAAAAAAAGCATTTATGGGAAGTTCTGTTGGGACACTTCTTCGGAAAAAAAACGGTCCCAAAAGTCATCGTTTGCACCAAGAACACAATGTTTAGATTAGTTTCAACCCTCTAAAAGTGAGGATTTTGATGTAAAAGACAAAGAGCGTCCAGGGCAGACGAAAAAGTTTGATGATGAAGAATTGTAGACATTACTCGATGAAGATTCGTGTCAAACGCTCAAAATGTTAGCTGAAACATAGAATGTCGATTAATCAACCGTTTACAAGCGTTTAAAGATCTTGGGAATGATACAAAAACAAGGAAATTGGGTTCCATATGAGTTGAAGCCGAGAGACGTTGAGCACCTCTTTTTCTCAAGTGAACAGCTGCTTCAACGACAGAAAAAGAAAATTTTTTGCATTGTATTGTTACTGGCGATGAAAAGTGGATCTATTACGACAATCCCAAGCTTAAAAAGTCATGGGGTAAGCCCGGCCAGCCATCAACATCAACGGCGAAGCCAAATGTTCATGGATCTAAGCTCATGCTCTGTATTTGGTGGCACCAACGAGGTGTTATCTACTATGAATTGTTGAAACTGAATGAAACGATCACAGTATGAGTTATTTTGCAACATGAAAATGATCGGCTCTATGTCGTGAAATCGTGAAAACATTCTTGGAAACGTAAAAATGGGAGATGCTACCTCACCCGCCGTACTCTCCGGATATCGCCCCATCCAATTACCATCAATTTCGATCGATGCCACTTGCATTGATTGGCCAGCGGTTCACTTCTTACGAAAGTACCAAGAATTGGGTCGATTCATATATAGCCTCAAAAGGTGAGTCCTTCTTCCGAGCCAGAATCCGAAAATTACCAGAAAGATGGGAAAGAGCAGTGGCTAGCGATGGAAAATACTTTGAACCTTCAATTTTGTATCCATGTTTTCAGAATAAAAAGTTGAAAATTGAAAAAAGTCCGGAAAATAATTCAAGGTCCCAATAATATAAGTTGCAAGCAACCAAAGTCAAAAAAAATTTCAACCATTTTTCAAAATTGCAAACTTTTACCTTATAAAGGAAACAAAAAAAATTCTTATATGAACATTTCGAGTTCAAAATCTTGAATCAAATTTTTCTAAACAAATATGGTTACAATAAGGAATTTTTTGGTAGGCCAATTACTTTTGAGTCTCCTCTCGTATGCGTGCTTCTGGATTGTCAACAAAATGGTTCGAAATAATTCCCTAACCACTGTGAACGTGCAGCGGTGTAGTCCAAAACTGGAAGGCTTTTTGTAAGATTAATCTGGCATGTTGTACCTAATTCCAATACTTCTTCTGTGCCACTGAGTTTCCTTTAAACAAAAAAAATTATTCTGATGATTTGTACATAGGCATTGTTCATTTTTTTCAAGGCCTCCACCTAACTACCAAAAAAGAGATCTCACAATAAGAGGGCCTGAGCTCTTATGTGGTATTCGAAAATAAACCAAAAAACAGCTGCTATAAGAAGAGAAGGGATACATATTCAGATTCGATATCATTGATTTGAATAGGTTTGAGAAAATCTACAAATAGGGCAAGAACTATCTATAGGTTCTATGGGATTAAGCATAGAAAGATCACGATGGTCTTTATAGGAGAAGGGCATTCCTTTTTGGGGAGTAAAGAATAGTGATTCGATTTTAGCAGATAAGAAAGGGAGCAGATAATTTAGTTTGTCTCTTAATGTTGATTAGCTGAGCAGCAGATTGCGCCTTTTAGCTATTATTATTATGACATAAGCTAAGATATTTCTTAAAATCAGATGAAAACTTCAAAAGACTTAAGACATACTTCCCTATAAATATTCCACTGTTAGCTCTTCTTTGTGAACTTATCAAAATAACAAACTGCATTCACAGCTTTCTTTTCTGTAGCAAACTTATTGCTAATTAAGAGTATCTTGAATAAAAACCTGGGGCTTGTCTTTTAAAAAGATGAAAGAAGGAAGACGCTCTTTGAGTCAGTTTGAATGGAAAAGGTAGGGCTGATAGATGGCTTATTATGAATGACGACTTCTGAGAAAATCTTGGTACCTCTTTTGCGACGTTTGGAACATTGACAGACTCTTGCATATTTAGACAGATGCAACATATGCAGTAGTTCAACAGCAATCAGCTGATTTGGAAACCCTGCCATCTTTGCTAAGCCAATTAGCTTTCAGCCTGCCCTCGTAATTAAATAAATGTGATTCGAAGTTCCATAAAACGAACTTATGCTCAATGAATTTCTCCTAATTACGATTTTTATGAAGTACTAGCGTTCCCCGCCCGCTTCGCAGCGTTTTTGATAAAGTCTTAAAAAAATCTATAAATAAAATCATGTAATTTTGAATCAATTAAAGTAATACAATTTTATTGCAAAGCTTTTATTATCAGATTTGAAGTTCATCGACGCGTTCATGAGATCCTACATAACATTGAAAACATAAGTTTCTTTTATATACATATATATAGATACTGCTTTTTTAGAAGTACAGTCTGTAAAACGAGGAAATTTTGTCAAAGAAAGTGAATCTTATGTCATAACATTTTTTAAATTTCAAAATCAAAAATAAAAAAATTATAATTTTGGTTTCATAAATCGGTTTATTTATTTGTTACGCTCTAAAGATCTTCCGAATGCCATATTTGACTTTATATCTTTATAAAGGAGATGCTTAAAAATTATAACCTGCAACAAAATTTGTGGAACTACATCAGAAATAATATTTTTAATGAAATACGATAAGGGAAGCGGTCTACTTTTTGTTAAATTTGTTTTACCTTTATAGACATTTTTTTTATTTCAAATTTTAATTGTGATCTCAACTTTACTCAGCAATGAGATTACATTTAAAAGAGAAAAAAATAAAAAAAAACCGTCAACTCCCATATTTGAGAAAGTAATGCTTATCCAAAGACACAAAATTTACACCATATAACGAAAACTATCCTCATATTTCTTAAAAAGTGTTTTGCGATAAAATTTACCACAAACTGACCCGACTTTTTTTCTAAACTAATAATGTAAAACGATTTTGTAGAATTTTCTTTAAATTTCAGTTCAAGTCAAACCAAGTGGTGACGTCTTCTTTTTTGAATACTCTTACAATTAAAAAACCAACATAAAGTCTTTATTCTTACAATATTTTTCCATCTTGCGACTGTTCTATTTTGCACCTATCCGCAACCAGTTACATTCAAACTAGTTCGAACTAATACTGCTATTGATTTCCTACAGCGTGTTTACACTGTTTGCCTGTGTCTGCATCTGTGTGAGTAATTGTACGTGTTTGTGTGAGTGTTTGTTTAGCTGCTTAGTTGGCCATATTGGTCTCGGTTTATTTCTTTGTTAACAAATTGTTCATTCATGTGCAAAGATTAAGGTCAAGTAGCCAGTAATAATAGTTCGCTCTTAAGTTATTTTTATTTTCACAAAATGAAAATTTTCGATTTTAAAGACTTAAAAGTTAAGATTTAAGTTTGTTTAGGGAAAAATAAAAATTGCCCACAAACACAGAAGAATTCAGAAGTCATTAGCATGCTTAAGCAACCCCAACAATGCATGCATAAAAGCACTTAATTGTGCTTGGCCACCAGCTCGGCAGGCTCTCGAGGCTGGCTAGGGGTTGGACTCAAAGTCTGGGTCTGGTTCCTGGCAGCTGTTTTGTGTCTTTGTGCGGGTTAGAGGCGTCTGGGCGTCAAACTATGCATAAAGTCAGTCAGGCTTTTAGACGTTGGTCTTGTATGCAATATTACAGAGAGCACATAGCACGGAACCAGGCCAAAGCCGTAGTAAGGACACACACGAATGCCTTTGAGGGTGCTACCATATATACTATAGGTCTGTATATATATCACAATGCCAACAAACCGTGTGCCAGGCATATAAATTTCAAATTAAAACTTAAAATATACATGCAAATGGTTGCCGTCCGGTTTGTGCTGTTTATTTAGTTTTAGTTTTTGGCCAAAACGAAAACTTGCATATAAACAAATTAATTGCGTTTACATTTTCAATTAATTAGCAACCCAAAATGTGCATTCGCTTTGCCAATTTAGCTACAACTTTAATATAGCTGAGTCAACAACTTTGCCCAGCAAATTCGAAATGCATCGAACAGCTACCAAAGCTGGGGGCGTTCTTTTCCAACTACATGAGAGTATCGCCTGGATACAAGATTCTATAGCCATTGTAGCTTGTTTGTGCAATCGACTGTGAATTTCATACCAAAATTAATCCACCTACCTGCGCTCCAATGAGGCAGCAAAGCACCAACAAAACACCCATTCACACATGTAAAAGCTTTATTTACAAAAATCACTCATACGTCATGTTGTACGCTAGACTCGAGCACAAATGTAAATAAAGTTAACGTTGAATTTAAACATTTTGTCGCTTTGGCAACACTGTGACAGCACTTACAGTGTGACAAAAGTACCAAAAAGAAATAAGATTAATGGAAAATTTAAGAGTAGTAACCAAGAGTTATACTAGAGCTTCACTTTAGCCCAACTTACCCAAGTGATTTAGCTGGGCTTAGGGACACGACTTGCTATATATGAAAACATATTCAATTGATGCAACATAATTTCGGCGAGTGATAGGAATAACTATATTGACAGCACCCCCAAAAACTGTTTTGCACCCTTTTCACTCACAATTCGTTACGTGTCCCGCCAGGGGAAACCAATCTTGAACACGTGCTGGAACAACTTTCGACCAGAGCCTCAATAAAAATATAACAAACATAAACCGAAAAAATGTTGTCACATTAAAGCGACGCATTTTGAATACCCTTATAATAAAATTTATGAATATGGTCTTATATTGATGTAACTCCGAATGAAGAGGTTACCACTGAAGAGGAAACCACATCAATTTTTGGAGACCTGAAAAACCAATTTATTTGCGAGATTGTGAGGTGAAAGTATCGAATTACAAAGGGACTGACTTTTTAAACTGATATTGTGATTGAAATTTCGAAAAAATTAATTCCAACTTAGTATGTGATCAATGTGAACCCAGACTAAAGACAGATAGATCAACAGACTAAAGACATTCCTAGGTAGCTCTTGCTGGCTCAAATACTCAAGAAAATCTTGTAATACTTACTGGATTACTTACGAGACATTGCGGACTTAAGTGACAGCCAAAGCTGAAGTTTTTATGAAAACTAAGTGGAAACACCAAAACATACAATTACAGAATTTCATTTGGACAAGTTAAAAAGCTTAAGGGTATGTAGCTAGGGGGATAACAGTCATTTCCACTGATACTAATTCGGTACAAGGCAATTCCATCTAGAAATTTCTTAGTGACATATATCAAGAGTCAGTAGCAATTCATAGGAGATTTGGAAACCTATTTTGAAAAGCTTAAAGAGGTTAAGGTAGGAGTAAAATCTTTGTGGAGCATGGTTTTAAAAGGTATTTTATTCTTTTTTTTTTTTAAAAAAAACTTTGTTTTATATTCTAAATTCAAATAGGTGACAATATTTAGGATACAAAAATAATTTTTTCCAAAATAATAAAAAACAAAATGGCAGCAATAAGTAAATGACTTATTTTCGGAGGAGCCTCCACAGTAGCAACTTTACCACTTCGCCATTCACTTGTGTGTTATTGAGTATTTTAAAGCAGATCACGAAAATATCGTTATACAATTAAAACTTCTTTTCATTTTACTTAATTATTCTAAGATAAGCGCATAGAATTTTGGACTGTTTCTCGAAGAGAGCGCGCTCATAATTTATTTCAAGGAGCATCCTTTTAACAAGCTTGCAAAATAGATCATAAGACAATAGCATCACAACACTGGGACTAAACTTTTAAATATTTTTGAGCACACTTTGTTTTACTTTTAATACATACGAAAGAAATATGAAATAATAGTTTGAGAAAAAATAAGAATCGAAATTTATAATGAATCCTAACTATTGCAGATTTTTTCTTCGAACAAAAGACTAACGCCACTTCTGAACGGAAATAAAATAACCAACTATTTTCAAATCCTCATGTTTTTTCCAACTCTTTATATTGTAGTTGTAGTGGATCAGACTTTGCAAGCTTTTCAAAAATTTATGACTTGACATCGCATCTACTAACTAGAGGTGAAATCTTACGAGCCCTAAAAAAAAATATACGTATACGTAATGTAGCCATATGCAGGTAATAGACGTAGGCATTGCCAGATCGATAAAGTCCTAAATCAACCAAGTTTAAGTTCTGAAAATAAATAATTTGACTTTTTTCCACGACGTTGACAATATTGCTCAGATTAGACTATTCAAGTAAGCTATTTTAAGAATAAATAGCCAGAGATTTTCAAGTAGAATTGGAGAACTATCGATAGTCGGCGCCATTGATAGTAATTTCACAATCATCGATAGTTGGCGATAGTACTATCGATAGTCGACGATAATACCATTCACAAAAATACATATACATATTTGGTTTGTATTAAAGGATCATTTAATTTTTAAACAAGCCAATTCATATATGATATTAATATTTTTTGATCCAAAAGTTTTGGTTCAAGAATAAAAGAATGTTCGCATTTTCTTCCTTGTTTATATTGGCTGGTTCGCCGCTCTGAAGCAAAATAGCCCGCTTTGCTAAATACTTTTTCGGACTCAACGGATGTTGCAGAGATGTCTCCGTTGCCGTGTTCAAATTGACAGGGTTGTCTTTGACTGATAAATTCAAAAGCTCATTTTCAAAAATTGCTAATGCTTGTTTAGCATTTGAATTATACTTATCTTTTTGAATCTTGGATACAATATACTAGCCATCCTAGTTACCGACCGTAGCTCATAAATTGCCAGATTTCTTTTATAGACTCTATTAAAGTATTTTGCATATTTTTTCCTTGCAAAGTTTGTAGTTGTGGTAAAAGATTTTCCACTTTGCGGTAGAGCCCATATGCCATGGGTATTATCAGCGAAAGAGTCACATATTTTCCACCAGAAATGTTTTCAGTGCTTTGAAGTTGATAATAGAACTGTAACGATAGCATCATTTGTTGTTAATATTCGGTAAATCATTATGTAGAAACTGTTCCTCCTTCTTGGCAATTCATGTAGCAAAGTATAAAAGAAGTCTTCTTTGCCTGAAAAAACTGACTATGCTCTTACACTTTGTAAACAAAACTTTCCCTAAATCGTCGTTATCGAATTTTAAATCATCTTGAACCGCCAGATTCAACGTGTGAGCAAAGTATGGAAGATTTCTAATTTTTAATATTTCGCACGCTTTCTGCATTGAACTGGCATTATCAAGTTTTTAAAAAACACCAAACTATCGATGGCACGTCGTGCACTATCGAAAATGTGTGGCTGCTATTGATGGTAGCTTGATAGTGCCAACCATCGATACTGCCGATAGTGCTTTCGATAGTTCTCCACCTCTAGTTAGAACCGCATTCGAACTTGTTTTTCGATCTCAATTGATCGATTTGACAATTTAGTTTTACACATACGTTACATATTATAAATTTTTAAATGCAAATTTTAATAAAAAGGAATTGGAAAAGGAAAAAAATGTGATCCCAAATTTTTTAAACTTTCAAAAATAAATTTCAGAAAATCAAACTGTTTGTTTAAATATTTGACAAACTTAATATTAAAGCTAATATACCCTACTCTCGCAACAGCCAGGACCCTACACACCCTACATAAAAGGCAAGCAAAACATTGACACTGACCAAGTTTGCAAGTTTATGCAGGGAATCGAAAAAGTTTTAAGCTTTGTAGGGGCTTTGATGCTGTTGCTTTATTGTTGTTGCCAATGTTTGTTTATTTCGGTAAAGTTTACTCGGTTATTTTTTTGTTAGTTTGACTTTTTCCTCGAATTATCTCGAGTGTTTTATTACATTATTTTTTGTGAGAATTATTTTAATGTGAAAAGTTTAATAGGCATGTAAATATTTATGGTTGTGCAATTTTGAAATGCATGTGTACCGGAAATGATTCTAGGAAACATTTATACTTTTCATATTATAAAATTAAACTCGTTAAAGCAGTTACAATTTTAAATGTTGAGAGGAAAATGCTATGTCAACATTTAATTAAATCTGTCAGAGAGTTGTTTATTTTTCTCTAGGGTGTTGTACAAATTGTTGTCAAATTATTTCTAAGCCTGTTCTCGTTGTTGTTGGCAATTGTTGGTCAAATGTTCAGACAGCAGTTGATACATTTTGTTTGCTTGCCAAAATGTTGACTAAAACAATTTGCTAATTACACAAAATATATAACAATTTGGTAGTACAAAAGTCGGACTGCCACAAACCAACATAAAAGGTAAAAAAAATACCTGAAGTAAATGAAAATTTCATTTGATATTGTCAAGATAGCCGCAAGAACCATTTGTGGCTACTTTGTCCTTCTGCAACAAAATGTTGCTCATATCAAAAACAAACAATAGTTAAGGTTAGTTTAAATTGCTGGCGTGCTTTGAATTTTAAGAGCAGGATAAATAAAATGCAGCTCAGGTAAGTTAGGACAAAACAACTGCCAGCTGGTCAAATGTAAATCGGTAAAGAACAAATTTTGACAAAATTTAAAATTACTCATTCATTGTGTGGCCATGACAACCCGTTCTCGGGTTACGGCCGACCTCAGCAGCTCTCGCCAGGCGCCTTTGCTTTGCACGCGCCTTCTCCAATTAGAAATACTCAAGGGAGGACAGGTTCTCCTCCACTTGATCTTTCCATCGGAGTCGTGGTCGTCCCCTTCGTCGGCTTTTGCCTATTTCGCTGGAGCATCGTTATCCATACGTACGACTTGCCTGAGGTAGCGCAAACGTTGTATTGTGATACGCTGGACAACATCTATGTCATCGTACAGCTCGTACAGCTCGTGGTTCATCCGTATGCGATAATCGGCCTCAAAACGAACGGGACCGAAGATTTTACGAAGAATTTTTCTCTCAAACACCCCAAGAGCAGATGCATCTGTCCGTGACACAACCCATGCTGTCACGCCCAAATAGAGCGTCTTGTAGAGTGTTACTTTTGTTGTTCGAGAGAGGTCTCTGCTACACATCTGCTTACTGAGACCATAGTAACGCCTATTGGCAAATGTGATTCTTCGCTTTATCTCCAGGCTGATGTGATTTTCGGTGTTAACGGCGATGCCAAGGTACGTGAATTCCTTGACCACTTCAAAAGTATAGGGGTCCCCTGCAACCTGGAAGCCCAGACGCCGTGCGTCCCAGCATATACTTCGTCTTGCCCAGTAACATTTCGCTTACAACGCCCGATGATATCGACATCATTAGCGTATGCAAGAAGCTGGACAGTCTTGTACCATTGTACCATTGGGATGTACACCGGCCTTTCGCAGTACCACTTTCATCACGAAATTGAAGTGATAGCATGATAGAGGGTCGCCTTGTCTGAAACCTCGAACAGTATTGAAAGGTTCGAGAGGTCCGTTCCTACCTTAACAGAGCTGATGGTACGCTCAATGTCATTCTGTAAAAAAGAAGAATCAGCTTCGCAGGAATACCGAACTCAGACATTGTGGTGTATAGGCGGTCCCATATCGGGCTATCGAATGCAGCTTTGTAATCGATGAAGGGATGAATAGTATCGATCTGTTTTTCGTGGGTCTTTTGCAGGATTTGGCGTAGAGTGAAGACTTGGTCTATGGTG
The DNA here is from genome assembly GCA_037043745.1 of Chymomyza amoena. Taxonomy (NCBI): domain Eukaryota; kingdom Metazoa; phylum Arthropoda; class Insecta; order Diptera; family Drosophilidae; genus Chymomyza; species Chymomyza amoena. The sequence goes on along the minus strand of JBAMAX010000965.1, from coordinate 6,785 downwards.
GTCAGTACACTCCATTACCAGGACGTTGAGACGCAGAACCAAATAACGAGACAGCGCACTTAATGCCGATCGATATGATCGTTACTAACTCAAACATCTACTATTAACAACAAATATTTTTATTTAATTTCGCTTTATCGGCTTTCGTTTTTTCCTAGCTACCACGCACTTCCTCAGATGGAATACTAAAATTTATGCAACATCAATGGACAATAATCGCATAAACAAGTTAAGCAAATAAAGTCTATTGAAGAACTAGAGATACATTGACAATTTATTCACCACATATTGATTATGCTTAATTTACCAAATAAAGCGGGTGTGTGAGATCCCATCGACTGAGATGAGCGAAAATTAGATTTTCTACAGGAAAACCAACTCTATTTCTGTCGATCGATGTTAAAACAATGCTGTTCCGACACAAAAATACTCCTACATTGTATGCAAATACAAGAAACATATGGAAAACATAGATTTGTATGGGATGCTGTTAGTGGCCTCCGTTGCCAAGTCGAAACTTCGAAAAACCAAATCTTTCGATCAACTTGAATTCGAAAGCACTTCGGAAAAGTGTATTAAATCCACGAGCTTCGCAAGTGAAGTGTTTCCTATACTATTTTGCCATAGCTCCCATAGGGTAACCAAACCAAAACTTTTAGGGTTCTAGGATTTGATCAAAATCGATCGACTCTTCTTTTAATATAAAGGTCAATATGGTTTAGTTATTGGAAGCTAGAGGTCATTTCCAAAGTGATTTGCTGCGTAGAATCTGAATCCGGGATCAGAATTTCTCAACGTCATAATTTTGAGACATGTGAGGTTATGTATAAAATATTTTACCTACCCTTGAGTTAATGTACAGGGTGCAAAAAGTTGTGGTTTGTCTCTTTAGTTTATTTAATACCATTCTTACCCTTTAATTTAAGATTTCAAGAGATCAACTACGATTATTTTTCGCAAAGTTATGGCTATTCGAAGTTACAAAATATATCCCTTTGGGCGCCAGGGGTTTAGATATCTCCACCACCCTAAGCTTCTTTTGGCTAGACTCACATAGTATGAGTAGGAAGATCCAACATTTATTTCAAAGTAATCAACAGAATTTAATTTTGTGATGCTTACAGCAACTTTCGTAAGTCAATATCTCAAAGGATTTCTTGTTTACAAAATTTCCTTGACTGATTATTCTATCAGGCACCCCTAGGAGGAGCATGAGGATCTCGTTTAATAACTTTTCGAAGAGAACTGAGACCTACAGTTTATAGTTGAATTCGAAAGGTGTTGTCTTATAGTAAAAGAAATGTTCTTGGCCAATAAACGTCTTAAAGACAGCGAATAGTACCACCGACCAACAGGTTTCAAAGCGAGTACCAATACGCTGCCGATAGTTTGTTTTCGGGAATTTTTTCTTGTAATTGCCCTAATACTACTAAATGGGTTTGCATTTTGACTGAATTTCTCCTCGTACTATTGTAATTTAGTGTTTTCCCTACGAAATCCGCAAAAGGACTCTGTTGGTATAAATGACTGTGACCATAATTTCTCACTAGCTTGTAAGCTTTTTCTGATAGTATCGCTTTTTTCTTGTCCTTACACTTACTTCCTGAATAGATCCGAACACTAGCCTATAATATGTACTTTGATTTTAAATGTGTTGGTATACTTATCCAGATTTTCTGAAAGGCTCGTTATCGGAGATGCCACGTCCGTGCCTATGGCTACTTTGTCCCTCGAGCCGCCTATACAAAATCCTTTGTCCAACCCGCTTATTCTAGTCAAGGAGTCAACGGCTTGAGCAATGTCTGCCTACTCTACTAGTAATTTATGAAACATTCCTAAATGCTTAAGTCTCCAACTTAATTCCCTATGCCAAAATATGCTCAAGGGATTTGGTTTTTTTGAACAATGAAAGGTAGCTAAACTCGCATTCTATTTGCCTAACACAGAGAGAGAGGTTTAAAACCACCCACACTGGAATGAACAAATCCGACAATAAACATTGACATGCACTTAAAAAGTTTGTCATCAACTGAGCACATTTGAACCACAAAGTGTTCCCAAATTCACAGGCATGCATTAGCCAGAGATTTGTGACTTCCATTTTCATTGGGTTCTCTAATACGCTCCATATATAAATGCAATTTGGCAAAATGCTCTGTAAATTGTAAATTACACAGTTGGAACTTTTACAGAGATACACCCTTTTCGAGGCACCTAAGACTTTGCTGATGTGGAAAACGGGGACTGGGAGTGTGACTCAAAAAAAAAACTATTCCAAATTCACCTGCAAGTACTTTGTATATACACTGCACCTCATTTGAATAGAAACGACTTAATAACTACACTAAGCGCATTACGTCTTCGGTGCTTCTTAAAACAATAAAGGAAAATGCAAAATTGTAATGGAAAAATTTAAATGTTAAGAACTCTTTGATTTTTTTTTAATTGCAAAATTTATACTCTTTAAGTGTTGATGCACTTACCAATTTGTTTAATGCAAATGTTCACAATGAATAGGCCAAATGAAAAAAAAAATGAATATTAACATTTTAGCCAGCATTTGTTACTTTTGAAAACATTTCAAAATAAGAAAGAAAAGTTCCATGGAACCAACAATTAAAGTATCAAATATATTTTTTAAATATGAATCTGAGGATCCGCCCAGAGTATTATTTATTTAAATCAAATCATCTTGACTATTATGTACTCTGTAAAATACTATATATCCATAATGTTTATCATCCCATTGTCATGCTACTGAAATTCTAGCTATTATTAGGACACTTAAGAACAACACAGCCCCTGGGAGCGATAATGTTCATGCTGAGCTTATAAAGTGTGATCCTGATACAACAGCGAACATTTAGTAACCTGTCTTACAGGAGATATGGAGAACCGAAATACTTTCGAGAAGCTGGAACGAAGGGATCCTTGTTAAGATTCCCAAGAATGGTGACGCCTCAGATTATAATAATTATAGAGGGATAACACTTCTTTCGGTTTCGAACAAAATTTTAACGTCGCTGATTATGAATCGTATCTCTCCTGATGTAGAAGGCACGCTCCGGGAAAAGCAATTTTGTTTTCGACAAAACCGTTCCTGTATAGACTTAATAAATACAGTTCGCACCATCTTTGAGCTATGCAACGAGTTTCAAGGCTCATTCTACGCAGCCTTCGTTGATTTTAAGAAAGCGTTTGATAGCCTGAACCGCCCTTTTCTGTGGAGCATTTTACTTAACCGAGGCATGCTAGAAAAGATTATCAAAATGATCAAAGCCACATACAATAACTTCACATGAAGGGTCAGCCATTCTGGTCTACTTTCTGATCCATTTTCGATTAAAACTGGAGTTAGGCAAGGATACGTGCGATCGCCCTTACTCTTCGTGTTAGCTTTGGACGAAGTACTTAGATCTTCACTCACGGGGCGCAAAGGCATACAATAGAGCCCATTCAATCAGTTGGAAGATCTAGAATGTGCAGACGATCTATGCTTATTATGGCATAAGTGCTCCGATCTCCAAGACAATCTTGAAAAAATCAACAACTACTCGCGTAAAGTTGGATTGGAAATCAGTAGTTCAAAAACGAAAATCATGTGCAGCGGATACACCGCGACTACGTATCCCAATATTACACTACAGAGTGAAAGGTTGGATAGCGTTCGAAGCTTTGTGTATCTGGGCTGCGTAGTTACCAACAGAAGCGGTGCGGACGAAGACGTCAAATCCCGCATTTGCAAAGCGAGATCTGCCTTTCCACAAATGGGCCCCATATGGAAATCTAATTAACTTTCCACCAAAACAAAACTTCGCATATTTAACTCTAACATGAAGTCTGTGCTCTTTTACGGGTGCAAATCCTGGAAAGAAACATCGAGCATAAATTCTCAGATTCAGGTGTTTGTTAACCGGTGTCTAAGAAAAATTTTGCGAATTTGGTGGCCCCAAAAAATTTCAAATCGTGATTTATGGTCACGCATCGAGCAAACACAAGTAGCGGATGAGATCAAACGCCGCAAATGGAACTGGATCGGCCACGCAGTAAGACGTGCTCTCCGCTGGAAGCCACGAGGCTCTAGACGTCCCGGGGTGACAGCTAGAACATGGAGACGTACAATCGAAGCAGAAATGCGAAAAGCCAATTATACATGGAATGTTATCAATGTTAATGTCAATTGTTGAGGCCCTATGCTCCACTTAAGAATCCAGAATAAGTTGTAGTAGTAGTCATGCTACTGTCGGTCCGTCGTTTAGTTTTTTATAGGTATATATTTTTCTTAAAAAGCAATATTGGAAAATTAATATAAAAAATATGATGGAATTTGGCATTTGAAAGAGTGATTGTTGCTTTAAAAACCGCAAAGCTTCAGCTTCTTTACAGTTCGCCTTAAAATTCCAAGAAAATATATCTTCTTTGGTTTCACGTCTCTCAAACCCTTCCTTCCATCTTAAAAAGCAGCTGTACCTAATCCCTTGAACGAAGGTATTTGCATATGTACATTGTACACCGTTTAAAAGACAAACTTTATTAGCTACTAAAATACGGCAAAAGCTGTGGGCGTTTTGTGGGCGTGACTCAGAGTTTTATGCAGTGCCATAAAGCTGCCAACTAAGTGCTGTAAATTGTCGCATCCCCAGCGTTTTGCATAATTTAAACGTCCAGATCGCTCAGCGTTCCATCGAAGGACGCTGAAGGAAAAGAAAAACCCCTTAAGTGTGGTGTGCAAATGAAGCGAACCAGAAGTTGGTCCCCAGTCTGGGCCACCAATGCGTATACGTAATAATAATTGTGTGGCTGCTGCCTCGGCAAACTAAAGCCACAGCCAAAGCGACTTTGTTCTACAACATTATGCCGCCATCTTGCCACAAGCCGTGGAATGCTTTGTGCAACGTGTTGGCAGCAACATGATGGCCAGGATTTAGGCAAGCTGCAGTCAGTATCCAGGGGCAAATGCCGGCGATAATGCAGCTGAAATGAGCTGTCGGCTGCTTGTTGCTATTTTGCATAATATGCAATGGGCCGCATTACGCATACGCCACGTGTACCAGCAGCAAGACAAAAGCCATCCACAGTGCAGGTGATGTGCTTGCATTTTAACGATTTATATTAAAGCGGACAATTTCTGATGCAATTAGAAGCCACAATGCCGAACCTGGACCAGAAGCATGAACAAAGCAAGCAATTTGGCCCATAGTACAGTGGTCAATGTAACTAGAATAACTTATTAATTTATATAATTTTTCAGAAAAGTAACGTTTTTATCTTGGATCGATCTTCTGTGATCGTTACTGATATACCCAAGAGGGAGCAAGAAAATAAAAAACGAAACTACATTTGGTTCCAAAATTATCCGCAAGAGGTAGCAACAAATTGAATTAATCCAAATCGTAGTAGTTTGCATGGTCCCAACCCCGAAACCGAGTAACCATTTTTATTGTTGTCTGTGCGTAAACTGTCACATATTTGAATATCATATTTATTCATACCTTTGGTTTATTCTCAGATCATAGGCACAATAAATAAATCAAACATATTTCGGCCAAATTAACTTATTCCAAATTTTTTGTTTAGGTTTAATTTTCTGCTTGGTAATGCAACCGGTTCCGATGATTAACAAAATAGAACCAATGGATGTAGCATTTGCAAATTTTGTAAAGGAACACAGAAAAAAACACCCAAAAATTAGTGAAGAAGAGTGTAGAGAGCATTGTAAAAAGGAATGGGCCGATTTACCTAATAAAGAGAAGTTAAAGTACTTACCAAACCCTGCTCAATAATTGGCCTTGACCAACTAGCCTATCAAATTTTGCTGGCTGCATCTTTAGCGTTAAGGAAGCTTAAAGATGTCGAGTCCAATACCGTCAAATGGCTAAAGCAAAGACCGCCTTTCATGTAAGAGAACCGAAAATGGTGAAAGTTCGAGACTTACGCTAAAAGAACCTTGGTGTAGATGCAAAATCCTTAATACGAAACAAATTTTAAAAGTTCAATACAAACATATTCACATATTTGAATATCATATTTATTCATACTTTTGGTTTATCCTCAGATTCTGGACACAAAAGCAAAACCAAACATATTTCGGCCAAATTTGTTGTTTAGTTTTCATTTTCTGCTTAGTAATGGACAAATTATGGGGACCACAGCCAGAAGTCATGCCAGGATATGATAATTTTCAAAAGGAAGAGAGGAAAAAACACCCAAATATGAATGCAAAAGATTTTGAAGCGCATTGTTCAAAAGAATGGGCCAAGTTATCATTCGAAGAGAAGATGAAGTTCAAGTCTAAGCCTAAGTCAAAATGATAAAAGTTCAAGATCTACGCTAAAAGAACTGTGGTATAGATAAAAAATCCTTATTAGGAAATAAATGGTAAAAGTTGGTAAGAATTCAATAGAGTATAAATATTTGCATTTAACTTTTAATAAACTTTTTCTGTTCAGGGTTATGCTAAAGTTCTGGAAGAATTCAAAGCAATCCATAAAAATGCAGGGTATCTTGGCAACTAGCAACCAAGCTGTTCTTTTCTTAAATATATTTTCATCAGCAGCAGAATCTCAAATCAACGATTAACTTCGATAGACAGTTTCATATCTTTTATATCCTTTGAAAAAGCTTATAAAATCTTAAGCTCTAAGATGCCTCTGAAGACTCTTCAATACTCAACTGCTAATAGAAAATAGGATCTAATTCTTTTTGAAGTTCAAATATCTGCATCAAGGTCTCAAGCGCTTCTTGGTGCCTTTACTCAACTGGCTAAAATATGAAAACAATAACGT